>CM062804.1:1426768685-1427131804 GCA_031772625.1 Pinus tabuliformis
ATGTTCACTACCAAGGAAGCATACCATCTTCTCTATCAACCCGCACAGATCATAAAGGATCAACTATGGGATCAGGTCTGGCAACCAAGTATCTAGCCTAAGGTCTCCACTTTCCTCTGGCTACTAAGAAAACAATGGATCCTCACTTGGGATAATCTACAAAAGCGAGGATTCATTGGGCCTTCTAGATGTCCCAACTGCAATCTTCACATAGAGACCATCTTGCATCTCTTGGACACCTGCCCATTAGCAGATCAACTTTGGGAGAGAACAGCACAGTGTAATAGAAGAACGGGCAGATGTGTGGGAGATATTTTAAATACCATCAGGAACTGGCCTCGACATCCTTTCCAAAGTCCTCTACTCAATTCCCTCTAGAACCTCTTACCGGGCTTTGTCTACTGGATCATCTGGAAGGAAAGAAATAACAGAATCTTCAAAAATCACAGTAAACCCCTTGACACTCTTTGGCAACTTCTCAAGCAAAACCTTCAAGAAACTCTAGCTCTAAGACATTGGAAAGACTCAGATTTGCCAGTTTCACCCCAGGAATGCCTCATTCTGGCCAATTGGAACCTGGATCTCACTTTCTTAGCTCATATCAAGCCCAGCTCCTCCATCCGCTCTGAGTCTCCCCAATTCTGGTCTCCTCCTGCCATCCACCCTTACAAACTGAACTTTGACGGAGCTGCTAAGGGCAATCCTGGGCCGGCTGGATATGGTGGTATCTTCAGAGATGTTGTAGGCTCTGTTCTGCACATATATCATGGTTCGCTTGGAAGAGACACCAACAACGCTGCCGAACTTGAAGGCTTATGGAAGGGCATTTGTATAGCAGAAATAAACAATTTTTTCCCTCTAGAGGTGGAAGGGGATTCTCAAGTATTAATAGAGGCTGCCATTCGGATTCATTCAGGCTCTTCAGCAGCAAAGATCGCTTCGAGCTGGCAGCTCCTAAGCAGATTGGAACAAATTGAAGAATGGCTCAGGGCTCCACGCAGCATCACCTTCAAGCACATTCGGCGAACAGCTAATAAGGTAGCAGATAGACTGGCAAATCAAGGAGCTGATCAGCAGCTCCCATTCTTCTCTGGCCCTTTGAACAGTTCCAATGATATACAACTCAAACGAGACTGCACTCTCCTGGTGCAACAAGATCTATCTCTCCCGGATCTGGGTGTTTAATGGTCTGATCGGTACGTGGGCGGCTAAATGGGTTGGCGCGTGGCTTATTACCACCACCACTCGGCCTCGCGCATTTACAGTCTTTAATTCCTATGCTCTCAACTTCAATGCTGCATTAATGCAGCCTGTCCCTCCTTACCAGCCTGTTCATTCTTCTATCATGACGCCCCTTCCTGGATTCATTTGCGCTCGCGTCACTCCCTTGCTGTCGCAGAGCCGTGCTCCCAGACCAGCCCAGGGAAACGTTGGGCTCTGGATCACTGGGTGGAATTATTGCTGGCCCTTCAGGTTCCTCATAGCCCTTTCTGCAATTTTTATAGCAGCTCGTCCTCTGTCCCTCCCACTGCCCCTCTGGGTGCTGAACCTCTAGCTCTTCCCACTATGCCTAGATTGCGCTAGCGAATGAGTTGCAGGAGGGGAAGTTCTCGGGGGCAAGTAATCCGCCAAGCCTCCTCCTCCACGATGGATTCCTTGTCATTCTCCTTGGACTTCTGCTCTACCCAATATCCTGTTACCAATAGTGGTCGTGGACAAGGTCGTGGGTAGTTTAATTTGGCAGCGCGCTCTCTCAATTCTCCTCCTAATACAGCTCATCTTCAGTTCCCCTGTACTCTCAGTAATGTCTCCTTCTTAGCCTCTGTCACCATTGAGCTTTGTGAGGTTACTTCTAGTCAGGCTACCGTGACCTCTGGGGTGACTCTGGAGATGAGGGCGGAAGATAGGCATGGCACTACACAGTTTGATAACAAGCAGAGTAAGGCTTCGGGTCTGAGTAAGTGCATTGCAACCCAGGTCAAGGATAATCAGGCTGGTCCGAGCGTCCCTACTGGTGGTGGTTCTACAAGCAAAGAGGGCCATCCCTCCGAGGACGAAGACCTCTACAATTATGGGTGCCGCATCATTGAAGAGCATCCCTCCACCTCTCATGAAGCCTAAACAGGTCTGCGTTCAATGGTTTTTGTTTTTCCGTGGCTTGAAGGTGCTCAATTTCCTCCTGTTTTTTAGCCATGATATGCTAAACAGTTCTCATGCTCAGTCCTTTGTTCCAAAGTCCAATAGCCGGTTTCCCCTGCATGGGCGGCATTTTTCTGGCAATGTGTTTTGGTCTCAAATTCAGTCACAGTTGTTTTTCAGGTCTGACTTCAATTTTGATTTGGGCAGCGCTTCTCTGTTTTCTTGCCTGAGCCCAGTCATCTTGTTTTGGTTGCTGAATTACCTCGGGTCAGTCTTCAGTTTCAGTTACGATAATGGTGTTTTTCTGTTTCTATGTACTAGTCATGGTCATGTTCCTAGAAGCCCTTCTGGTCGGTCTTCAGCAGGTCTTTTTGGACAGTGTTTGGCTTTGCAATGTAAGCATGCCGCATCTTTGGGCTAGACTTCTCAAGGCTGTGGCCTCTCTGTATATTTATTTTGTATCAATATAGGAGTAGACAAATTCAGAGAGAAAAAAAAAACAAACAAACAAACAAACAAACAAAAACAAAAAAAAAAAAAAAAAAAAAAAAAACAAAAACAAAAAAAAAAAAAAAAAAAAAAAAAAACAAAACAAAAAAAAAAAAAAAAAAAAAAAACAAAAAAAAACAAAACAAAACAAAAAACAAAAAAAAAACAAAACAAAACATTTTAAATTAAAAAACGACATTTTCTCTCTAACATGTTTTAACATCTAATCTGATCTGCCTCAGTTAATGCGTCCAACTGTTGTTGTTGCTGATGGTTTGTTCTTTTTTTTCTAGCAGGGTGGGAAGTAAATACCACCCTATGGAAATACATAAAACGACTAAAAGTTTGTTTTAGAACATTACCAAGAATACCATAATTATAATTAAGATAGATAAATTTATAGCCATACTCTAATTATAAGCAAAGTATGTCGCAAATAAGAATGCAAACTTCCAATATACTTCAACAAAGTTTCCCATGTGTCTAATGGAACATTAAGTGCTAATGCCTTTGTCCTGAATTCCTGAGTAAACTCTTTCACACTATGTCCTTACCTTGCCTTAAATGTTGTCGATCCATTACATAATGTGTTTCATATATCCTAACGGATATAATTTCTTTCTAAGAGCTTTAACAAACTTAGACCATGAAGAGATAATTTTACCTTTTTGCTTCAAATATGATTAGGTTTTACTTTCCACCAAATCAAAGTTGTCCTCCCATTCTCAGTGTACCTAACTAAATTTTTGCAGATTCATCATCAACATTTTGAATTCTACAATACACCTCAAGTTGCTTTATCCAATTATCTAACTTTTTAGGATTCATTTCACCATCATATATTGGCAACTCAAACTTAATGTCAAGCTTCAAAAAAGGAGATTTATTTTGCTTCTTTTGTGAGTCTGAATATGAACTTGAATGATAAGAAAATAAATAAGAAGAAGACAAAGATGGAGGAGAAGGAGGTTCATTGCATCATATTTTTCCTTGCCTTGTTTTTCTTTCATGCCTTTAGAAGATGAATATTCATCTCTAGTCTTCTTATATTCATAAAGCTATGCAATCATCATTTGCATATTAAGGAACATTTGTATAATTGCTCCTCGCCCACGACCTTTGTTTCAGGAGCTTCTCCTTCATTTGACTCTCCCATCTTCATATTTTGAGAAACTTTCCTCTTTCCAATCTTTGGATTTATCTTCTCAAGTTTCCCTTCTCCACATCGCAACCTGGATCTAGTCAACATTCACATTGAGTTTTACTTTCCCACCAAATCAAAGATGTTCCTCCCATTCTTAGTGTAGCTAACTAATTTTTTTCAGATTCATCATCAACATTTTGAATTCTACAATACACCTCAAGTTGCTTTATCCAATTATCTAACTTTTCAGGATTCATTTCACCATCATATATTAGCATCTCAAACTTAACGTCAAGCTTCAAAAAAGGAGATTTCTTTTGCTTCTTTTATGAGTCTGAATATGAACTTGAATGATAAGAAAATAAATAAGAAGAAGACAAAGATGGAGGAGAAGGAGGTTCATTGCCATCATATTTTTCCTTGCCCTTTTTCTCTTTCCTGCCTTTAGAAGATGAATATTCATCTCTAGTCTTCTTATATTCATAAAGCTATGCAATCATCATTTGCATATTAAGGAACATTTGCTGAAATTGCTCCTCGCCCACGACCTTTGTTTCAGGAGCTTCTCCTTCATTTGACTCTCCCATCTTCAACTTTTGAGAGACTTTCCTCTTTCCAATCTCTGGATTTATCTTCTCAAGTTTCCCTTCTCCACATTGCAACCTGGATCTAGTCAACATTCACATTGGCAAATATCCTTCTTATACATGATCAACCTTGCTTTGATACCAAAATATGATCAAAAACAACAGAATTGACTATTTGCTCAATTTCTTCAAATATTAACTAAGGTTGCTCTTTAAGTGAATTAATAAGGGAAATTAATTTTTATGTGCCTTAAATTTTAAAAACTTGAAAACTAAAATCAACCATGAACAGTAGAAATAAGAAGCAAACACAACAAATTTGATGATGGAGTTCGTCCCTCCTGGATTACATATCCGGGTTCGTTTTCAATGGGCGTCTGATGTATTGAAAATGCTCATAAAGTTGCTTTATATCAAAATTCACCATTCTGTAATCTGCTCACAGGCTTCAATAGCTACTGTCAACTGATAGGCCTCAGCCTTAACTTTCCAACACAACTTTTAGATTACAAAAAGGCCCAATATTGGTCGAGATATGCCACAAAAGGAATTTACAGACACTAATAAAACAAATAAAAATTTACTCCTTATATCTCCCTTGGCCGATGGCTTAGTGGTAAACTCTTTTATAATGCCCACGGGAGGTCCCGGGGTCAAACCCACGGGCCTCCCAGGATTTCTTTGCAACCATATGCATTTACATAGTAATTTGAATACATCGTTTGGCTAACATTAGAGTACCAACATATTATATATGGCATACAATATATATTGTATGGTTTTTATAATAAATATAAAACCCGCCATGATATAACTTTGGCATATAGTTTAAACATTATATCGGAGTTGATATATATGAATCCCCGTGGCACATTTGTTATAACATATGGTTTAACTTTGGTAATATCTTGCCCCATATCTGTGTTATGATATTACATTGGAGTTTGGTTATACCGACGATGATATATATGGTTTGAACATTGGGATGTATACGCTATATTTGGTGGCGCTGTTTGGCAACGTTGATAACATACTCTGAGGGTTTGGCAGGCCACCAGATATGGCAGGTTCTGCCAACCCTTCCCCCACATACAAATATAAAAACTTCTTAAATATAAAATTGCACCATTGTATAATAAATCAACTCGTGGCTCATTGGTAAGGTTTTGGGCTGTCACCTCAGTGGTCACGAGTTAGACCCATGACTTGGTAGTTTGACCTATGATTTTGACTTGCGGCCACATGCCCTCCTGACCTGCTGCCACTTGTCCTGCTCTGGGGTTGCCACTTGGCCTACTCTAGCCCGTTTGTTTTGTCTGTTTGTAAAAAATGTCAGAGTGTGTTTTCTCTCTCATACAGAGGCCATTTTGAAAACCGAATATACCGCCAAAATTAGTGCGACGAGCTCTTCAACTTGGAGCTACTTTCATGAGCATATGAGATTGTTGAATTTTGAATATTTTGAGGATCCTCCTGGATCAGTGTTGGCCATGCATGTAGTGAGAGTAAATTCAAGCTCGAACTATGAAGCCAAGGCTTCACTTGTTTCTCCTCGTAAGGTCTTATTTCTTATCTTCTTGTGTGGATAAATAGTGGCATAGTGCCCAAAATAATGACAGTGAAAGCACTTGATTATGGATAAGTATTTCTTCTTGCCTCCTTGACTAGATTCTGCTTTGGATTGGGATTTCTTCCTTATATTCCCTTTCTTCACCTTTCTTGCCAAGGCACAGTTCTCATCATCCTTGCCCTTGGATGAAGTCCTGTCTCTAGTATTCCACCTAATTTCCTCCTATACTAAGTCGGACCGTAAGCGCTCCCAACTTGGTAGTTTCTTCCTACCATTTACCGAATCTTGATAGCTATGCCATCTCGTGGGAAGGCCCAAAAAGGGTAGAATTACCATGTCTTCTTTAAGGACATTAACATTGACCCCGCTAAGTTCATTACAACACTGTGTAAACTTGCTTAGATACTCCATAACTATGTCATTCTTTTGCATCTTGATACTTCAAAGATTTTCCTTGAGTGACAGCTTCTTGTGGTCACTACTATTCTTGAACAATTATGTTAGTGCTTTCCATATCACAAACAAAGTCTCTTTTCCATGGATATTCGAGACAATATGATCATGTACTCCCTCCAATATGATTCTCCTCTCCTTGGTCGCATCTTTCTTCCACTGAGAAAGATTTTGGGCATTAGATGCTTGGGGTTTTGCAACATTTGTCTTGATGTATTTTAGTAGCCCATTGTCATCCAATACTTCCTCCATGTGGTCCTTCCATGCAACAAAGTTTGAGGTGACTTCCAAAGCATACTCTAGCCCGACTCCATTGAAAGCCATATTCTCAGTCTTGAAGAAAACCTGCAACGTTGATCTTCAAATTTGAGCCTCCTACAATGACAACTTCGAAATATTTTCTCTACAATGATTCCAACTCTGATACCATGTAGACATTAATGTGTGGATCCAAAATTGCTCATGTAATTTACTAAATTACAAGACTTGAAGCTACTCTACTAATCTGTGGAAGTTAATTCACCATCTAGAGCACAAATCATAGATATGCAAAAGGAAACATCACACATGCAAAGAGATTTATCTAGGGGAAAGAAACTACTCAAAATCTCTTACTATCTATATTTCATTAATTAGAGAATAGAGATGAAATACATATGCTTGCTCAATCTTGAGCACATGTTGCAAGTGTATAGTCTATCCCTCTTCTTGATTGAGTAACTCTGGCCAACACTTAGCCAATTTTCAAGCCCTCTAAGCGCCTATTTACTTGCATTGTTCCAATGGTAAATTGGCACCTATTATTTAGGAATTTCCCACTATTGAATTGCACAATTACTCTAGGTCCTTCCTCTGACTGCATGCACCATTTATACACATTGGAATATGCTACAACTGATAGTACACTACCTTGGAATCTTCATCTCAAATGGGTAACTCGAATTCTATGCATGCAACAATTATTTTGGATCGATTGATCAGTTAATAGGTTGATCACCAAGTGTCATTAAAGTTCCACTTCCACGACTTGACCTCCACTAGTTCTTCTGACAGTTAGAACTAGTTTAACTGATAATAACTCAAATTAACTAAAATAGATTGCTACAAATTAGAAATCAAACATACTTAACTTAACTCAAGCTTCCCCAAATTGAATTAACGAAGTTAACTGAGTGGAAAGTGCCATGTAACCTCAGTTAACTACCTCCAAGGTTTCTGCTGAAATAGAAATTCAAATTTTCTCTAGTTTGACCAAGGAAAAGTCAAACTGAGATCTTCTTGCTGCATTTTCAACAGTGGAAGTCCCCAACTTGGTTGGATTTATGCATATGTTATTATATGTTATTTCTTATTTAGATCAATGAACACATGTATTGACTATTTTTTGTTTTTTATGACTGGTTTGTCATGGCTTCATTATGGTTAAATGTTGGTTATAGGCATAATTAAATGATGTTCTATTGTTATGGATCTTGTTCATGATTCGATAAGTTATTGAATGGCTATATGAATGTATGAGATAATATTTTTTTTGTAGCTAGCTTGAGAGGTCAATGAGTCTTCTTGATGATTCTATGATAAAATTAATAAGACAGTCAACATATATGCATTCATGACCTATAGCTACTATGTTTACCATATGTTTTTCTAAATGTTTATCATGTGTTTGGCATGTTTGGGTAAGATATAAGCCTAATTATAGATTATGTAGACTTGTGATCATCTTATACTTGACTATGGAAAGTTTTGGACAGTGGCCTCTAGGCTAGCCCTAAAATTTAGGCACTGAATATGCAGCCACATGCACAGAATTGAGTAATTTAAATATTAGTCACATGGAGGATGACTTGTGTGTGTGGATGGAGCCTTCTGGGCGCATGGACTGCTTGGAATGCCTGTGGCTAGGCTGTAAATCTTGGTAAAAATTAAAGTTCCATCTCCGGGAAAGATCATTAGTGGTTGTTGTCTAAGATCTGGGTGATCAGGTGTCCTTGAAAAGTTGTAGTAAATTTTCAAGACATTGGAACCCACTTCCATAACTAGAACTTAGATTTTTGGGTCATGCATAGTAACTCTTGTCTCATGTTGACCCTGGTGAGCTTGTAAAAGTGAGTAAGTGTGGGGTAGGGTGTTACAATTAATCCCTTCAAGATATGATATGTGGAACATATTGATCTTGGGATTTTCTCCCATGTCAGACACATCCTCTAAAGGAGGAGGTTGTAGAATAGCTACTTGATCCTTTAATGCCCTAATCTCTTGTCTTTCCCACTGATCTATCTTATAGGCATCCTCCTCATTTCTTTGTTCTTCTAACCTTTTCAATATCTGTTTAAGCTCACTCACCTCCTTTTTTAAATTGTTAATCTCCTTATCTAAATCATTCATATTCAAGGGTTGCAATTTTTCATTCTTGTGATATCTCATGAATGATTTAGTATTTCTTTAAAAAGAGGCATCAATGAATAAAGGTTTCTTATCTGATGATTCTGGCATCTTGTGAGCTTTTTCCATAGTATTAAGAAATGGTTCTAGCAGGGATGCCTTCATGTCTCCCTCTGGTAATGCTTTAATTTGTGCCAACATCTGTGTATCTCCATATTCTCCGACTTGGGCCATGCAAAATTTCGATTTTTCTCATGGGCTATATCCTTCATATTCATCTTCACTGCTTGTATCACTGTCTTCTTCAATACTACAATTGCACATTTTAGGATCTTTGCAGATGCAAGAATCTGCAATCATTAGTGCTTCTTCTTCTAACTCAACAATTCGTCAGTATTATAATCAAAATCAAAAGTTTTTGAACTAGAAGAGCAACATCCTTCTTGTAATAGATGGACTTCTTCTCTTTTAATGAAAGGAGATCATGGATAATGATTTGTATCATGTTCGTTTGAGCCACATCTATTACAATGTAGGATTATTCTTCGTTCGTTCCGCTTCTTTGTCTTTTATGCTCTTTGGGCTGACACGTTTTCCTTGCTTCTCTTTGATGCTTCACCTTATGGGCATTTGTTGGAAAGATGGCCTAATTGTCCATAGATCCAACATACTACTGTTTGTGAAGCCTACATCTTGTGAGTCTTGAGTTTAATATCCTGCGGGGAATAATAGTGGGTTCTTTCTCTTCTATTGTACTATTTTCTTGCAGAACTGTATTTCCTTGAATATGTTTTTGGCTTAGTTTTATATCTTTGTATTTTCGTGAGGATCTTTTTGTCTTTTTCTTTATTCTTACAAGATCATCTATAATTAACCCATATTTTCCTAAAATGGATTTACTGTCAGGTAGGCTATACATCTTCTGTATTGATTTTCTAACTTTCATATTAGTGCATAAACCTACTAATGCACTGATAATCAAAAAATAAATTTGACCCCATGTAAGAAATTGATAATGTTGCTTGAATGCTTTTTGTGTTTTCAGATATTCTACAAACTTGCTTGGTATAATGACCAAAAAAACTTGTTTCCACAAAACATTCTTACTATATTTGACCTCATAGACTCTTTGGGTCCATTCTTTGTGAAATTCATCATAATGGGACATTTTCTTACATTTCATATTCATGAGAATTAGAGTATGTTTATCATCAATTTTTTGTTTAGTACCACACCAATCCTCTAATATAAAGGCAGTAATATCACCTATCATATTATTCACTGAAAGACACTCATCATGGTAAATTATATCACCATTTTCATCTCTCATAACTTATTGTTCCATTTTCTCTACCAAAAGTAGGAGAAGATTTTGCTTCCCACCACTTTAATAAAGATCTAGTACAACATTGAATAATTGATTTGCATGCCTCTATTTCACTTTTTCCTTTCATGCACATAATTTTATAAGAGACAAGCATTTTATCTTACACTTGTCTAATCCGACCAACCGACATGTCATCAATGTTCCAATCTGGATACCAATCTTCAACAAAGGTTTGGGATTCTAAATTTTCCCTCTGCCTTGGAGGTTAGGTGCTAATTGTTTAATAGGTAGAACTTGGTTTAGCAATGAGTGTTCTTCTTCCTTCAAAGAAGATTCAGGTTGTTCTTTAAGAAATAGGGCTAGAATTATTTCTATGGATTTCTTGGGGGCTACAATTGTGATATGAGTAGTATGAGAGATAAGATGAGAAATGGGAATTTTCTCTATTTTCTTCTCACCTAGTCTCCTCTTTATGTATTCTGTTTTCTCATCCGCCTTTATTAAAATTTCTCCCATCATTTCAAAAGTAGATTCCAAAACTTTTTACAGTTCCTTGTAGTTTCATTGTTATTTTTTTTCCCATTAAAAACAACCTTTTTAGTATCATTCACCCCATCTTTAATTTCTAAAACTGAAAGACTCATTTAATTTGTAGAAGAAGCAATATAATTTATTAGCACTTCAATTCTCTTGGTATGCCTTTTGCGGGCATAATCATTTGTAACCAAAGTATTCGCTGCCATGCCCCTCAAGGCAACATTAGTCCAATTTAACTGTTCACTAATAGTATGAATTGTGATTTCTGCTCCACTCAAAGGGGCTCTTATTTTAAGACCGATGGGATTGCTTTTGACTATTTATTTTCTTCATCAAGAATGATTCCTTTGAAAGGGAGTAAAATGAGTTTATATTTTATTTTTATCCCATCTAGACTCTTCCATTGATGTTTTGGAGAAATGGCTTCAATTTATTGCTTTTCTTCCCCACTATCCATCATATGAATAGAATCATTCATTTTTTTCTGTTTCCATTCATAGAAAGACATCCAACATTTTTTGTTCTGACATATAACTTTTCCTTTTTCCTGTTAGGATTCTCTTTTGATCATTAGAAACTGAGGAATTAAATTCTTTTGTATGTGGATGGGTATACAAATCCCAGTTTATCATATTTTTCATCCATTTGGGATCAACTTTCCACTTATAACAACCTCTCATCAGAGAAAAAAAAAATTTCATTTATGGGATTACATGTTTTTGCATTCCCGGAGGGAGCAGATTTTCAAATCGGCATTGTAGAATTACATCGTATCGTAGGTCTTTGTATCCTAAGTCATATCTAGGAGTACCAATTTTCCTCAATTTTTTGAACATTTATGTAAGCCTGAGATCTTCCTTTTCAAAAGAATGCATCATTAAGATATGATCATCATGAGGAAAGATTATATCTCCACATTAGGGGTGTGGACATGGTTCCTATGCAGTTGAACTAGGAGGAGGAAGATTTTTTCTTGGATTGTGGTTTTTGCATCCAAAGGAAATGACATTTTCACCGCGTTTGGATGCAAAATTCGATAAAGGGACCAGATTAGAAAAACGGGACGAATAACAAAATAAGAAGAGTTGATAAGTGATTAGGCTAAGATAGCTAGTTGGTTATGAGAATAAGATAATTTTATAGTATGAGGGAATGAAGAAATGGTGGAAGCAATGGATTCTTTAATAAGTGCAGAAGTAATAGATTGTTGCTTTGGGATTTTTGGGACATCAACAATCTAGGTTTTCAGAAAAGGAAGATTCTCCCACTTGATAACCCGATGTTCCATCTTCTGATCTGACATATATGTCAAAACTAGAGTACTGGATTGAGTCTCCTGGCTTGGAGTGTGTAGCATTGCAGGATACATGGTATTTGTATGTTTAAAACATCCATGGGTTTGGATGGCAATATTGGTCCTTTTAACCTTCATATCAAAACCAATAGTTTTGATTCGCAACATAAGAATGTCTCCTAAATGTTCATTGAAAGCATAAAATGAGAAGTTTGGATAAAAATCAAACCAAATAGGACCATTAGACAACTAAGCCACTATTCCTCAAACTAAAGAATCAATAAAATCATGATGTGTTAAGTCTCTTATAGTGCATAATACATAGGCATTCATACATTTATGAATTGAAGAAGAAATCCCAGTTCTTATGCATCCTATATGTAGATAACATGTTCCATGTTTTTGTGCCTCTTTCTGTATTTGTTTGGGATCTATGAGTGATATGGTTTGAGTAATGGCACTATTTTGTTGCACTTGAGAGACTAACTCTTTCACTATGACTCTATTGATAAATTTAAGATGAAAACTATTTAGATCATTAACATAACTGTTAGAGGGAGAAATGGTTAGTAATTTCCATGTAGCTTGTGGTTTAAATTCAACTACTTCTATAAATTCAACGCCATTCAAAGAAGATTTTCGGAAACTATCAAACAAACTATAAAGCCATGAGCTTGATGACTCTTTAATGTTTTTAAAATTTTTAAAAGACATTGATCTAAAATGTTGCTCCATGATTTCAAAATAAAGTGTATCCAGATTTTGTGGCTCTAATACCAATTTGTTTGCTAGAGACTTCCTTTGATGAACACTGAATCTTGACTGAAACTCAATTTATTTGTAAGAGGCTTCCTTTGAGGAAGACAAAATCTTGACTGGAACTCTTATTCTTTCCTTACACGAACTTGTACGTGAACTCCTACACAATCCTTCAGACAATTTCATTTTTTCCTCAAATAATTTGCTTACCATGACTTCTCTTACCTTAATGCAATGAACAACAAGGAATTATCATAGAACTCTAGGTGAACCTCACATGAACTTCCAATGAACCTCGAGAAATAATTTAAGCATTCAAAAGGAAATATTTTGAACACATAATCACACCAAAGTTGATATTTATATTATATCTAGAAATAAGGTTCCGAATCATAATACAAACACATAAAATTAACTCTTCCTAGGAGTCCCGCCACTTTTGGTTCACACATGCACTCTCATGCACATGCACAGACTTGCCAGACTCTTTATCTAGTCTGAATTTGAGTCTATTTAAGTTTCATACATATCTCTCGAGGCGCAGTTGCACGGAAAAAACAAACTCAGGACTGACTCCGACTCCAAATGAGGAGAATGAACCTCTCCTATTTTATTTATAGATCTATGACGGGGTAGGAGGAATCTCCTCAGATCATGAGTTACTGACATAGTACAAAGGGAATCATCCTACAAGTAGGTGGTTTCGACAGAATATACTGACTTTTTGGATTAGCTTTTTGTAGATTCCTTAGGATGTGGGCCAATCCTCACCTTCAGTCAGAAAAGTCCTCTCAGTCCTAGAGGAATTGTGTGGAAAGTAAACATGGAGAGATTCGAAATGATACTTTTTGGAGAGGTCAGACCCTTCTCCCTAGTCAAAATGCATGTTATAATCTGAAAATATTTGATCATATTACAATGTATCCCAAGCTTTCGAATAAAATTTTTGGATTATGATTGGTCTTCCTTGTAGATTTTGTATAGACAATTTCATCTTGACAAGTCATTGATGACAATTATAAAGAAAAGTGTTAATTGCATGTCTTTCATCCATGACTTCCCGTTCTTGCAAATGTTTAATTTATGAGATTGGGACTTCAAGAGATTCATATTCAACTTCAATTATATAAGGGTCCACTGTGCTCTGATTAAGGTCAAATGTCTTCCACCAACCTAACAACCATTAAGGACACTGTCGGGAAAGTAAAGTGTTTACTAACTCAAATTTTACCAATGCAGTATAACATTTTCTCGGATTATCTTTGTATAACAGATCCCACCATAAAATTTTGTACTAGTTATAATCATAATTAGTTCTTGGAAATTTGAGATTAGGATTCCGTCTTGGCCACTCATTATGAGTCTTAGGCCTTTCGAGGCTAAAATATTGATGTACTAGGCCACTTCTATTATTCATTTGCTGCCAAACAAGAATAATATCTCCAAATAAAGTTTGTGAATGATTTTATGCTTGGACTAATTCTTGAATAGATCTTTCATAGATCAAGTCAATATTTTTGCTGTGGATGTGGGCCTTCTGTGAATTTCAGGTACTAAATGGACTAGTGCATTACTAGGTTGAATATTTAGATCTGAGAATTGTGTATTGCAGAGTTGCCATGTAGGTTTCCACTCCATCTTGTATCTTTTCTAAGCCATGTTGTCAGGAATTTGTATGACTTGTTCCTGGCCATTAGTCCATTATGTAATGATTACCATACACTAGTCATGCTCGCTTGATTCTGAACTTCTTCGACCACACTCACCTGTTCTTACCCGCTCTCTTGATTATAAATTTTCCCGCTCACTTGATTTTAATTTTTCTCGCTCACTTACATTTTTCCAATGCTTTCGCAAATGTTCTTGGCTTAGGAAATCAAGAATTGAACTTTCTACTCCTTTAATGTGCTCAATATAAAAATCAAAATTTGGAAATAATGTTTACCATCTTGCAAATTTTTCTTCACTATCTTTTTTCACCTATTTTGTTAAAACATTCTTCATTGATATGGCATCAGTTCTTAAGAGGAATCTCTTATTGATTATAAATATTTCAAACTTGTCTAATGCATTATGCATCTTTAATTTCCTTATCAATGGATGCATAATTTATTTATGATTCCATCCAAGTCCTAGATGCAAATTGGATGATTTGTTCAAATTTTTATTGGTTTTTGTGGTTCTTATTTTCTTAAGAACAACTCCCCATCCAATATTTCTTGTATATGTTTCTACAATTTTTGGTAAATCGTCATCTACGACATGAAGTATAGCCATTTTTTTTACCTTAGCTTTGGTTTTCCTCAAAACTTTAGTATGCCTTTATGTCCACAGTGATGAATCCTTTTTTAGTCTCTCATTTAGAATCTTTTTGTCTGCAACACACTTTTTATAGAAGTGACTTACGTAGTTAATGCTGCCCAAGAATCTCTTCAACTGAGTCCCATCATTGATCTTGTCTAGAAATTTGTCTAGAAAGTCAATTGCATGTTGCTGCAGCACAAACTGGCCATTTGAAACAATATGACCAAGAAATTTGATAGATGTTTGGAATAATTTCATCTTTTTCTTGGAGATTACTAGACCAACATCCTTGATTACCTGTAAAAAAAAAAATTAGATGCTTTATGTGTTCTTTAATAGAATTAGAAAGAACTAAAATATCATCTATATATACAATCAACCAATGAAAATATTGCTTCAAAACTTTATCTGTCACCCTTAAATCCAAATGACATGAAATTCCACTCATAGTGGCCAAAGATAACACTAAATGTTGTCTTAAATTTATCTTCTTCTTCTACAACAACCTACCAAAATCCATATTTCAAGTCAAACTTTGAAAATATCTTTGCTCCATCAATTATTTTTACAAGCTTGGATTTATGTGGTAATAAATTTGGCAGAAAAGTTTTCTTTTAAGGTTCATTGATACATATATCAGAAATTGTAGTCTGAAAACCATCACATGGCTAGCCCATCACATCTATGCTTTATGCAGTGACTTTTAAATGTATATTTATATTTAGAGAATATTTTGGAATTTTATGGGCATTCAATTAAATTTATTTTGAATATAGATTTAAAAGATATTTTGAAAATGAATAAATAATGGATAAAAATGAAGTCAATATGCTTTAATTTCTGTGAGTTGAATTTAATTGGATTATAAATTTTAATGAATAATGGGTAAAAATGAATCAATTATTGACTTTTTTAAAATTCAAAATATTGTTTTACTATCTTTAAATATAATAAATCATATGTGCAATAAAATTTTATATTTCCTTTAGTTGTTGTTATTGTTTTTTTATATGATTCAGATTTAATCAAAAATTTTAAAATATTAGTAGAATTTTAAATTTAAATTATAAAATTTATATAATCTAAATACAATAAATTTTCATCACATCAAACTTATTTATACAATTTTTTTTACAAACTAAGTTTTCATCACATTAAATTTATTATACAACGTTTAACAAGAGAAATAAAGAACTAGGTTAGTTTTATACAAGTGACACATAGTGAACGAGATCAGTCTTGTACAAGTGACACTTTGGGGCTTACTACAGTATACTTTTGGGCTTATTACTTGTATTCTATCTTCTGCCATCACCAATTGAGCTGGATCACCAATTGAGCTCCAGAGACAAATTTATTATACATTTAAAAACAAATTAAAAAATAAAAATAAAAATTGCGCCTTTTCTTTCTCTCATGTGTTTAACATGATCTCTACCTCTGTTAACCCATTCAACTGTTATTGCTGACTGTTAGTTGTTTTTTTCCTATTTCTTTACTGTACCTCCAAGCTCTTACCCAAACAAAAACAATTATATATATATATGAAATTGTCATCTTTATTCAATTGAAATAAATAATAGAGTTTACATAAAATATAGTCATCACGTTTCCTAAGCCTAGAAGTAATCTCAAGGCTAGAGCATCAAAATAGTATTCATTAAGTGACTTTGTGCAAAAACAGAAACAACAAAACTCTTCCTTAATGCACAACATTATAGTAGTAGGGTGATATCGATAAAAATAAAAATAAAAAATAGTGTGTATGCATCATAATAACTCAAAAACGATTCATTACTTCAGATAATCAATATCCTAAAAAAAGAAATTCTTCCTTAAAAAGTTGATTATGTCCATCCAACCCTGGAAAGAAAAAGTCCTAATCATTCAACGAGTCTATAACAATCTAGGAATCTTCATAAATTTACAAGGGAAAAACACTAAAAATGACAGCATCCCGTTCAAGAACCTAACACAAGATGAGTTTCTCTTTAATATTTAATCCTTATCCCTTGCCCTTGCCCTTGCCCTTGCCTTGTTAAGTCAAAAGTTAAAAATATATTATCCAATAAAACCAAATATGCACCTCATTCAAAAACATTTTCCCCTGACGAGCTCTATCTAAAAAATCCCACATTTTCATTTTCAGCTAGTGGAGCGTGAAGAAGAGGAGGGCATAGGGATTTAATATTTATTTATTTTTTATATATTAGATTCAAATCCCACATTTTCAGCTAATGGAGTGTGAAGAAGAGGAGGGCATAGGGATTTAATATTTATTTATTTTTTATATATTAGATTCAAATCCCACATTTTCAGCTAATGGAGCGTGAAGAAGAGGAGGGCATAGGGATTTAATATTTATTTATTTTTTATATATGGATGAATCTATAGACTTATTCAGTGCTCTTGAGGATGCAAAAGGCCAGATGAATAGCAAATATGGTGTCACCATGCGTGACGTATTCGTTTGTACTGTCCAGGATGGAGATAGATGTTCCCTTTTAAGGCCATATTTTTCCTCCTTCCCGAATCCCGATTACCATTTCAGAAGATGTAATAAATCCTTAATACTTAATAATATAAATTGATTGTAGTTTTGAAATTTAATGAGTAATAGATAAAAGCGAAGTTAACTATTTGATTTTATTAAATTTTAAAATATTATTCTATTATGTTTAACTATATTATTTATAAATTACTTATTAAATATTAAAATATTATTTTATTATATTTAACTGATAAATTATATTGGTTTTAATAGATAGAGTAAATTTTCATTTTTTTTCCAAATTGATATTTGAATAATCAAAATTTCTTACTAAAATTATAAAATTTAGATACATAAACACTGAATTTTTCAATCAAATTAAAATGGTTTATATATTTAAAAACACATTTTAAATTAAAAAACCGCATTTTCTATCTAATGCGTTTTAACATCTAATGTGATCTGCCTCTGTTAACGCGTCCAACTGCTGCTGCTGCTGGTTTGTTCCTTTTTTTTTTCCAGCAAGGTGGGAAGTAAATACCACCCTATGGAAGTACATAAAACGGCTAAGAGCCTGTTTGAGAACACTACCAAGCATGCCATAATTATAATTAAGATACATAAATTTATAGCCATACTATATCCTACACCCTCTTTCCTGGCGTCACGTGTAACAGTTCCCTTTCTTTCTGCCCCGCTATTAATCTTCTTAGGCTGGAAATTTCCTGTAGTTCTATTCACGCCTGGGCGCAGAAGCTGTGAGAGGGTAGTGGATTTGATCCCCTGACGTTTGGTAGCATGAGAACTCACTTTCCTGGGAAAATTAACAAATTTCGACAGCTTACTTCTCTTAGAATCCACTGTAACGGAGGTGCCACTGGACTTCGATAAGTGCTCGATTGGTACCGGAATCGAGTCTGCTACTTCCTTTTTCTGCAGGATCCGATCTTGTGCTTTCGTCTGCTCGATTACTGGCATTTTGGTATCTTTTGTATGACTTCTTTGGAGAGGGTCTTGTGAAACCTTCGGTCCATTGCTTGACTTCACTGAAATATTGGGATCCCGTGACTTGGCCTCAATCTCTGCTACATCGAATCTCAATTGAGTCTTCTGCTTGGTGGGCTGCCTCTCATTGGACATTGCTTTCCCAACTGGTGACAGAATTACAGGAACGAATTCTCCGTCTCGAGAAATCGACACAATATTCACCAAAGCATTCGATTTCCCGCTGATAAGGCAAACAGGAGAAATCTGGACAGCGTAATTTGAAAAAGCGACTGGCTTGGAAGACTGGTTTTCGTTTTTCTGTTTTAAACGCCCTTTGAACCTCGACCACACAGATTCCGACTTACATCCCATTTCGCTCGCCTCGGCTTCCATGGCAGACCCGAAGCAACTAGAACTGCACTTAGCACCCATGGTACAGAAGAATTCGAAGCCTTTTGGGATATGGCTGCCTCACTCGTTGATTCGATTTGTTTGTGAATCTGTGTTCAATGAATGTCGATGCAGAATTTGCAAAGATGGGAATCGCGACTATTTGTTTGTGTGTGGACAGTGCAAAGGTGAGGGAAGTGAATTTAAGATTTATAGCGGTAGCACAGGCCACTAACTTGCGCCGTTGATCACGCGAGGGAATACGGGAAAGCAAACCGCGTGGATTTGAGATAATATGTGCAAATAAATCAAATTTATGTCCCAACTCTTTATCGTATCATTAGAAGCACGTTTTGTTTAAAAAACATGTGCCTACTCTCTAAAAATTCAACACGTATTAAAAAGCGTTCGCTCACTACCTTGATCCAGAATCCAGAGATGAGTTTTTGTTAATACATGTATGTCTGTCTTAAAACCTAACCTCAGTTATGGTCGGTCAAATGATTGATTATGAGTTTTTGTTAATACGTAACCTGAATTATTTGTGTCACAGGATTTGAGATTGTGAGGTAATTTATTTTTAAAAAGTCAAAATAAATATATCTTTCAAAAAATATTATAATTTCTATACATTTGATAGAATTGATCTTAAATTCCCATAAAGTGTCTAACACGGAAGTTAGACTTTTATAAATTAATTTTGTTTTAAAATAAAATTTTAACATTTCGTAAAACAATTTTTTGGTTTACATGTCATAGTTTTAAATTCTAGTCAAACCTACCTAAGGCTTAAATGAGATTGGTATAAAAACACGAGAGCCTAGTTAAACTATTGGGAGATGGACGAGAATGTTGCATTGCAAAACATTAATAACATTAAAAATATTGTTACTTCTAAGTTTAAAGGAAAAATGTGGTGTGAGAAAGATTTAGGAGCTAAAAGAAAATTAAGATATTATAAGGAGGTCATCAACCCCACCCTAGAAGATCAAAAGTATCTCTCTGTTTTAACTAGCTCAAAGAAGAAAATTAATATAGCCAAGATTAGAACGAACTCTCATGAGCTCCATAGTGAAACACCTAGTTGGGCAGTTCCTAAAACACCATGAATGGAAAGGATCTGTCATCTGTGTGAGAATATGAACATCGACGATGAAAATCACTTCCTCTTAGAGTGCCCCGCATACAACCACATTAGATCCCAGTTTTGCAACACTGACCTTCCTAGCCTTTTACGATGTCAAAATTATAGTGAGCTCGGGAGGCTTCTCTCGAAGCTTTTTGAGCATAGGAATAAAATCATAAATCAAACTAAATAATTCGTTTCTTTAGGTCCATAGACCAAAGTTTGGGGTCATTGGAGGTTAACCATCATCACCATCATAAAAAAATGTGGTTCATTGGATATTAAAATTAGCTATTTTTATGGAAAATCAGGTATAAATGAGTTGGTTAATTTTCATGTAAAAATTATTTAAAAAAATAAATATGTCAATTTTTCATGAAGAAATTACTCTAAAAAACAAACATTTCAATCTAGATTAAAATTGTAAAGAATAAAAACTTATATATATATATATATATATATATATATATATATATATATATATATATCCAAAAAAACAAAAATGTCAATCTTTCATATAAAAATTATTTCAAAAAAAAAATTCAATCTCAGTGAAATTGTAAGAAGAATAAAAACAACTCTATATATAAATAATATCACTCAACTTTTGAAATTATTCCTAAGAAACAAACATTTCACTCTCAGTAAAATTGTAGGGAAAATAAAAACAAATATATATAATATGATATTGTTTAATTTTTTGATGGTATATATAATACGAGTTGTTTTTAGTGTGATTTTTTGAAAGACTTTTCTTGTTTAATTTCTGTAAAATCTGACAAGAATTTCATTAAATTCACAAATTTCATGGGTAACACCTACAGAATAGATTTTTGGTCTAGCCTCTAGGAGGTGGGTGGTGGTTTGAGCTCGGATCTGCAATGGCACCTCTCGCTAGGGTTTTCAACGCGGCCGCATACGCAGGGGCTGGATCACCCCAGAATCCGCTGGAAGCTGAGGCTCCACGTTTCCAAAACGAGCATGCGCAGACTTTCTATGGAATTTATCAGCAATGCGGCACACGGAAGGTTTTCTTCGCTGCGGAATCCACTTTTGCTCCCGCGACTGACCTCCTGGACAGGGCAGCGGCACTCTGTACGCCGATCCCCCTGAGCAAGATCCATGGCAAGAATGAAAACCCCTGCCACTGTTCGGCGGGTTGGATGCAAAGTGCCCAGAGCAGGGATCTCGCAGTAGGTCCAAAATATGACCGCATGGGCATATGGGAAGATGAGAACTACCAAGCGGATGGCCAGATCTGGGGCCTCCCCACGGATACCAGACATACCATTTTGGCCATCTGCGAGTACCGAAAGATAGTTGAGGAAAACTGTCAAGACCCGATTCTTCAGATCTTCAGGGCGGTTGGGCAACAGAAGGGGCAACGGTGTGTTACTGGGTCTGGATCAAACGGATCGCACGACATCACTATTGAATGCTTTGGATCT
This sequence comes from Pinus tabuliformis, assembly GCA_031772625.1. Taxonomy (NCBI): domain Eukaryota; kingdom Viridiplantae; phylum Streptophyta; class Pinopsida; order Pinales; family Pinaceae; genus Pinus; species Pinus tabuliformis. Next base: position 1,426,790,116 of record CM062804.1, read on the forward strand.
GTCGGACTACACATCGGATCTGCCAAGGCAGCACCTGGAAAATTGCTGGTTGGAGGCGGACATTTCTCTTCCACAGTGGGAAGATATATGAACCCTAGATCTGCCATCTTTTCACCAGATCTGGCTTACAAACCAGTGAATCGGGGCCTACTCCGCATGGGCGCAGATCTGATCCAGATTTTCATCAAATCGATTGGGGGCAAACACTCTTGCATGCGGCTCAGTAAGGGGATCAGCATCCATGCGTTAAAAAAGAAGATCCAGGGTCACCTTGGAACCCTAGCTCAATATCAAAACCTTATATATTCTGGATACAGTATGCAGGACAACCAAACACTCCAGCACTACAGCATTGCCAACGACTCAACCATTATTCTTAATCTCCAACTGCATGGCGGAAGCACTGGTACTAGCTCTAAAAATACAGGTTCCTTTCGGGATGCAATGAAAGGAAAGGAAAAAATGAAAAATAAAGCAGCACCATCACCAGAGCTACCGGGACCCTACATTGTTGAACAAAAGCCAGAATCACCAACGCTACTAGTATCTGAGCCAAAGGTAACTAGTCTACACACAGATCTATCCAAAAATGCAGTTATTTGTAGATTTAATGGTTTCTGGCCAAAATCAGATGCCCTGCACCAATGGATATTTTCAACATGGACAGCTAACTGTGAAATTTACCTATGCCCTAAAGGATTTTTCATAGTTAGATTTAACACAGAACAAGAACGTGACAACATTATCAATCAGGGGCCTTGGTTCTGGGGCAGTGTTGGCCTCTTCATTATCCCCTGGTATTCTGATTTCGACGCCAATACTATGAAAGTCTCAACTATGCCGGTATGGGTAAGGCTACATGGTCTCCCTCTACATTTTTGGCATCACAAAGTACTAATTGCCATTGGGAACTCTCTGGGGAAATTCCTAAAAATGGACGAAGACAGAGCTATCAGGGGAATATTTACATTTGCTAGAATATGTGTAGAAGTGGATCTGAGTCAGGGGCTACCTGATCATATCACTCTGAACTTCAATAATTCTCAATGGATACAACCGCTCGACTATGAGAACACAGCGTTCCGGTGCAGGGGCTGCATGCAAACAGGGCACCTACAATATGACTGCCCATTTACTCGAAAGGACCCCAGGAGAACCAAGAAACAACAAAAAAAGCCCAGAGGGTGGCAGCATACAGACCCTTTGGAAGAAGAAGACATAAACGTGAATCCTACAGAGAATCAAACAGAACCTGATACTCAAATGAGACAGAAATACAAACAGGAAGAGAACGCCCCAATTACTCACTTGGGGCCACACATTTCAGATCTGCAACAAGAGCCACAAATGGAAGTAAGTGGCATCAAACGAACTCATGGATCAGAGGGCTCAGAATCCGACAAAGAACTTCCATTGATCCCAATGGAAAATCAGCTAGCAATTATTACACCCATTCTTGACATTGGCGGTTGGCGACGGGTGGAGAAGAAGAAGGGCATAAAAGTTTAGGCTTGTTGGAACTTATTTTTTTTCTATATTGTTATTTCTGTTTCTTTCCTGTCATTACAGGAACAACCATCTGCTATTTTGTGTTTTTCTTTCTGTTTGCTGCCTGTCATTACAGGAACAGCCATTTGCATATGCTTCAAGCATCTACAAAATGTAATTTTATCAATATGAATAAAATTACGACTTTTTTCTACGGGAAAACACCTACAGAATAGAAGTGACTTAGGGGTTTTTCAGCGTGTTGAATCTATATATACAATCAAAAAACTAGTTTAAATAAAACAAATCAAAATTTCACCACAAAATTTTCCACTTAATTCCAACACCAAAAACTAAATTACATTAAAAACAACTTCTATATAATATAGGACAAACTCAATTCTAACAACCCACACCAAAAAATTCAAAAATAAAAAGCAAATGCAGCTTTGATATCCCAAAATGGTGGTAAGTCAATAAAAGCGAAGGTACCCCGAAATTGTAAGATCCCCATTTTACAAACCTTATTTTGCGCATGGGCTATGACCTCCTATGGACCGAATACGTCATTAGGATCTTTTAAAAACAAGTTCATGGTAGTGCAAATGTGGTGCATAATTAGTTACGTTACAAGATACAGAGAAAATAATTCTATATTTTTAGAATAAATATAATTTTATTAATTTTCAAAGTTATTAAAAAATATATTCATTATAAATTTAATTTATCATAGTTAAAAATTGAATGATAACAATATTTTTCTAACATTCTAAAACATATTTATTTAACAACATAATTTTATATTAAAAAAATATTAAATTTAACGATTACTTTTGAACTTTGGTTCGAGTGTGCTGTAAATATTACATCTCATTACACCTTTTCTTCTTTCAATTTTGACTATTCAGGCCACAAAAATGATGCTGCATCTTAGTTGACTATTCAGGCACAAAAATGATGCCGCATGTTAGAGTTGGACACGTGATTCATGGGTATGTGAAAGTAAGATTAATGATTTTAATAATAATGGAAAAATTGTTGTGTGTATTTATATTGTTAAATTTAAATTAGAATTGTTTCTTGTTATTGTTTGCTGTATTTGCTTTTATTTTTGAATATTCTAGTTTGCATAATTGTAGATATCAAATCAAGTTATAATGGGTGTATTGTTTGTGAAGATGATTCTAGTAAAATGGATTCTTGGGAAAATAGTTAAAGAGAATGTACTTGCATTATAGGAGAAAGATGAAAGCTGAGGAAAATTGATTTTATTTCTTTTTTAAGAATATGTTTAAAGGAAAAAGTCTAGAAATTTGATGGAAAAGGATTTCCATAATTTGGATAACACAAAGAATGAAGGATAGTTAGATAAACATAAGAATTGTGAGAAGAAAAATACAGGCATAAACAACTCATGTTAGAGAAAAGATTGATGGGTAGAAGTTGTGAGAGATTGTAATAGTGTGGTGTTGAGAAGCATGTAAAAAGGAGATTGCAAAGATTGTATTATTGGTTCAAGGAGAAACTCACAGATTGGAAAACATTGCACTAATAATGACAATGTGAGAAGAGAAATGTATAAGATGTTTACACAAATGGCATCCTTAGATAAATCTCAACACAATAGGAATCCAAAGAGAATGGCTAGAGATAATGAAAAGAGTGGGAAATGGTGCTTACTCAAGATATATAAATTTTTATTAGAACTTGGGAAGAAATTATTAAGTGGAACTCAAAAGAGAAGAGAAGCAACAAAAATTAAAGCAATGAAGAACCCAAAAGAGTTGAATTAATAGGGTGATGAGAGACATCAATGACAAATGAATCAAATAGAGGATGAGGAATATCTACATATTCAAGTAGACATATGAAGAATGTACAACATGTGGTGGAATGCAAGCCTAAAGAGGAGAGAAAACTTGGACCTTTAGCAAGATGTGTGCAAGCGAGATTGGAAATCCAAGCATAGTGATGTGAGAACCACTATTGTCAAAGGTCCCTTTTGTGATATATGAATTTAAAAATTTGAATTTGAATTGTGTTGTAGTTATGGATCATGTATTGATGATTGTACAATGAAATAGGAGGAGAATGTAAAAGAAGCTGTTGAAATTAATAATGACAACAAAAATAAAGAACAAGGTGCAATAGTTGGTTTGAATATTGGCAACAAAATTGTAGAAGAAAATTTAGCAATGAGCTATATAATACACTAGAAGATGAGGATATAAAAGATGAACACAAAGTTGATGTGTTCATAAAAATGGAGTAGTTATTGAAGGTGTGACCTAAACTAATGCAAATGTTGGACTAGTTAGGAAAGGAGCAAAGAAGATGGAAATGTCTAAACTAATGCAATCATGGACTAGTTAGGAAAATTTGAAGAAGATTGCAAAGTGAATATTTTGGAAAAGAAGGTTGAGGTGGAGATGGTTCAGAAGTAGATCTAAGAAGAAATAAGTAGTATACCAAAGGATATGAATGAAAAAAATATATAAAAATTAGTTTTGGAAAACATTTTGCAATTGTAGAAGAGGGGAGATTACAACCATGAAGGAAGATGAAGAAAAAATGGAGTAGTAAGCACCAATAATAGTGCAGAGAGAAGTGATGTACTATGAGTTGGAATTGTAGCAGGTTGCAAGAGTAATGTTTTAGATAAGTACAAAGAAAACATGACAACATTTCAGATGGTCTTTGCTTGGATTTGTGCTTGGCTAGATAGTTGGCACCAAGCTCATGTTTCTTTTTCCTTTGCATATCTGATAAGCTCTACAAAACCACTGAATTCACTTGTGCTTGCTTTTCTTGTGATCAGACAATATTTTAAATGTCCTCCTTACAAATTCTTAGTTCAACTAGGCTCAATCTCTTAAGAGTATCTATCCAACCAGGAGAATTTTCCTTTGACCTCTTCCCAACTGATTTCTCTTCCTGATTATGATGAGATCTATTTGTACTATATTGTACCATTCTATTGCTCATTCCTCTATTTCTTGCTAGAATTTGTGTCTTCTTATCTCCCTCTCTTTGTTGTCACACACACACAATTGTCAGTTAAAATTGACATGAATATAGTAGTTTATTACCTTGGCCTATCAACACTAAGCATGTTGATCTAAAGTTGTTCACATAATGAAAACCCAATTCAATTATGACATATCAACATTCTATCAAGGTGAGCAACCACATCAACTATAAATCCAAAGAAAATTATCATATGCAATAATTAAATTATTGTATTAAATTTTGTACATGATCCTCTTCATGTCTAGTGTTAAACCTAAGCTCTGATACCACTCTCTAACATACCTTCCCACCTCATTGTCTTATCTTGGGTTGTGGGAGGTGTTACCTATTTTCTTTGACATAATCTCCAAGGTCTACTATGAAGATGAAGTCACACAACCTCTTTTTCTCAAAGACTTTAATCTCAAAAAACACACCACCATTACCTTCATCTCGTTAAGAGATTTCCGGTAATATAAATTTCACCTCAATCTAACTCCTAGATTGAAATGTATACCCATAAGAAGTTTACCCATTTAAATTAGGCTGCATCATCATTATTCTTCCATGTGGAATCACATGGTCCCTATCTACCCCCTATGGCATTACCACATCAACACAACATGAGGTCCACTAATGCTTCACTACTCTGCAAGTGTATTCGGCCTTAACCAAATCTAGGCTTGCACTTTTATGGAATCATCTATCATATCAGGATCCCCAATGGTCCTAAAGTGAATGTGAGGTTAATCTAAGGTAGGGCCCAATGTTAAAAAATGTAGCAAGAAAGGCTCAATTTGACCTTAGCCTTAATCAAATTGAGTAAATCGAATTTCCACATCGGCAAGAGAACTTGGAGGAAGTTAACTAGTGTGACATGGCTCTTGTCACTCAGTTAGCTCTGTAAATTCGAGTTAGTGGGTTTGCAGTTTTCATGCATGTGTGATTGTTAAATTTTAGCAATATAGTTCAATTATTTTCAATTGTATTTAGTTAACTAACCTCTAACTATTTATAGAGTCAGTTGAAGGCCAGTTGTGCAGTGGGATAACAGTCTAACTTAGAGATCTGTCAGTTAACTGATCAATTAGTTCAAAAGAGCTCATACATGCATAGAATTCGAATTGCTCAGCTGAAGTGAAGGAGACAAAGGCTAGTGTAACATGGGTTGTATACTAGTTGAGTGTGCGAAAAGTTGCATGCAGTTAGGAGATCAATCCCTTGGGAATTGAACAAGGAAATAGGGACTTCCCTATTGTTTAGGAGCTCAAATTTGCTCAGATTTACGCAAGGAAATAGGAGGCCTCGTGAGAAAATAATTGGCTAAGTGTTGGCCAAAGTTTCTCATTGAACAAAGAGAACAATTATTCTTTTGCAGGTTGAGCTCAGACCTGGAGCTAGTAATTGTAATAGTTTCTCTATTCAAATTATTAATGAAAAGAGGCTTGAGGGCTTTTTTTCCTAGTTGGGTCCTCTAGAAATCACTATGTATTTGTGGTTTTGCTTATTCCATGTTTATGCATTTTGTTCTAAATTGTGATTTCCATTTCGGAGATTAGTAGAGTAGAATTGTGTCTCTTGTTTTTTAGTTTGAAATCTTGGGTAGTTGCAATATCTATCAAATTTCTACACTCACCATTTGACATACGACCTAGGGCATATCCGAGTTTGGACCTAGGTGTACACCCTTTCCATACCTAGATCCTTCGAGATGCAGGTTATTAAAAATAATTTGAAGGTAGCACATGACATGAAGAAGATTTATGCAGATAAACATAGAGAATTCAAGGAGTTTCTGGTTGGGGAGCATGTGTACTTGTGAATCAAGCCCAAGAAGATCTCCTTGAGGATTGGGTCATGTGCAAAGTTGGCACCTCGATATTGCGGGCCTTTTGAGATCCTCGAGATGATTGGACCAGTGGCCTACATAATTTATTTTCCGCAATTGGTCAAAGTCCATGATGTTTTCCATGTTTCATTGCTTAAGATATATGTACAAGATGTTGATCATGTGATTGATTGGTATTTATTGCAGGTGGAACCAGAGGAAGAGTTCCAACCATAGCCACAATGCATATTGAAACATAAACAAATCATTCCCCCAAACATAGAAATAAAGCAAGTTAAAGTGCAATGGAAGCACTTTGGGCACAATGAAGCTACATGGAAGATGGTCGATCAAATGCGAGCATTATATCCTTCTTTACTTGTTGGTTGAAGAAAATGATTTTTTGGTATATGTGTGTGTGTGTGTGTGTGATTGTAATTACTACGTTTAGCTTTGTTTATAAATCTCCAATAAGTAGTATGTTTTGTTTTCAACGTTTTGGATGGTCATAAGTGTCATAGAACACTAAGGACGATGTCCCCCCAAGGGGCAGGGGTTTGTAATAGCCTTGGGTTAAGTTTATATGTAAATAAAATAAGACCAAGGTCATGGGACACGTATTCCAAGCTGAATGGAGGGGGAAGCATTACATTGGGAATCACTTATGGTTTATTATTAACTATGGAAATTGGCATTGAGATTGGAAAAGGACAAAGGAAATAACTCAAACAGTGATGTACGTTTATCCGTGGTAAAGAAGAAGTGGAATAATCTTAGGGGGAGCTTCTCATGCTTCCATAAGTACCTTTTTGACATGTTGGTCTTACATTGGTTTATTGCAGACTGTTGATGTTGTATATCTAATGTTTATATGTGTTGATTCATGATCTTATATTATTGTTGTTGTTGATCTAGTTCTTTGATGCATGTTTTGCTAACATCTTCAATGGTGAAGAGGATATATATGTGTGTGTGTGCACGCGTACGTGCTATGGTGATAAAAATATGGCACATGTTCAAGGGGAGCATCTTCTATACTTATAATGGCTCATTGTTGGTATTATGGGCACTCCTTATTGCATGATGTTGACTATGATGAGTTCATATTATTGTTGCTAATATATATTCTTGCATTAGTCACTGTTGATCAACATTTTAACTGATCAGAAGGATATCCATATGATTTTGTCAATATGCCTTGGTTTATATATGTTGAAGCTATTGATGATGCCACATTATTGTTGTTATTGATGAAGGGAATAAATGATATGAAATTATCGTTGTTGATGATCATAGACACTCTTATGATTACTAACCAATTCTATGCATTATTAGTGTTGTAAATAGTCTTCATATATATATCCATTGTTGTTATAGAGAGTATCTATGGATACCATGGTTTAATCTCATGTATTTATTTTGATATACGGGTCATGAAAAGCCCCATATTGCAAGCATTGTAAAATTTAGTCATATATGGGTTATTGGGATCAAGTCATATCATGTATGTAACACCATTTTGGGTGATTGATGTAAACATGGGATCATAGAGTCATTGGTTATAAAATAGGTCATATGTGCAAATATGTCCTTGATGCAAACCTGGTTATAATATGATGATTATGAAACTACTGCAAATGACATGAGTATTGGTACATGTATTGCAAAGATGAGGAACTGTATTGACAATCTTGCCACATGTTTACTTTGAGAAAACATGAAAGTGTGAAGTTTGAAAAGTATACATGACTAGTGTAAATAAGAGTCAAGTACATATGCAATTTTAATGAATGAAAGTCACATATTACTAGGAGTTATTCCCATGGTAATCACCCATAGTATTGTGTCGGCAACGTTTATTTGATCCTCTCAATAATTATAGACAACATTACCAAGGGATTTTCCTGTTGTATTGGAAAGGAAAATAACTATATAAGGAGAAGGAGATCAAGGAGTAAAGTGTGAAATGAAATGGAACATTCATGTGTGATTTGATCTAAAACATGTGTGCACCAGGGAGCAAGGAGAAGGCTCAGATATGAGAGATTTGAAGACGTGTTGAATTATATGCTTGATTAATCTACTTGTTGCAGAATGTTTGAATTGCTAAAAATGCAAGATTTATGGTTATAATAGAACTCTGATGTGGATGTATGTGCAAAGATATATGATTTTGACAGAGTCTAAATGCAAGACAAAAATAATGCTTATGAAGAGGGTTTGATGTGTGTTAAGATATGTACATTGTTTGTTTTGTGGAATGTTGCATACACATGTGGATATGCTTTAGAATAACCATGTATACTCTCTAAGTAAATGTGGTTTGATTAATGCTGTTGTTTGTTGATAAGTATGGTCCTATTTGTTATTGGTAATGATTAACAAAGCTTGACAAAGTTTCAGTGATATATGGTTTGTTGTCAAAGACTAGTGAAAAATATGTTTTGAGATATGTACATAGGTTTTATGCATAAGAAGTGTGTATATGTGTGAATCTATTTATTGATAGTCATGTATATGTTCTAGGTTCGAAATGTTGCTTGGTGATAAAAAATAATTACTTATGTATTATTCACTGCTAATTGTCAAGGATGTCTTGATCAGAATGATTGTTGTCTGATAATGTAGATTGATGATTGGTTATTGAATTTGAGTTTATTCAGTGGATTGATTTAGTTATGGCTTGGTATATTGGTATGGTATAGTTTTAGTGATTCAATATTGGTATTCAGTAGTTTAGTATTCAATATTTGGTTTCAAAATGGTTAATTGGTATTGAGCATAATGTTGGGTGTGGGTCTAGTTTGAAAATTTGATGAAAATGGCCTACATGGTTTGATGGTTGATTGAGATGGGTGGATCCAGTATCAAATATTATGAAATGTGGTCCATGAGGTGTTGAGGATCGTAACCTTCAGTGAGGGAGTTGGAGCTTCCTTCCAGTAGGAGCTGATAAACTTGATTAGGGGTTGTAGCTCCCTTCCAATAGGAGCTAGAGAACAAGTGGAGGTTGTATCCTCCTACAAGTAGGAGCTTGCATGCTAGCAAGATTCTGTGCAAGTACAGAATTGTAAAATTACTTTCTTTATAATAAAAGAAGAATACTAAGATGACAACAACAATTGTTTTCTCCCACATTGGGTTTCCAACTAAAATCCCAATGTCCTTATATGTTGATGTGTTGCTTATATGTTATGGTTTTTTTACTCTTTACTACTCATGGTATTGCATCATGAATGACTAAATAAATAATTATGCAATGGTTAGGTTAAATCACTGATGAAATTTATGAAAAATTAGAAATCTGCACATACACATTTTTAATTCACTGATGGCGCATACACATGAATACAATAGCATACACTTCTTTGAATTTGAAATTGAAGTCTAAGTGAAATAAAAATACTCATTCAGCCACCTCCTCCCTCACTCTCAATATTTTTCCCAATACTCTAGAGTGATGGTAGGAGGGAAGGCATGTGAGTTTCCCAACTTGGGTTTTAAGAATTCCCCTAAGTCAATTTAAAGGAGAGTTTGTTAGGTAAACTTGAGCTAGTCATATAGTCAAAGTTGTTTGGTCTACAATACATGGTTTTTGGGTAGATGGTATTAGTGACCCATTGTATTGATCCATGATATTGCATGCAATGAAGCCTATAAATAGGCTTATAATACTCCATTGCAAGCTCCCAAGATGAGAGAATTTATTGGGATCACTCAGCTAGTAATGTGGCTATATTTGGCCAAGATGTCATTTAAGCTTCATGGTTGGATTTTCTCTAGTTTAGATTTTCCTAGATAAATCCTATATGTGATTTATATGTTTCTAGTTTATGTTTATTATTTTTTTATCTCTAGCATATCATTTATCTCCCACATTTTAGTGGTATCATAACTAGGGTTAATCTAAAATATTTGAGGGGAGTGGTCTAATGTTGGCATTCAAGCATATGGAGTGCCACATGACACAACTACCAGAGGATAAATTTTAAGTGTGAGAGGGAGAGTCTCTTGTAGGAAATTTTGTGTACACAAATAACAACTACTAGAGCTACAAATGGAGATCGAGGTTGAGCTAGAGTTGTCTATGACTAAAGATTTTGGTAGCATGCAGAGAGCACCTAGTGTGAGAAGGTGATAATGTGATAATGGAAGCATAAGTGCAGAGGTAATAGCAAATACACATGCACATGCACCTGCGAACACACACACACACACACACACACACACACACACATTGAAGATCGAACATTTTTAACTCTGTATAAATGAGCATATGATTGTAAAACCAAGTCAAATATGCTTATCCATGGTAATGTCTAGAGTGATAGGGGGCCATGCAAGTTCTTCAAATTCAATTCAAAGAATTTCCCCAATTCAAGCTTTTCAAGCTTAAAATGGGGATAAAGTCAAATGAGTGTAGTCTACAATCTTGATTTTTGGACACATGGCATTGGTGACCATGGTATTTTTTCCATAGTATTGCATGTAATTGACCCTATTAGTAGGTTTTGGATAATCCATTTTAAGGTTCCTTTTGCCCAAGAGTAATAGATCTAATACTTTTTGGTTTTTTGGTTTAAGGTTTCCAATATGAGTATTTGTCATGATTTATGCGGCTTCCATATATGTTCTATTATTACTAATTTATTCTTTACCTCTTGTATTTTATTCTTATGCATTGACATGCTTCTTTTTATATAAATAAAATGTGCTCTTAGCGGATAACACATAGTTTTAGGTTTTAATATATGGTGCTTAAAAAAAAAAATATTGTAGAGTATCATGATTGAAATTACAACAATAAAATTAGATGATTTCAAGTAATATTTAACCTTAATATAGTACATAGTTGATAATATATCAAAATGGTTATATTCTTTTAAATAATCTTTACCTTTAACCCAAATATTATCATGATTACAATTTAATCTCCTATCTTAAAATTCAACTAAATTAAAATAAATCTTTACCATTAATAATAGTAGATATATAATATAAATGCTTTTGGATAATCAAATTTATAAGAAATTTTCATTGTTTTTATTTAAATAATAATATTATTATATTTATTGTTTTATAATATAACACAATTTTTTTTTTTTTAAATATATTTAAATTTAAATTTTATTAATTAATAATAAAATTATAAAGAGATTTTTAGGTTTAATAAAATTAAATATATAATTTTAGAAAGGTATAATTTGAATGAATGTTATAACTAACATAATTATCTAAATTAAATGGTTTGTATATTTTGATAGGCATCAATTCATAATAGGCATTGAAACACACATTTCATGATACATATTATTTTGACAAAAATTTAAAAAATCATAAAACCATCTAAATTGTAATTTTCTTTTAAATCATTATTAATTAAAAAAAGTTAATATATAAGTTAAACATGTCTATAAACATGGACCAAGATTCTTAATCATGGAGATTCTTAATTTTTAAATAAGCTTTTTAATGATATAATGGACCAATACATTGACTTATCAATACCACTTGTCCAAAAAACCATAACTCAATTCCAAAAAAACCATAGCTCAATTCAAATGACATTTTTTTTTAATTAATCATTTTAATTAAAGGGGAAAAAAAAATAACTATTTTGAATATAACTTTCAACCTTTTCTCACAATGTTTATTAAGACACTCCTTATTTTGACAACTTAAATGCTAGCAAACAAAAAAACACTTTCAACCTTTGATTTATGTGTATTATTGATTATTAAATTAAAATTCTAGATTCCATACTCCAAAATACACATATATATTGGTGAAATTAAAAATATATGTTTACTATTAAACAATTATATATTTAAATAAGATAAAAGATACAAATAAAATTATTAATTAAAAAAGTAGTCTAACTTATAGATGAAATGAACATTTTCATGACATTTTTTCAGAAATTTAAAAAACTTGAGTTTAAGTTGTTTAATCTATAGAATGAGAGTGTCCTAGTGGTTTTTTAGGGTGCTGAATCCATTTATGCATTCAAAAATGTATTTTAAGCAACAGAAAATCACATTCTTTCTTGAAATTGTACTGTTGAGTTCCTTTAAAAAATATTGTATAAAACATGATACTATCTTATAATTTAATGTCTTGCTTAATCATAACTTTTAAATTTGACATTAATTTTTTTTTTCCAATTTAAAATTACTTTAAATTTTATGTCTAGTTTATATATATATATATATATATATTCTGCTTGAAATCCAATCAGAGTTTGTGGGTATTACAAGATTGAGTTGTGATAGTTTATACTACCTAAATGCCTATAAATTTTTTAAGATATCAAATATATATATATATATATATATATATATATATAATTACACCAAATTATATATGTGTGAGGAAAATCTATCATAACTGTGACCCATGACTTCCCAATTATCAAAGTATTTAACAACAAGAATTCGAACAAGTAAACTAACCAAAAACTTAAATTTGATTAATATATTAATTATAAAAAGAATATTAAAATTTAAAACAGTTTTATAAATTTAACCAATAAATTATATTGGTGTTAATAGATGATCATAATAATCATTATAAATTTAAACTATAAAATTTATATATGCTTAACACTAAATTTTTCATTCACATTAAATTTGTTTATACATAGCATTTTCTCTCTCATGTGTTTTAACATGAGAGATCTAATCTGCCTCTGTTAACGCGTCCTCCCGCTGCAGGATGGGGAGAAAATACCACCATATGGAAGTACAGAGAACGGCCAAGAGCTTGTTTGAGAACACTACCAAGCATGTCATAATTATAATCAAAATCCATAAATTTATAAGCATACTGTATCCTGCACTCTCTCTCGTGGCGTCCAGTGCAATGGTTCCCTTTCTTTCTACCGATATATTAATCTTCTTCGGCTGGAAATTTCCTGTAGTTCTATTCATGCCTCCGCGCAGAAGCTGTGAGAGGGTAGTGGATTTGATCCCCTGACGTTTGGTGGCATGAGAACTCACTTTCCTGTGAAAATTAAGAAATTTCGACAGTTTACTGCTCTTAGAATCCACTGCAACGGAGGTGCCCCTGGACTTAGATAAGTGCTCGATTGGTCCCGGAATCGAGTCTGCTACTTCCTTTTTATGCAAGATCTGATCTTGCGCTTTGGTCTGCTCGATTACTGGCGTTTTGGTATCTTTTGTATGACTTCTTTGGATAGGGTCTCGTGAAACCTTCGGTCCATTTCGGTGAAAAGCAACTTCCTGGCAACCAAAAATAGCAGCGGGACAATGTCAGCCACACATTACTCCCAGTTAAATAAATCCGATACTAGTAACCGCTGATATGTGCTAAAAATACAAGGTTTACCTTTGGGAACCTAAAGGCCTTGAGGACTCGAATCCACGACCGGTGATCGGGCCTTTTCACGGCAGCCTCGTCTTGTTTTTCAGTACAAACTTCGAGTTTACGTGACTTCACTGAAATCTTGGGATCCTGTGACTTGACCTTAATCTCTGCTGCGTCGAATCTCAATTGCGTCTTCTCCTTAGTGGGCTGCCTCCCATTGGATATTGCTTTCCCAACTGGTGACAGAATTATCGGAACGAATTCTCCGTCTCGAGAAATCGACGCAATACTTACCAAAGCATTCGATTTCCCACTGATAAGGCAAGTAGGAGATATCTCGACACCGTAATTTGAGAAAGCCACTGGCTTGGAAGAGTGCTTTTCGCTTTTCTGTTTTATACGCCTTTTGAACCTCGGCAACATAGATTCCGATTTACATCCCACTTTGCTGGACTCGGCTTCCATGGCAGAGCCGAAGGAACTAGAACTACACTTGGCACCCATGACACAGAAGAATTCGAAGCTTTTTGGGTATTCGCTTATCAATTTGTCCGTGGATCTGTGTTCAAGGAATGTCGATGCAGAATTTGCAAAGATGAGAATTGTGACTATTTTTTTGTGTGGACACTGCAAATATGAGGGAAGTGAAATTAAGCTTTATAGTGGTAGCACAGCCCACTAACTTGGCGTCGTTGATCACGCGAGGTAATATAGGAAAGTAAACCACCGCGTGGATTTGAGATAATACGCGCAAATAAATCAAATTTATGTTCGTGCCATTACAATCACGTTATGTTTAAAAAACATGCACCTACCCTCCCAAAATTCAACGGGTAGTAGAGCGCTCACTATCTTGATCCGGAAATGAGTTTTTGTTAACACATGGATGTCTTAACACCTAACCTCCATTATGCGCGGTCAAATGACTGATTCTGAGATTTTGTTTATTTTTTATTTATGTGTTAATGCTTAACTTGAATCATTCGTGGTCAAATGATTGATTATGAAGCTTTTAGGTAATTTAGTTTAAAAAAGTATATATATATATATATATAATATTCCTACCGATTTTATAGAATTGATATTAAATTCTAATAAAGTGTCTAACGCAAATTTATTCTTTAATAAGTTAATTTTGTTTTAATATAAAATTCAACCTTTCATAAATAATTTTTTTACCAGATAAAAAAATTAAATATTTTTTTACATTTATTAAAAAATAAAAATAAAACATTTAAATATAATAATAAATTGTAAAAACATCTTTAACTTTCAAAATGTAATATCGTTAAAAATAATATACCAACTTAATTCTAACAACCGAAACAAAAAATTTCAAAAATAAAGAGCGAAGCGAAGGATTCAAATATATCTATTATTTTTTTTCCCGGGGAGGTGGATCCCCGAAGAAGCAATATTTACATATATATGCAGAAAGGAGCAGATATAATAGCCGAACCTACGGAGCGAAACCATCACATCAATCACAATACGTTGATATACATTCTCATCATTCTCAATGAAACATAATAAGCTACAACGCAGCGCCACAAACTGAGAATCAATCACTAGTGAAATACGTAAAAGCCGACTGCCCTAACCATATATATCATTGTGGACAGAAGTCAAGAAAAAGGAATGTACCTTGAAATTGTAAGATCCCCATTTTAAGACCAAATTCTGCGCATGGGCTGTGACATGTTAAAGGATATATTAAACCAGTGTTATACGGCAGTTTAATTTCTGTAAATTATTTTTGGGAAAATTGTATACGATCAATACTAAATTAATAATAGTTAATATGACAAATTAAATTTTGTAGTTTTATTCTAACATAAACTAATCTAATTTACTATAATTTAATTGGATATAATTTTAAATATTTAATTTTATTTTTAAAATAAATTTTATATAATAAAAAATTTAGATATAATTTATACAAAATAATTATATATATATTTTTAAAAAACATAAAAAGATCTGTATATTTTATATAAAAAATATGTATGTTTTTGTTTTTCCAAAAATATATTTATTTATCCTAAATAAAAATTAAACTTTAATTAGTCAAAACAACATTATTTTTTTCCTAACTTACATTTAATTAACAAAATAATATTTTCAAACAAACATTATACTTAATGATTACGGTTGAAATTTGGTTTGAGCATGCTGTAAATATTCCATCTCATTCTATATGCTCACTTTTGACTATCCAAGCCATAAAAATGACTTTGCATTTTAGAGTTAGACACGTAATCCATAGCTATGTAAAAGCTAAATTAATGAAATAAATGTTACATATATTTAAGATTAATGAAATAAGTGTTTGACTCTTTTAAAAATTAAGTGAACTATAACTCAATTATCATAATGAAATTTCATGAATTAGAATTCAATTATCATGACTAAATAATTTATCAGAATTCAATTATCATAACTAAATAGTTTAAAATTATAAGTTAAGTAGAATCTAATTATCATGATTAAATAATTTAAAATTATAAATTATAAATTAATTAAAATCTAATTATCATGATTAAATACTTTAAAATTCTAAGTTAATTAAAATCTAATTATCATGATTAAATAGTTTAAAATATTAATATGTAGTAGTTTCATGGATTAGAACTCAATCATCATAACCAAATAGTTTCGGAAAAAAGTCTATAGTTAAATAATTATATAGTTAAATAAGATAACATATACATATTGTATAAAACACGATATTATATTCTACTTTAATGTCTTTCTTAATCATAACTTTTAAATTTGCCATTAAAATTTTCTATTTCAATTTAAAATTACTTTGAATTCTAAGTATGGTTTAACTATTTTACCTAATTTTTTCCCTTTTATTTTCTTGAGTGATGATTTTTTATTAATTTTGCTTGAAAACCAATAAGAATTTGTGGATATTACAAACTTGAATTGTGTAATTTACACTATTTGAATGCTTATAGATTTATTATGATGTCAAATTTATCTATACATTATAAACATATTTTAAATAATAAAAAACTATAATTTAAAAAAAAATTATATCATTAAACTAAATAAAATAATAAACATATTTTAAATAATAAAAAACTATAATTTAAAAAAAAAAATTATATCATTAAACTAAATAAAATAAAAAACAATTTTTTTTAAAGAAATTAAATCAAATCAAATCAAATCAACAATAAAAATAATCATCACAGATATTTAAAAGAAAACTACACCACCTATAATTACTGGTGGGTAATTCATAAAAAATAGACTTCGCTCCTACTAGACACTTCCACATCTAAATCATAAACTTGTTTCCTCATATTTAATATTCTATATGAAATTTACCTTCAAAGTCGGTTACACCTCATATTTAATACGCTGTGTGACATTTACCTACAAAGTCGGTTACCGTAAAATAATGCAAAAAGCAAGATCAATAGCCTTGGGAAAAATATGGTGTCAGGTTTTTCAATCACCATGCGTGACGCATTCCTTTGTACTTTCGATGCCTTTTGCGATGGAATGGTGAAGAATGAGTGGCAAAGCCCATGTTTTGCCTCGTTCCTTACTACCTACCATTTCAGAAAATGTTATAAATTTGGCGGCAAAGCCATGTGCAGTGAAGACTTCGAAGCCTTTTGGTGATATGGCAGCTGCCTCCCTCGTTGATTTGATTTGTCCGTGGATCTGTGTTCAAGGAATGTCGATGAAGAATTTGCAAACATTGGAATCGCAAAGGTGAGGGAAGTGAAATTAAGATTTATAGTGATAGCACAGGACACTGACTTGGCGTCGTTGATGAGGCGAGGCAATATAGGAAAGTAAACCGCGTGGATTTGAGATAATATGTGCAAATAAACCTGTCCAACTCTCTATCGTGTCATTTCAAGCACGTTAGGTACCCTACCAAAATTCTACACACATTAAAGCGCTGACTACCTTGATCCAGAAATGAGTTTTTGTTAATAAATGTGTGTGTTAATACCTAACCTCAATTATGCGCGATCAAATGATTGATTATGAGTTTTTGTTACTTCATTTACGCGTTAATGCCTAACCTGAATTATTCGTGGTCAAATGATTGATTATGAGGTCATTTAGTTTTTAAAGGGTCAAAATAAATATATTAAAAAAAACTATTATAATCCTACATTTTATGGAATTGATTTTAAATTCCAATCAAGTGTTTAACTCGAATTTATTATTTTATGAATTAATTTTATTTTAAAATAAATTTTAACATTTTATAAATAATTTTTTTTTCAAGTTTATAAAAATAAATATTTAAATATAATAATAATTTATAAAATCATACAACTAAGTTTTAGAATATAATTTATTATTAAAAAATTATAGCAACTTAATTCTAACAACTCATACTAAATAATCCAAAAATAAAGAGCAAATGCATCTATGATTGCCGAAAATGGTGGTAAGTTTAGAAAAAGGAAGGTACAAAATTCCAAGATCTTATTTTTGAGATGATATTTTGCGCATGGGTTGTGACATCATATGGGCCAAATACACCTACATCATTTGAATATTTTAAAAATAAGTTCATGCTACTAAAAGTGTGGTGCATAATAAGTTACTTGTCCCAATTCTGCCAAGAATGTTACCATCCACTAAAGGAAAAGGAAACCATCACAGGAAAATAAACATTTTAAATGCTAAATCCTTAATTTTCAATGGAGATAAGGATTTATGTGATATTCCCATTGCCAATTTTGTTTCTTCACGAGCCCTTAAAGACCTTGTGCCTGTTGTTATTATGCCTCCATTAATATTATTTCCCTAAATATTCAGGGGCTAGGGGATGCCTCCAAGAAATTATCCCTATGCCATCTTATTTATTTTGTGAGGCCGAAGATTATATTTATACAAGAATGGATGGCTTTTATGAAATGTGCTAAACATTACTTTTTGTCCATATGTCCTGGATAGTGCTTATCTACTATTAAGTTTTTAATATGGTTTATCTAACAGGTTGCTTTATGGGATCATGTTTAAGATTATATTTATACAAGAATGGATGGCTTTTACGAAATGTGCTAAACATTACTTTTTGTCCATATGTCCTGGATAGTGCTTATCTACTATTAAGTTTTTAATATGGTTTATCTAACAGGTTGCTTTATGGGATCATGTTTGCGTAAATTGAAAGGCTTACAATATTTTTCTAGGCATTTCATTACCTGGATTTGTGGCAGGATACCCTTGTTGTACCTATATTCTCAATATATATGTCCCATATCGAAATAAACCGGATTTTAGGAAAAAGGATGGATGAATGTGGAATTTTCAAAGTTGGCTCATTGATCCTAGGAGTCCATTATAATATTGCTATATTTGGAGAGGAATGTGGGGCTCAAATGTCATTTAGATTGAATGGGGACCTATTTTTAGGATATTTTCAATGAAAATCGCTTGGTGGATGTCAAACCTAGTCTCCTTCTCCTACTTGGTGCAATGGTCGTGTGGAGTCAGAGTGCGTTGGCAAACGACTGGATAGATTCATGTTATATGAAAATACTTTAGAAATTTCTTCTTATGTTCATTCATGGTTTTCCCAACAACATTGTCCGACCCCACACATATCATTCTATAACAGGGACAGACATATCATTCTATAATGGATGCGGGGAAGCCACCGAAATGGCTTCCATATAAATTAATCAGACATGGCTGGAAGATCCAAAATTTTACAATCTTGTTCGTGATACTTGGAGGTCGTGTGCAAACAATGAGAGTAATTCAACAATGGCTTTGGCTATGGAAAAATTGTGGGCTCTTAACAGGGTGGTCCGAAATTGGGGAGAGTAAAAAAACTCAAAATGAAAGTGGATCTATTGGATATTGATAAGGAGATGACCTGTATCCAAAGTCAAATGGATCATGCTTTTCCAAATCAAGACCATTTATCTTGATTAAAAGCATTGGAAATGGAAAAGAGAGAAATTTTGAATATTTAGGAAGAGTCGGGGTGCCTAAACAAACACGCAACTTGGATATCTAGTGGAGACAAGAACACAAATTTATTTATTTATTATTATTATTATTATTTATTTTTTTTTAATTTTTTTTAATTAATTAATTAATTTATTATTTTTCAGAGTAGCTTTCCACACGTCAGTGTAATGTTAATACGATATGACAAATTGAACTGGAAACAAGGGATATGGTTTTTGATACAGAGGATATTCAAAAGAAGTAGTGAAATATTTTGAGGGAATTTTCAAGGAAAGGCCTATTGTGGACATCGATAATAATATATATTTCATTGATTCATATCCCACCATGTTCACAAAAGAAAATAATGAAGATATTGACAAGCCTATCACTTTGGAGGAATATCAAAAGTTCTTAGAACTTTTGTTAAGAGACAAATGTGCTGGCCCAGATGGCTGGACTCTTGAAATTTTCTTGCATTTTCTGCACATTATGAGGACATATTTACAGTTGATGGTGGAAGAATAAGGACTACATCACAAGGTAGTTGGGGTGATTAACTCGAATTTTATTGCATTCATTCCAAAGTCCTCACTTCCTAAATCATTCAAAGATTTATGCCCCATTTCAATGTGCAACATCACTTATAAGTTGATTTTGAAGATTATAGCTAACTAGATCAAAGAGAAGCTTTCGATATACATGTCACATGAATAGTTCAGGTTTCTCAAGAATAACAAATCCATGATGGATTCGTCATTGCCCAAGAGTACATACACTATATAAAGTCCCACAAGAAAGAAGCCTTGATTCTTAAATTGGATTTACATAAAGCATACGACTCCGTTGATTGGACATATCTCCTTTTGGTACTTTTAATATTAGATTAAAACAGGACATTGTTGATTGGATCATGAGGTTTGTGTCTCTACAGTGTTGGAAACTAATCACTACTTGAGGAGTGGGGGTGAATTAGTAGTGATAGCAACTTTATTAATTTTAAAATATTTTTTCCAAATTCTCAATTAGCCACATGAATAAACAATATTAACTTATCAAAACATGAAATAAACATAAACTCAAAGCATAATAATGATGGAAAGCATCAACACAAACATGCACACATGAAGCCACAAGTATTTTTGGTGGAAATCCTTTCGGAAGAAAACCATCCTGCTACTGTTGCGTTGCTCAATTCTTTTATTAATCCGTTGAACAAATTTTACATGAATTAGCTTACACCCAAAGCTAGAATACTTGGCTTTCATTACAGTATGCTAGAACCTATCAGTTATGAAATATGTTTGTCTCATGAATCTACGGATGTCTGTCTGGTAGAATATACCACGACCAATGATCCTCACCTAACAAAAATGTGAATTTCCAACTCCTATTGGATGGAGAAATTTGTTCCTTATACTGAATCCATTAAATCATTATCTACTATGAATCCTCCATGCCTTCACTTCCTCCATGTAAACCATGTTTTAGAATATTTCACACTAGTCTTTTAGTCTACTCAGTATGAGTAACCCAACAACACCATTGTTCTACAACCAAAATCTAAATCAAAACTATGACCTGAAGGGGGGGAATTCTTCTCTTATTCTCACACCAGTATCTGCTCTATAACACACCATAAAGTGCCAATTTTTCTCCTCTCTAAACACTACCACCTTCAACACAAAAGCTCTAAATTTTCTCCTCAAATCTATCTATGATTTCTACATACAATACACTGATAAAGCTCAACAAAACTATGTGAGTAGTTGTTGTAACCTCTATTCACTCTCAATTCCCTCTTGATGGAATTGTCTCACACTCTCAACTAGACCAACCAAATGAACTCAAATCCTTCCTCTATTTATCATTTTCTCATTTTCTGATATGGTTAACTCAATAAATGTTACAAGTTATGGGGCACTCAAAAATTCTTTTCACATTTATGAATTTTCCCAGATGCAACTTCTTGACTTGATCAAACCACTCTCTCCATTAAATAACAACTATTATCAAGTTTAACCAACTTATAGAATCTCCTTGACCTTTTCTGACCTTTACATGAAAAGTTCCAAACAAGACAAGCCAGAAAAACACAAACACCCAATGTGCACAAGGAATGCAGAGGAAATTTAATTCTAAGCCACAAGCACATCCACAGAACTAGCAAATTTTAGTTTTATTGGCACTGACAAGCCTACCAAATTTTGGTTGGAGCATTCCAACCGCACGCATGAGCCTATCTCCCAGCGGTTGGAGCATAGCATAAGGAAAACATACTCTACTTAGCTAAAAAACTATTCCAAAGTTATTCCATAGCTTGATTATCATTAGAAAGACCTCAGGAATCTCTTGTCACCTCTGCAACAGTTCACCATTCCACTGCCACATCAACAACATCATCAACAATCAAACTAGGTTGACTTGGATGCCAACCAACAACTACACTAACACCTAGGTCATCAAACTACTCCATAACTTCTCTACCATTAATATACATCTCCAGAACATGTCATATTTCCTCCAGCAGTTGTAGAACCTTCTCCAAACCCTATACATCAATCTCATCAACATGAAAACGTAATCAGGGACAAGGAGACGTAATCTGCTAAACTCCTCCATTCTAACTCCTGTAGAAGAAACCAACACCTCTATGCAACAACATGATCAAGAAGGTCATCACATGTCCAAAACAACTCTACTAGACATGCAACACCTTTGCATAACTGAACATAGTGGAAAATCCTCCAAACTAGTGCAACACACCACCATCCAACTCTATACATCAACATGATCATAACAACATGATCACGAGGACAATCATCCTGTACTAAATCTCTATATGCACCTCCAAAACCTACAAGCCTCTACCGTCTATATGCAAACAAACATGCTCTGGACTATATACACATCATCCATATACAATCCAATTGCAACCAAACATACATGTGCAAACCAACTATCCTACAACCCATGCTACCAAGTTGACATCAATGCCAACCAACAACACTACAACACACATCAATGCCAACAATCTCCCCCTTTGGCATTGATGACAACCCCAAATGATCCATTCACCTGAAACTGTCCTCTGAAGAATGATATCCATCCTCATATTGTCCCCCTTTGACATTAATCGAAAAGGGCTAAACATATGCTCATCCTCTCCATGTAATTAGATCCACCAACAAAAAAAAAAACCACTTAATATCATATGTAGGTGATGAAAAATGAGATATAGGGCCGAGGGATGAAAAGAATAACAACAGTCCTCCACATAACCGAAGAAAATAAGCAATAAACTCCCCCTTGGACACAAGCTAGGTTTGATCAACAACACACTTGTGCAACAAGATATACCTCCTATTTTCAGCAGAAGTGAACTCTCTCACTCCCATGGCGACATGAGAATAAGAAACAATAACAATAATTGAGTCATATATAATCTCTCCTAAAGCATCAACAAAAAAATATGTCATAATAGTAGCAGCATACCAAGTCACCAACACATAGCAACAAAATTATATATATATATATATATATATATATATATATATATATATATATATATATATATATATCCAATAAGCTCTAAAGCAAGAACAACATGTATAGCCTCTTTATCTCACATCTCCACATTGTAGTATCAAGTAGCAGAAAACTCATACATCGACAACAACAACCTCTCTCTATCCATCTCTAGTAGCAGAAACAATCCATCAAACCTCTGAGATATCATCTACATGGTTGATTATGTACTAATTACTACCATTGCATCCTTGCCACATGCAAGAGGCTACTCCACATGGACCAATGACTATTACCAAATGACATACAACAAAGTATAGGGCTTCATAGAACTATTACTTGGCTATAAGAGTGATGATACATGATTGAGCAACGAAAACATAAGCCCACAAATGGCTGAACCGTGACTCACATAACTCTCTCTCCATGCATACATACGTCTAGAATGCCCCACCATGATAAGTATGAGAGTGTACATGAGTAATACATGAATTACATAGTTATACCAATACTACACCAACTCTCATGACTCACTATACACACATGCCAATCATGGCTCACAACTCTATGTACGACACATACAAGAATGAGAGTGTTTCATACATGGCTATCATAATAATCCTCTCATCAATGCATGTCTAGTACAATGTCACAGTGCAAGTATATAGAGCATATGATAAAAAATATGTCTTCTTAATAGCAACAAGATAATGACAATATATATCACATAAGGAACATGTGTCAGCCTCATCAAAATCACCAACCATAAATCATCATCTCATTAGCAGTAATTAACTTGGTGGCCCAAACATCAACATATATAAGCAACATCATAAATCAATAACATATCATGCCAATCCGCACATTATATCAGCCCTTTGTAGCTATACATGGCAGCAACAATAATCATCATATGGAGCATGAACCTCTACAAGATAAATTGAACTTGAGAAGGATATGGTTGAGGGCATAACTCAATCATCTGGAACAATTGCTACAAGAAAGTCAAGATGACCAGAGTTATGAGAAGGAATAATGGTGTTGAACAAGAAGGTTTGTAACAAGAAAATTATGACAATAGTAAGAAGAATTCTACATCAGTAGTTGTGTGTTCAAGTGAAGATTGAACGAGGAGGTAATGGTATTTTATTTTCCGTTAATTTTGGATTAATTTTTTATTACAAGTAGCAATGATGAATGTGTACAATTGAGGATTATGGCAAGGAAACTTGTAGTAGAAGGTGAGGAAGAACAACAAAGTTATTAGATGAAGAAGGTGGGTAGATTGCATGCAGAATCCATAAAAGAAGAGAGTGCTCAGATGAAGATTCTAGGGGGGGGATTCAGTAGAAATATCTGTAGAAGACTAGGCTTGGAAGAGCTTAGTATGGTATTTACAAACAAGTTGATGGAGTCAGCTTGTTGCAATGGCTTATGCGTTGTTCACAATGAGCAGGGAGAAGCTCATAAAAGAATGAAATTTGTGACTACTAAGAGTCATAGTAAAGGTTCTCAGAGAATCCATACTAGATCAAGTCAGGAAAAACTTGATAGAGAAGAAGATGAAATCAAACTAAAACTAGAGATGATGAGAGGATTGCTAAAGAAAGAGGAGGAAGACCAAGGTTACATATGGACCCTCAGGAAGAGAGTGAAATGGAATTTGTTGCAGGTGAAGTTGAGACAGAGATTAAATGCTTAGTGGAGGAAAATCTCAAAGGAGTTGAGTTGCAACCATGGAAGAACAACCTAAGGGTGATGAACACATGTGATGAAGTAGATGAAGATTTGATGAGGACCCTACAAACAACAAATTTTAGCCAAGGACTAAATTTGAAGATGAAATTGAAAAAAAGGAAAGGCTGAAGGTATAGTTGATTGGATACATAGACAACCTATGATGTGTTGACAAGTTTGAATAGTTAGGAAACAAGTAAAGTTGAAAGTTCGTAGCAGAAGCAATAGAAGAAGGTACAAGTTCATTAAAAATATGGTGAGATATTCTTTTCACTGTGCAGGTGTGAGTAGAGGGAGGTGAGGATATTTACAACAGTCTAAATCCATGGGGGCTTCACTCAACGAACCTGTGAAATATCACATGCATTCATGGAATATTAAACAATACCATTAATTTGATTACATGTTGGAAAATAACTCTAAAATTCACATTATTTAACCCCCTACCAATAAGAACCCAATACACCTTCCCAATTAAAAAAATACCTACTTTCACTAGATATTTTAGGTATCTATTTTTCATTAACATTTTTAATACCCCTTTATACTTTTTCCTTAACTTTGAGCTCCATTTTTTATAACTGTCAATATAAAAACCCTTTATCCCCTATATCCCCCAATATATTATGTCATTTTTTCCTCAATGTATATCCCCCAATATGAACCCATGTGGTATGGTATTTCTCCCCTATTGAAGCTCCTATGCCTAGAGAAAAGAGTGCTCGAAGGATTCCAGAGAAGAGAACTAGGAAGGTACCAAAAGCCCAAAATCAGGAGAAGGTTTGGTGAGGTGTCGTGTAACAAGGTGGATACTTGTTATTGCAAAGGTGTGTTGTAGCTCGCGAGTTGATGTTGTTCGAGAAGACCAGATGCATATGACCGAGAGTTCATATACTTTCATACCTTGGGAGTGTGATGCAGGTGCATAGATTGAGCACAAAGTTCGATGAAGACTGGACTAGAGCTTACCAATGTGATAGGATGGTCACATGGTGATGTTGGGAGAAATTTTATTTTTTTTTTACATATTTTTATTTGTAAACAAGTTTTTTTATTTATATGAATTATTTCCTAATGTAAATGTAGTTCTAGTTTTTGTTATCTTGTGAGAAGTGGAACAATTCATCTTGTGACTCTTGGATTCCCATGTTAGCTTTCTTTATAAGGAAATGAGTGTTTGAGAAGAAGATTAGTGTGTGGCAAAGGCAAAAGAGATAGAGGAGAAGAGGGGAGAAAGTCTAGCACTAGGAGAAGAGGAAGACGCTGAGAGGCCTGGGTTGCACATGCACACATTGTATATCCGGCCAGTTTAATGTGATTAATGAGAAACTTGTTTAAATGCATTTGTACTTGTTTATTTATCTGTCTGTACAATGTTAATACGATTTGTTAAGGGCTGCACTTGTTGAGTCACTTTGAATGTGTTGAGATGTGGTGGTTGTATGCCTTAAGAACAAGATTAAATTTTTGTTCAAATATAATTTGGGGCTGAAATGATATATATATATATATATATATATATATATATATATATATATATATATATATATATATATATATATATATATATTCAGTTATGTGTATGTGTAACAACCCCAGGTTAAAAATCCATGTAGTAAAGTTAATAAAGGAAAAATAAGACCAAGGTCATGGGATACTTATTCCAAGCTGAATTTTAGGCAAAACATCCTATTGTGGTTGTTCATTTGGTTTATTATGGCTAAGAGAAATTGGCAAAGGAAATGGAAAAGGCTTTGAAAAGGAAAAAAGGCATTAATTGGCATTTTTATTTATGACAATAAAGGAAATTGGGAGAAAAGGAAGGTGAAAGGTCATAGGGTGCATGTGAGGAGTAAAATGAAGGAAATAATGGAAATTGAAGAAAATAGAGGCCTCGTTGATAAAAAGGCTTTTGAGGATCAATTCACAACCTTTTTTTAGTTCAATTTTGGAACTCTCTCTCTATTCTCTCTACTATCTCATACTCTCATACACTTAGAGTATTCTTGGAGCACTCTAGAATTAGAGGAAGAAAGGAAAATGAAGGACAATAAAGCAAAGGGAAGCAAAGATCAAGCAAGGAAGAGAGGGATCAAGTGGCTACAACAAGATTACTTGTAGGTATCAAGTTGCATGTATGATTTCCTTGCTAGTTTTGGCATGCATGATGCATGCATGTGTGTACTTGGTTGTCTTGTTGTCATTGGCGTGGGTATTACCATGTGTGACAGTGGATTTCAACCTTGCCTTGCCATTTTCGAATATCCATGGTGTGATGGAGTTATTTTACTTGGTTGTGATGGATTACCAGATGGTTTCAAACTAAGCGGGGTGGTCTGAGGAAACATCACAAGGCCTAGGAACCCCTTGACCAGTAATGGTAGGATACATGGTAAATCTTGGTTATGAATACCCTCATTGGGTCTATGAATCCCTTGATCGCTAATGGCGAAATACATGATAAAGAATAGAGGTGTATACCCTCATTGGGCCTAGGAATCCATTGACTGTTAATGGCGGGATACATGGTAAAGCCTAGAGGGTGGAGATAGACAAATTCCTCACAGTTTAGGTGGAGAAATATGGAGGCATCCATGCTTGTTTAGGGCCTAGTGATCCCTTGACCAGTACATGGCGGCACTACGGTAAAGCATGTATTGTATGTTTATTGTTTTTGCCTAAGAATCCCTTAATAGGATATATGGTAAATCCTAAGGAAGCCTTAATTGGTTATATTTTGAGTCCCACATTCATGCTTGGAATATGGCGTAGGGGTGATTGGTTGAAAGAAAGATTTGGTTAAACCAATCTATAGTCGAGTGGTACATGGAAGTCCTTGGCTTGGTTGCATTTTGCATATGTTGATAAGATCTCTTTTCCTCTTGTGTATTATGTGTAATATGTTATTATGTGATTATAATGGTTTTTTGATAATTTTTATTGTGTTGGTTATATGTTATTTATAAGCATGGTTTATGAAATACATGAGTTATGGATCTCATCATGTTTTGATTAGTAAATGAATGAATAATGAATGTATGATGTAATAGATGATAATTCAACTATTATGAGAGGGTATCAAACCTTCTTGACAAATCTCTGAAAAGTATGAAGTCCCTATGCTCATATGTGTTTATATGACTTGTAGATTACATTTTCATGATATGTTTGATGAAATTTATGTGATGGATAGGCCTTGTTAGGTCAAGTCCTTGTTCAATTTTTTCATTAGAGGAATTGTCATCTTAATATTTATCATTTTTGGAAGTTTCATGAAGTTTTGGGCAGAGGCCTGAGTCTTGGCTCTGAAAACTTGGCTCAAAATTTGGGGTCATTAGCACATAACTTACTGAAAAAGGCCATAGTCGCATGGAGGCTTTACTATGGGAGCAACTGGAGGGTCTTAGTCACGTGTAGGGCTTGTCATGGGAGCTATTAGGGGTCTAGTGTAGTTAAGAAACAAGTTCTCCCAGGGGTTGGACACTTTGTTGGCTCCTGAAGATTCTAAAGCTCCCAAGGAAGGTCAGTTTGGTTTTGGTTTGTCGATTCCACTTCCTTAACTGTACTTGGGGATTTGAATCATATCATTGTAACTCTTCGTCACACGTTTACCCTAGTGCACTGGTTATCTTGGGTAAATGTGGGAGCGGGGTGTTACAGAGTGGTATTAGAGCATGGTTCACCCCTTGGACTTGATGGGAAGAATTTATTTTTCTTCCATACATGTCAATTGCATATGTTTTATTTATGCTTGTGGTTGATGTACTTGTTGTGTATGCATGGGGGCAGTCTTTGTTGTAGTTGTGTCACCATGAAGAGGATGTTGGTGATCGTTGTTGGATGTGTTCGCCATGAGTGCATTTTGGTTATGCATTTGTTATGCATGTCAGTGTCTATATGTCGTTATGCATGCATTGTCATGGTTATGGTATAGTCATGCATGGTAATTGGATAAATAGTTGAAATGATGTATATATAATGATGTTTATACATGCATGGCGCTAATCTAGTTGATCTTGCAGGCGAGATAAACTCCCCTAAACTATACTGAGGTATGTTGATTATGTTTATATTTTGTTTTAGCTGACATGGTATACTTGTAGGAAGAAGAAGATCAAATATAACTAGCAAGATGGTAGACTAGAGTTCACAAGATTCTCCATATAGATCCAATGAGAAAGATGTTGATAAGTACTCTCCTGACATAATAGACACATTGAGAAGTTTGAAGGTAGAAATAAGAAGTTTCAAAACATATAATGACAAAATCATTCAGGAACATGAGAAACAAGTATAGGTTAATGCAGTTATCCTTCAGAGTTTGTAAGAGTTGCAGAGACATGGGCTGCTTAAGATCATCCATGGGCAGGAGGATAGGACTAATGGGGCATATGGGAGTAGGTCTCATGGTGGGCACCAGTCGGATAGGGATGACACAATTAGAGATGGCAGGTTCTTGGACACACCTGATAGGAGAGGTGATGGACACAGGTTCTATTCTAGTTCTGGTTCTAATAGGTATCACATGTGGTCATCATCATTATAATCCTTATAGGAGAAATGACATGGGATATTTCCCAAACGATTTCAAGAAAGAAAATCCACCTAGCTTTGATGGATATTTGAAGAAAATAGAAGATGTAGAGGCATGGTTACCTGGGATGAAGAAGTTCTTTGAGTTGCATGATTAGACAGAGAACATGAAGGACAAAATATATATCTTTAGCCTCAAAAGAAAGTAGACATATCTTGGGAAGATGTGAAGCGGGTTAGAGACATCGGGACTGTTTGGTTAATTTAATGTCCTAAATTTCTCTACATAAATCATCAATACGGGTATCGTAAACTGATGAAGTGTAGTGCACTATTTTTTCTATATGACCCTTCTTACTTCATTGTTTTTTTTGTGTTTTATGTTGTTTTGTGGGTTTTTGGTTATTTAATCCCTAATTTTGTGGCCCCAACCAAGGTCTTCTGTATCAAAGCAAAGAGAATCTGCAGAATTTGGGACTGTTTCCTCTTGAAAGATATCCTTAAGACCTGGGATTAAAGGAAAACCCTTGGTCTCATGGCTTTCTGAACAAATCATACAATTTTTTACCATTTTTGCATCTAAAGGGCATTCCCTTAGAGCATGTTTTTTTTTTTCTGCATTTTGGACAAAAAATGGCTAAAGCATTCGCCTCGGTTTTCTACTTGTTTTGTATTTTAAGGGTGTCTAATTTCTCACTAAGGATCCCTAGAATGTTAGTTTTAAATTCATCAAGCATATTGCCAATTTCTGCCCTACTTACAGATCCAGTTGCAGATTTGTTTGCTCTAACAAGAGAAGGATCTCTCGGTCCTTTCCTTGGTTTATATTTCCCTCTTGAGAGATGAACACATAGTTCTCCTATATCACTTAATGGAAGTTGAGAGATATCTCCCTTCCCCATCATGTTAAGGATATCTATCCACTGATCTCTAATGGCTTTTAATAAAAGAGCTTTCAAGGCTTCTTCATCTAAATTGTTCATCTTTGCTCTTTTCAAATTATAGTTGAATCTCTTAATCA
This sequence comes from Pinus tabuliformis, assembly GCA_031772625.1. Taxonomy (NCBI): domain Eukaryota; kingdom Viridiplantae; phylum Streptophyta; class Pinopsida; order Pinales; family Pinaceae; genus Pinus; species Pinus tabuliformis. The sequence continues at coordinate 1,426,820,529 of CM062804.1, forward strand.
AATCTTCTAAGTTTTCATCCTCTCTTTGCATCATTTTGAACACCTCATCTTTATGATTGGTGGGCATGCAATAATTCAAGTACCTATCCAAAAATGCCTTTTCCATGTCATTCCCTGTTCTAATGGATTGAGTGACTAACCCCATGAACCATTTCAAAGCAGCTCCTTTCAATGTTGAAGGAAACAATTTAAGTTTTTGAGAGTCATATAGATAGTCATAAGTTTTTCACAAGACTTCAAACTCAAACAAAAATGTTTCAAGGTCCTCACTTCTCAACCCATAGAGGTTTGGGAGGACAAAGGGTGAGATATTTTTCATTGTGGAATTTGTTTCCTCATCCACTATAGGGAATCCAAAAGAGTTATCTATTTCCCTATTTCCTCTGCCTCCTCCATTATTTCCTCTACCTCTCCCTCTACCCCCTCCTCCAAACAATGGGAATTCTCCATCTTGTTCCTCTTTTGCCATTATAGTTTCTTCAGAGTCAGTATAGGGTTCAACCTGCAAGGTTACTTCCTCCTCCTCTAGTTCTTCTATTAATGGAATATGGGAAAGAGGTTCTACTTCTTCTTCCTCACTAGATATTCCTAATTCTTCAACTATAATGTGCTCTCCTGTGGAGGTGAAAAAGGATATTCCTGTTGTTGGAGATTCGAAATTTTTCTCCTCTAGGACTGTCTTGGTAGATGAAGTAGGAGATTCTTCTAATTGGATTTCTGCCCCTGGAATTCCAGGAGTCCTATGGCTGTGAGTATGAATTTGGAATGGAGATGTGTCTTTTCTTGTTCTTGGTGGAGTAGGTGGTGTTGTAGGAAATGAACTTCTGCCCCTAGATAAATCTACCCCTAAAGTCTCTTTCTCTATGCATATCATTGTTTTTTTTTTTTTAATGTAAGAGATAAGGCTACCTAGTTACACTTCCCCGGCAGCGGCGCCAAAATGTTTGGTCAATTTAGTGTCCTAAATTGCTCTACATAAATTAGCAATCCGGGTATCGTAAACTAATGAAGTGTAGTGCACTATTTCTACTAGATGACCCTTCTTACTTCATTGTATTTTTTTGTGTTTTATGTTGTTTTAGGGTTTTTTGGTTCTTTAATCCCTAATGACTTACAATGTAACTATCAAAGAAAAATCGAACTTTTGGAAAGAATGCTAAAAATATAAAAATGAGAAAGAAAAGAACTTAAGGAATACTTGGAAGCAAATTTTAAGCAAGAAATGAAAACAGAGTTTCTATTCCTGTTTTGCTATTATTTCCAAATCATGAACTAAAAACTGAAAGTGAAATTGCAACTGATGTCTAATTAATTACAAAAACAAAACTAAATGAAATACTTAGTTACTCTGCCTCTCAATTTTGGGAGAAAATCTCCTTGTGATGACATTTGAGGAATTATGTACTTCATTATTCTAAAAGAAAATAAATACAGGAATGTAGCAAAGACTCATTGCATGAATGAAATGTTCAACCACTTATTTTAGGGTAAATTATCAACTTGAAGGGTTCTTCATAAACATTCATTAACACTATGAGTCAATAAACTGAAAATGGTAAGAATAGTAAATGGCACTGATCAGTCTAATTGAGAATTTAAGACTAGTAAAACAGTGAATGAAGTAAACTAAATTACAATATTGAATTTCAACTTCTAACTACTGATAAAAACTAGAAAGAGATTAAGCAAAAAGAAGCTACTCTGCATTATGAATGCTATCAGTAAGAAAATGATGAAAATTGCATTATAAACATTGTTAGTACAAAAATTATTATGAACACTATGAAAGGAAATGATGAATTTACAGTTTAACTAGAAAACAAAATGAAATGAATCGTTTTTAGTGCAAGGGCCCTCTGCAACTGATTAGGCTATTCTTGCTTAATAAACTCCAAGAAAACTCCTTCAGATTTCCATAAAACATGCGGTCTTCATATTAAAACAGGGAAAAAAAATGCCTAAGAGTTACGGAGTTTAAAAACTTCAACTTCACAATAAAATTATCACTCTCACTACTAACTTATTCGGTCCTTTGCACAGGTATTTATAGAAAAACCATACAACTATTTGTAGAGAAAAATATGCTACAACAAAACACATAGAAGACAATGTGAAGAATTTCTTCCTTGGCTGCTGGAGACATAAATCCAAGACAGGTGGTTGTTGGATTCGGTTGCATAAGCGACTGTTGGAGTTTGTAGGTGCAGGTAGCTATTTCGGATAATGCTTCCCATCACTGTGAAACGTGTAATTAATCACGAAACAAAGTCCTGTTACCTTCGGTCTTTGCGTTTGACTTCTTCATTGACCGTAGTCTTATGCCATCTTCTTTGTCAATCTGGGCTAGGTGAATAGGATAGGGTCCATGTCATGATGATTTCCAAGCTGCCCATGTAGCTAGTTTCTCCTTCTGCCACCTAGAACCTGTTAAAGCATGAAGGTAGCTGCGGAACAGCCGATTAGTTGCAGAATAGGCTGCGTTCCGTAGCTAATATACAAAAATTTATTCAAACAACAAAACATAAAAGTATAACATGTAAATCACTAAATGTTCTCCTCAAGACAGTATATACCGGTCATTGATGATAATAATGCATCTTCTTCATGGAAAATCAAAGAAAAGGAATGAGAAGAGTTGCTAGGGAAAGAGTAATTTTGAGGCTTAACAAATATATAAGAGTTGAGTTGGCATGAATTCAAGTGACTTTTCAGGAAGACATATTTGTTAGAGAGGTACTATGGCAGTAAAGCTAAGGAGTTATATGAGCTAAATATGGTATCGATGACCGATGAGAAGTATACGGCCAGGTTCTTGGAGTTTTTGAGATATGTACCGTATCTTAAGGATGAGAAGGCCAAAGTTTAGAGATTCGTGAGTGGATTACCATTAGCATTCAGATATTGGATTGAATATGATGAGCCTCGATCACTTGAAGAAGTCATTGGTAAGTTGAAGAGTTGTTATGAGCAATCAAGGCGCAAGACAGAGTCTCAGCAATGTTGGAAAGGGAAAGACAAGGCTAAAGGTAAATGACAGTCGAAAAGGACAAGACCCTAGGATGCAGGTGAGAAAAAGAATGTTGTTCCTTACAAGAAGTTTAATGTAGTTGGATGGGGACATGGGCCACACCCTGGAGGGAAGAAAATAAAGGTGATGTTACGGGACAGTTGCAGGTTGGATATGTCGCAAGGAGGATCTGAAGAGAGATTTCCTGTATAGGTATCAAATTTACAATGCACAGGAAGCACAAATTGTTGGGGATGTTGGGCAGAGCATTCCACAGATCTATGAAACATTGGATAACATGTTAGAGGATCACAAAGCATCTATTATCAAGATGGATGGTAAGATTTGTGATCAAGTTGTTTCTATTTTGATTGACCCTAGATCTAATTATAGTTATGTTAATCCTGACCTAGTGGATAAGTGTGGTTTGAATAAAGAAGTGCATGTATAATATTGGTTAGTGTAGTTGGCTATAGGTACAAAGAAATGAGTTCGTCATTGGGTAAGATCTTGTGCATTTTAGTTGAATGGTATGCCTACATCAGTGCATTTGAATGTGCTTCCGTTGGTATCATATAGTATGTTTTTGGGTACGGAATGGTTGTATCTTCATAGGACCAAGGTCGATTGTTATGACAAGGCCATTGAAAGCTTGGATAACAATGGAGAAAAAAGGATCTTGCAGGGTGAGAAGAGGGCAACATCAATTACAATGGTTACAACTATGCAAGCAAAACATAATCACAGGAAAGGGTGTATATTATTTGCAGTGCATATTTCTAGTGATAAAGTTAAGGATGTCAAGGATACAGAGGTATTAAGAAGGTATTCGATTTTACAAAAGTTTCAAGATGTATTTTCCCCAAATATTTCAGAGTTTTCGCCTCATAGAGAAGTGGAATTTTCCATTGAGTTGGTACCAGGGGAAACAACAACATCAAAGGCACCATATAGGTTGAGCACAGTATAATTGAAGTTGCAGTGGAAGGAAATGCTTGACAATGGATAAATCAGGCCAAGTGTATCACCTTGGGGTGCCCCAGTGTTGTTCATGAATAAGAAGGATGGTACTCTCAGGTTGTGTATTGACTACATGCAGTTGAACATGGTGACAATCAAGAACAGGTATCTGTTACTGAGGATTGGTGACTTGTTTGATCATTTGAAGGGAGAAACAATGTTCTTAAAGATTGAGTTGAGATTAGGATACCATAAGGTACGCATTAAAGAAGAGGACATCTACAAGACTTCTTTCCAGACCAGGTATAGACATGATGAGTTTGTTGTAGTTCCATTTGGTTTGATTAATGCTCCAACTATTTTTTGTGCTTGACGAATAGTGTGTTGCATCCTTATCCGAACAAGTTTGTTATTGTGTTCATTGATGATATATTGACATATTCTAAGCATGAGGAAGAGCATGTCGAACACTTAGCACCAGTACCGAGATTGCTAAGAGAGCATCAATTTTATGCCAATCTTAGTAAATGCAATTTCTTTCAGACATAGGTACATTACTTGGGACATGTTGTTTCCAAGGAAGGCATAATAGTGGACCCGGAAAAGATAAGAGATATCATGGAATGGGCAGCTCCTATGAACGTGGATGAGGTAAGGCCATGCATGGGGCTAGCAGGTTGCTATAGTAGGTTCATCAGGAACTTCTCACACATTGCATATCCTATTACATCATTACAACTAAAAGGTAAGAAGTTTGAATGCATAGAGGAATGTGCAACGAGTTTTGTGCAGTTGAAGAAGTTGTTGACAAATGCTCTAGTTCTTAAAATTGTAGATCTAGATAAAGAGTTCGTGGTGTCTATAGATTCTTGCAAGAGAGGAGCTGGTGGAGTCCGTATGCAGGAGGGACAGGTGGTATGTTACGAATCAAGGGAACTAAATGAGCATGAGTAGAATTATGTTACACATGATCATGAGTTGGCAACGATCATCAATGCTTTGAAGATGTGGAGGCATTATTCTCTTAGCATGAGGTTTGTATTGATGAGTAATCATAGTGGATTGAGATACTTGTTTGACCAAATGAATCCGTATTCTAGGAAATATAGATGGTTGGCCATGATTAGTGATTTTTATTTCAAGATCAAGTACATTAAGGGAAATGAGAATAGGGTTGTAGATGCTCTTAGGAGGCGGATATAGGTAAATCACATAGTAGCTGTGAGTTCTTATTAGATTGATTTACAAGATTAGATCTTATAGGTAGGAAAATAAGATGATAGGTATATGGATGTTAGGCACATGTTAAAATATTAATAACAACAAAAACATTATTAATAATATCACTAATTATAACCACAAAGATTTCAAATCCTAATTCAAAGAATAAAGGTTTTTTGTTAATGTTAACTTAGGCATTTTACAACTATATTATATGGAACAATAATTTACTTTAAATTCCAACATAACTATATTTTTAAGATTACAATTTGTCCTTTGCATAATTTTTTTGGGTTAACTTTTTATTTGAAATACTATACCCCACTCATTCAAACAATTTCATTATGTTAACCCACTTATTATTTGTTAGCCTACTCATTATTTATGGTTATTACTTTAAAAGCTAATATTTTAGAATTAATATTAAAAAATTAATTTTAAAACTAATATTTTAATATTAGTTTTAGATTTTAATATTATTTCAAACTAAAACAATTTACAAATAAAATGTTTTAATATCATGATGCAGGAGCATCCAGCTAGGGCACCATGACCGGGTGAAGTCTCTGCCAGGTTGGAAAGTTGATTTAGCATTTGGATTGCGAGTAATGCACAGCGAGTCGACCGAAAGGATAATACAGAAACAGAGTGCCGGAGAAAATGAATTACAACAAAGGTAATTTCGGACGAATCTTCACATCTTCATAAATAAACAGAGATTGATAATTTATGTTCACATTGTTGTTGTTCCAAGTAACTTAAATATTACATTTGTTCATAATAAAACAAGTGCCCAGCGTCCACAGAATGGACAAACCCTAGTCTAGGGTTTGACATCAGGGAAAACCCTCAATCTTAACAGACAGCCAAACCAGAACCATAATCGAAACCAGATTCAAGCTTCATTTGGGAGGACGAACCAGTTTGTACACAACTACAAGGCAGTGAGTGACAAATCCTACAGAGACTACAAGAAACCCTAACTGCAAATTGACAGACTTTAAGAGACAGAGCCTACCGGCAGAGGGTTGCCTCGTTTGAAGACCGAACCGTGAAAAATCCTCGTATCCAGGTCGAACCATTGACCTGCACAAGCCAGACGAATTACGGTTAACATACCCTATACAGTGGGACCTGAACCAAAGCAGAACAAAAGCAGAAGGAAAACGTAACATACCTGGGCACGACCGGACCAAGGAGCTTGCGGAACAGAGCCACAGACAACCCAAAGAAGCCTGAGACAAGAGGAGCAGGCTTGGTCAGTGACTACACCAGAAGACGGTAAATACAAAGCACGGAGGGAACAAATTACCTGGTTTGTAGCCGAGGAAAACCATCTTGTTGTCACCTGGGTACATTGGAACCAGAAGTTAAACAACTTTCGCACCATAGCAGAGGTAAGGGTAATATCAACAACAACAAAGGATAACCATTGGCCGAGAGACCATATTTTGAAACCAAACAGTAGAAGAACGATAAAACAAAACGAAGAACTCACTGTGTAAAAAGAATTCGAGCAAGCGCACCTCCAGAACCAAGACATAATCGTTCTACAGGGAAAATCCACCGACAACAACACAAACAAGTTCGGAAGGCCAGCGTTCACTTACAGCCATGCCCAAAAACCAGAGATTGCCATAAGCGCCAGAGCGAAATCATACATTGTGACAAAAACCCTTGCAGAGCCCATAGCAGAACAGAACCATGCAAATGACCGGGAAGCAGGAGCATTTTGTGTAAAAGACCAAACGGAGGGACAAAACCCAAGACTGGGTACCGTAGGTGGACATTTACGAGCTCATTAATTGTTTCCAGATTCGAATTAAAATATATGATATCCATATCTACAAACAATCGCCAAAACAACAAACCAATCTCATTAACATCACAAAGCCCGGACAGGTGGATAACTAAGGCTACGTGGAAGCGTGGGCTGGGTCACATCAAAGTGGTATCAGAGCAGTTGTTTATGTTAGTTGGAGGAATGGAGATAGGAAGGCGGGGTCGTGGCAGAGGTGCTCGAAGGATAGCGGAGGAAGGACTGAGAGAGGAGATTATAATTCTTGCTGCCCGTTTGGAGGCAGTAGAGGTAGGAAGAAGAAGAGACCTAGAAATAGGTGATGACAGTGAAGAGGAAACTGAAGCAGTAGTAGATGGACCAGAAGGAGAGTCCCCAGAAGTGAGATTGTTGAGATCTATTTTAGTGGCAAGCAGTAAACCCAAGCCAGAACTCCCAACCTATGACGACAGTCTGTCTATCAAGGTTTTATTGGATTGGATCAGCGAGATGGATAAGTATTTCGAGTGCGAGGAAGTCAGCGAAGATCGTAGAGTTAAGTTTGCTGTGACGAAATTGAAGGGACACGCAGCCCTGTGGTGGGATAGTGTCCAGACGGAAAGGAAGAGATTGAACAAGTTGCTGATTAAAACCTGGTCAAGGATGGTGGCCAAGTTAAAGGGCAGATTTTTGCCAAAAGACTATCAGATTGCACTGCACAGGCAGGTGCAGAATCTGAAACAGAAAGGAATGATGGTGAGGGAGTACACGGAGGAGTTCTATCGAGTGAACTTAAGAGCCAGATATACAGAGGATACTGCGGAAAGAACAACCAGGTATGTTAATGGGTTAAGGTTAGATATTTTAGATGAAATCAGTATTTTATCTTCGAAAAACATTGAAGAAGCGTATCAGAGTGCAATGAAAGATGAAGAGAAAATTACTAGAAGGTAGAATGCCCGGAGAGGATGAGGAGCCGGCAGGGGAAAATGCCAGTCATATGGCAGAGGTCGGACTGCTAGCAAAAATGAGGAGGGAAATAGTTCTAGAGCTTCCGGATCAACAGACAAAGGTGATAACGTGAGAGGCGGTAGGTCATCCCAGCGAGGCAGGGGAAATGGCCGAGGTAGAGGGGCTAGTTATCAGTGTTATAGGTGTCATAAATGGGGACACCGATCATTTGAATGCCCAGAGGTAGATGAATCTAGGCAGCGGGGTGCATATGTTACACAACCAGAGGAAACAACGACACCTCCCTAAGAAGCAGAAAATGCTCCAGAGACAGGGGGAGCCCTGGTGTTGCACAAGGTGTTGTTAAAACTAGTCAAGGAGGTCCCCGAACAGACACAACGCAAGGCTTTGTTTAAAACAGTTTGTAAGTCATGAGGTAAGTGTTGTAAGTTAATTATTGATAGTGGTAGTACTGATAACTTAGTGTCCACAGAGATGGTAGAAAAGTTGGAGTTGAAGCGTTTGAAACATCCCAACCCTTACAGAGTTTCATGGCTGCAAAAAGGCCATCAGTTGCTGGTGGATGAACAGTGCAAGGTGGAGTTTCAAATAGGCAGATATAAGGATAAAGTCATTTGTGACATCATGCCAATGGATGTATGTCACATACTGCTAGGGAGACCTTGGCAGTACGACAGGAAAGTGGTACACGATGGAGTGACGAACTGTTATAAGTTTGTTAAGGATGGAATCAAGGATATGCTTGTGCCCATCAAAGAAGAAGGGACAATAGGGACAGATGAACAAAGAACATTATTGGTTAGCGGAAAACAGTCTCTGAAACAAGTTGAGGACAGTGAGATAGGTTACGCAGTTGTGAAGAAAGCAAGGATAGTGTTGTTGCATATAGAGGTATCAGATTTACCTACAAAAATCCAACAAATGTTGCAAGAATTTATGGATATAGTGGTAGATGACTTGCCAGAAAAATTACCCCCAAAAAGAAGCATAAGTCATCATATTGACTTCATACCCAGAGCTAGTTTGCCGAACAAAGCGGCATACCGAATGAGCCCCAAAGACAATGAAGAGATTAGGAAGCAGGTGCAAGAACTGCTAGACAAGGGATTGATAAGGGAAAGCTTAAGCCCTTCTGCAATCCCAACGGTTCTCACTCCCAAGAAGGGAGGAGAGTGGCGGATGTGCACTGACTCAAGGGCCATCAACAAAATCACCATCCGGTATAGGTTCCCACTGCCATGGATGGATGATATGATGGATTGTTTAAGCGGGGCAGCATATTTCTCTAAGATAGACTTGAAGAGCAGGTACCATTAGATTCGGATCCGAGAGGGGGACGAATGGAAGATAACCTTTAAGACGAATGAGGGGCTGTATGAATGGCTTGGCATGCCATTTGGATTGAGCAATGTGCCCAGTACATTCATGAGGTTAATGAATGAGATGCTGAAGGAGTACATCAGGAAATTTGTGATGGTGTACCTGGACGACATACTAATTTTCAGCAGGACAAGGGAAGAACACCTTCAACACGTATGGAAAGTGCTGGAAAAATTACAGCAGAATAAACTGCTAATAAATTTGAAGAAATGTACCTTTCTGTAGAACGAATTGATTTATTTGGGCTTTTTAATAGCAGAAAATGAACTGAAGATGGATCCAGAGAAGGTTGAGGTGGTAGTGAATTGGCCATCTCTGAAAAATTTATTTGAGGTACGTAGCTTTCACGGATTAGCGGGTTTTTACCGGAAATTCATAAGGAATTTTAGCGAAATTTGTGCACCTATGTTGGACACCATTAAAAAGGCCAGCCAACCTTTTCAATGGACAGAGGCAACAGAGAGAAGTTTCCAGTTGTTAGAAAGAAAGATCACTGAGAGGCTGATCCTGAGATTGCCAGATTTCAAGAAGCTTTTTCAGGTTCGCTGTGATGCTAGTGGTACAGCAATTGGAGCTGTACTCAGCCAGGAGGATAAGCCTGTGGCCTTCTTCAGTGAGAAGCTAAATGAAAGCAGACAGAAATATTCATCATATGATAAGGAGTTCTATGCTGTTATACAGGCATTAAAACACTGGAGGCATTATCTATTGGGAAATGAATTTGTGCTGTTTTCAGATAATTCCGCACTACAGTATGTAATGAAACAACACAAATTGAACCACAAACACACCAAATGGGTGGAGTATTTGTAGAGTTTCAACTTCATATTGAAGCATATTAGCGGGCAGGCCAACAAGGTGGCAGATGCGCTAAGTAGGAGAGCTCTACTTCTACAGGAAAGCACTGTGCAAGTGCTGGGTTTTGAGCACTTAAAAGACTTATACCAGACTGATACAGATTTTAAGGAGGCCTATGAGGCATGTCAGAATCCCTTAGTGAGAGATAATAGTCCTTGGTTGGACTACAACCTACAGGAGAAATTGTTGTTTAAGGGAGGACAGTTGTGCATAATTGACTACTCGATGAGGGAGAATATTATTCGGGAGAAGCATAGTGGAGGTCTAGCCGGACATTTCGGCATGGACAAGACACTCAAGCAGCTCAGTCATTTCTACTTTTGGCCAAAGATGCGGAGGGATGTGCAGCGATTTGTGGCCAGATGTAAAGTGTGCCAGTTGGTGAAGGGTCATAGTCAAAACACGGGACTGTACACACCGTTACCTGTTCCAGGCAGACCGTGGGACTTAGTCAGCTTGGACTTCATCTTAGGTCTACCTAAGACACAACGAGGTTACGACTCGGTGATGGTAGTAGTGGACAGATTCTCGAAAATGGCACATTTCATCCCTTTCAGGAGAACCAGTGATGCCACTCACGTGGCCCACTTGTTTTTCACAGAGATTGTCAGGTTACATGGGTTGCCTAAATCTATCCTTTCAGACAGGGATGTGAAGTTCACGGGACACTTTTGGCGTACCTTGTGGAAGAAAATGGACACATAACTGAGTTACAGTTCTGCTTATCACCCGCAAACCGACGGACAAACAGAGGTTGTAAACAGGAGTCTGGGAAACCTGCTACGAAGCCTGGTTGGAGAGAATTCGTGGATGTGGGATCAAGTGCTGGCATAGGCAGGATTCGCTTATAATGACTTTCCTAACCGCAGCACAGGCTTCAGTCCATTTCAGATCCTATACGGCATGCATCCTCGCGGAGTGCATGAGTTGCGGGATCTTGGATTGCAAGAAAGGTGAAGCGCAGATGGAGAATATTTCACTAATGCGATGAGAGATTTGCATGAACAGGTAAAAATTAAATTGCAGGACAACAGCCTAAAGTATAAACAACAAGCAGATTTGAAGAGAAGGGAAGTATAGCTTAACATGGGGGATGAAGTCCTCGCACATTTGCGCAAAGAACGCTTCCCTAAGGGTACATACAATAAGCTAAAGTGCAAGAAGATAGGACCCTGCAAAATCCTCCGAAAATTTTCAGCGAATGCCTATGAGATACAGTTGCCACCCGGAATAGGCATTTCACCTATCTTTAACGTAGTAGACCTGTTCCCCTACATAGCTGACCTAGAAGGGAAGGAAGAAGATGGAACCACGCGACCTACATGGAATACCCAGGATGGAGGAGAAGCTTGGAAGAGACAGATGCCTTACGTTCAACCTCCCGAGATCGAAAGCATTCTCGACACTCAGGTGGCTAAACGAACTCGGCGGAAGGAGTATCTGCAATACCTAGTTAAGTGGAAGAACCATCCTATTGAGGACAGTTCGTGGCTTGATGCCAGGAAGATTGAGCAGACAGGTTCTTCAATTGAGAAGCTCATAGACCGGAGCCATGATTTCTTTTTGCCCCAAGAGCCTGATGCATGAGCATCCAGCGAGGGCACCATGACTAGGTGAAGTCTCTGCCAGGTTGCAAAGTTGATTTAGCATTTGGATTGACAGTGATGCAAAATGAGTCGACTGAAAGGATAATACAAAAACAGAGTGTTGGAGAAAATGAATTACAACAAAGGTAATTTCGGACGAATCTTCACATCTTCCTAAATAAACAGAGATCGATAATTTATGTTCACATTGTTGTTGTTCCATGTAACTTAAATATTACATTTGTTCATAATAAAACAAGTGCCTAGCGTCCACAGAACGGACAAACCCTAGTCTAGGGTTTGACATCAGGGAAAACCCTCAATCTTAACAGACAGCCAAACCAAAACCATAATCGAAACCAGATTCAAGCTTCATTTGGGAGGACGAACCAATTTGTACACAACTACAAGGCAGAGAGTGACAAATCCTACAGAGACTACAAGAAACCCTAACTGCAAATTGACAGACTTTAAGAGACAGAGCCTACTGGTAGAGGGTTGCCTTGTTTGAAGACCGAACCATGTAAAAATCCTCGTATCCAGGTTGAACCATTGACCTGCACAGGCCATACGAACTACAGTTAACATACCCTGTATAGTGGGGCCTGAACCAAAGTAGAACAAAAGCAGAAGGACAACATAACATACCTGGGCACGACCAGGCCAAGGAGCTTGCGGAACAGTGCCATAGACAACCCAAAGAAGCCTGAGACAAGAGGAGTAGGCTTGGTCAGTGACTACAACAGAAGACGGTAAATACAAAGCACAGAGGGAACAAATTACCTGGTTTGTAGCCGAGGAAAACCATCTTGCTGTCACCTGGGTACATTGGAACCAAAATTTAAACAACTTTCGCACCGTAGCAGAGGTAAGGGTAATATCAACAACAGCAAAGGATAACCATTGGCTGAGAGACCAGATTTTGAAACCAAACAGCAGAAGAACGATAAAACAAAACGAAGAACTCACTGTGTAAAAACAATTTGAGCAAGCGCACCTCCAGAACCAAGACAAAATCGTTCTACAGGGAAAATCCATCGACAACAGCACAAACAAGTTCGGAAGGTCGACGTTCACTTACAGCCATGCCCAAAAACCAGATTTCCATAAGTGCCGGAGCCAAATCATACATTGTGACAAAAACTCTTGCAGAGCCCATAGCAGAACAGAACCATGCAAATGACTGGGAAGTAGGAGCATTTTGTGTAAAAGACCAAATGGAGAGAAAAACCCGAGACTGGGTACCGTAGGTGGACATTTACGAGCTCATTAATTGTTTCCAGATTCCAATTAAAATATCTGATATCCATATCTACAAACAACCGCCAAAACAACAAACCAATCTCATTAACATCACAAAGCCCAGACAGGTGGATAACTAAGGCTACGTGGAAGCGTGGGTTGGGTCACATCATATTAAATTATATATTTTCATATTAGGTTTAATAATAATAATAACAACATTATTAATAATATCATTAATAATAATTGATGATTTCAAATCCCAATTCAAAGAATAAAAGTTTCGTTTTAATGTTAACTTAGGTAATTTAAAAATATATTATATTGAAAATGTGTAAATGAAAGAATAATTTACTGTAAATTCCAAGATAACTATATTTTTAAAATTACCCTTTGCAGTTAAATCACATTGGATGCAAACTTAACTGTCAAAAGGTTGATGCAAACATAACTTTTCTTAAGTGTAAAATAAATGAATAAAAATATATTTAAAGACATTTATGGTTCTCCTCAAATGTATTAAATTTAAAGTTATAATAAGTCTATTTAATAATAAAAAAAATTAATCATTAACAAATAAATTATATTTATTAATTATTCAAATCACAAAGCATATCTCAACTAATCACCTTTAAAATAAATAAATTTTACACTCTTTCAATGTTAGAGGCATGTACATCATGCATAGTTTTTTTTGGGTTAACTCAACATTTTTTTATTTGAAATGCTGGACATCATTCATTCAAAAAATTTCATTATGTTAACTCACTCATTATTTATGATTATTACTTTAAAAGCTAATATTTTAACATTAATATTAAAAGACTAATTTTAAAACTAATATTTTAATATTAATTTTAGATTTTAATTTTAATTTTAATGTAGGTTATAAAGCTAATATTTTAAAATTAATATTAGTTTGATAGTTAATATTTTAATATTAATTTTAGATTTTAATATTGGTTCAAACTAAAACAATTTACAAATAAAATGCTTTAATATTAAATTTTATATTTTCATATTAGGTTTAATAATAATAATAGTAACAAAAACATTATTAATAATATCATTAATTATAATTACAAAGATTTCAAATCCCAATTCAAAGAATAAAGGTTTCCTTTTAATGTTAACTTAGGTAATTTACAAATATATTATATGGAAAACATGTAAATGAAACAATAATTTACTGTAAATTCCAAGATAACTATATTTTTAAGATTACAGTTTGTCTTTTGCATATTTTTTGGGTTAATTTTTTATTTGAAATATTATACACGATTTATTCAAAAAATTTCATTATGTTAACCCACTTATTATTTGTTAGCCCACTCATTATTTATGGTTATTAGTATTTATGGTTATTACTTTAAAATCTAATATTTTAGAATTAATATTAAAAAATTAATTTTAAAACTAATATTTTAAAGTAAATATTGTACTATTAATTTTAGATTTTAATTTTAATGTAAATTATAAAATTAATATTAGTTGAGAGTTAATATTTTAATATTAATTTTAGATTTTAATATTAATTCAAACTAAAACAATTTACAAATAAAAAAATTTGATATTAAAAAATTTTGATATTAGGTTTAATAACAACAAAAACGTTAATAATAATATCATTAATAATAATTAATGATTTATTTCAAATCTCAATTCAAAGAATAAAAATTTTCTTTTTAATGTTAAATTGAGTAATTTACAAATATATTATATTGAAAATATGTAAATGAAACAATAATTTACTGTAAATTCCAAGATAACTATATTTTTAAGATTACAATTTGTCCTTTATAGATAAATCACATTGAAAATGTGCAAATGAACCAATACCTTGCAATAAAACTACATGATTAAAATCATTCAAAGTTTTGAGCGATTTAATTTTTAATTTAGGACTAATAACTAAACTCTCTCTAAGAGATTGCAAATTTATGTGAATCTTTATTTAATTAAATAAATAAAGATAAATCACCCAAGCCCAATATTAGTTTGCAAATTTATGTGAATCTTTATTTAATTAAATAAATACAGATAAATCACCCAAGCCCATTATTTTGTACTGAAACCAGAGAAAATTAATTTAATGAACTTTACTTACAGGATATAAAATCAAAGGGAATGATTTCTTTAATTACTGGTTATTTAATTTCTGAATAAAACGTAGAACTACAATGGTTGCTTGTAAAACGGGAGAGAATAGTTTATTTAAGCATTGATTACCTAATTTAATGTTAAATCACAGAACACAAATAAAACAACACATGAAATATGGTTTATTGTTTTATTTAAATATTGATTACCTTAATGTTAAATCACATAACACAAATAAGACAACACATGAAATATGGTTTATTTAAGTATTAATTACCTAATTTAATCTTAAATCATAGAACACAAATAAGACAACACACGAAAGATTTCATTTCATTTACGGATAAATCACAGAAATCGCCAACGTTTGGATAAATCACCCAAGGCCAATATTTTGTACTAAAACCAAAGAAACGTAATTTAATGAGCCTTATTTACAGGAAAATTGCAGAAGCTGGCAATAATTTGTAATAAAATCAGACTTAAAAACTCGTTATTTAATTTACAAATAAAACTTAGAACACGACAATGGTTGCAAGTAGAGAATGGTTTATCTAAGTATCGATTACCTAATTTTAATTTTATTTTAGTAAAAAATTATTTTAAATATGGTTTAAACACTTATTTAAATATGTAATGAATTTTATTCATTGATTTAGTGACTAAACAAGAATATGTGGATATGTTTCCATTTACACCCTGGGATCAAAATTTGTAATTAAAAAAAATTAAAGCCCCCTATTCCAATAAGAAGGACGCCTATCTGCTTAATTAAAATATTATTATATTATGTTTAACCATATTACTTATAAATTTTGTATAAAATTTTAAAATATTAATAATGTTATTATATTATGTTTAACTCATAAATTATATTGGTTTTAATAGATGTTATGAGTAGAATAAATTTTCATTTTTTCTCCAACGTGATACTCAGCTTTTTATTTTGTTTATTTTTTATGATTGAATAATCAAAATTCCTTATTAAAATTATAAAATTTAGATGAATTTTTCAATGAAATTAAATTTGTTTATATATTTAAAAACACATTTTAAATTAAAAAACAGCATTTTCTCGCTCATGCGTTTTAACATTTAATCTGATCTGCTTCTGTTAACGCGTACAACTGCTGCTGCTGGCTTGATCTATTTCTTTCTAGTAGGGTGGGAAGTAAATACCACCCTATAGAAGTACATAAAACGGCTAAAACCCTGTCTGAGAACACTATCAAGCATGCCATAATTATAATTAAGACAAATAAATTTATAGCCATACTATATCCTACACCCTCTTTCCTGGCGTCCTGTGTAACAGTTCCCTTTCTTTTTGCCCCCCTATTAATCTTCTTAGGCTGGAAATTTCCTATAGTTCTATTCACACCTAGGCGCAGAAGCTGTGAGAGGGTAGTGGATTTGATCCCTTGACGTTTGGTAGTATGAGAACTCACTTTCATGGGAAAATTAACAAATTTCGACAATTTACTGCTCTTAGAATCCACTGCAACGGAGGTGCCACTGGACTTAGGTAAGTGCTCGATTGGTCCCGGAATCGAGTCTGCGACTTCCCTTTTCTGCAGGATCTGATCTTGTGCTTTGGTCTGCTCCATTACTGGCATTTTGGTATCTTTTGTATGACTTCTTTGGAGAGGGTCTTGTGAAACCTTTGGTCCATTTCGGTGAAAAGCAACTTCCTGGCAAACGGGACAATGTTAGCCACACATTCCTCGCAGTTAAATACATTGGATATTAGTAACCGTTGATCTGTGCTAAAAATCAAAGTCTTACCTTTGGGACCCTAAATGTCACGCCCCCAGGCCTGCGGTAGTCTTCCAACCGCTCTTGGCGAGGTGCGGCACCACCGAACACTTTCTTTTCACCAATACTAATGTTCATGGACTACGCCTAATTCACTTTCTCTTACTTAGTTTGTGTTTTGCAACCAAGTATTATTATGCATAACCTTTATACTAATGAACACCCATACTCATTCATTATCATCAGCAATTATAAAAGAGAACAACAATTGCACAGTATAAAGGGAGGGGAAACTCCTTGAACAATGAGTCTGCCCAACAATATATATTAATTAGTCTTTCTTCAATAATACAAGCTTCACAAGTATCCTTGGCAAAATCCAAGTCTATACTTAGCCAATTTTACAATAGAGGCAAAACAGCCTTTTACAACCTTTGTGCACACCTTGCATGGTGGGAGGGTGCTCACCTGAGTCACCAAGACTCCCTCCTCAAGTCTTACACAAATCTGCACTTCCACCAAGTCACGGGCACACCTTGCCCACCCTTCGTTTCATCCCACGTGCGACCTTAAACCTGTGCACAAGACAACCTTAAGCGCATGAGGAGTGCGCTTTTCCTCTTGTCTCTAGTGTGCACTCTTTTCTGCGCCTTGAGTGAAGAAGCTTGATCGAATTGCTTGCTGCCAAATGAACTCCAAAACGCACATATATATATGCGTGCAAGTGTGGGTGGTGGCTCACCCGGCCGACCACTCAAAACGTGTTTACACACCCTCTTGAATGCTTTACAAATGGGTCGGCCCGGCCTCTATGTGAGTCGGCCCTCCTATCCATATCGCAAACGTTCCACGGGTATAAGTTCTTCATCACATATGTTTTTCCAAGTGTCGCAGGTTTTGTCACAAGCAGCTCGCCCGAACGTCGCATTCCTGTGCAGGCCAGCTCGTTCGCGCCCGCGCCCTGCCCGCGTGTAGCCTAACTCGCGCGCCCGCCCGCTCGCCCACCCGTGTGCAACCCGACTCGCGTGCCCGCCCGCGCCTTTGCCCGCGCGCCCACGCGCTCGCCCGTGCTCGTGCTCGTGCCCGCGCCCTCGTTCGACCGTCGTGCGGCCCGACTCGCCCGCGCCCAACCGCGCCCGCTCGCCCAACCGCGCCCGACATAAACAAAGACCTTACATCCTCCTCCACCTGAAATCGTTGTCATCCTCGACAACATACCATCCCAGTAGCCATCTACCAAGAACATCACTATCCATGATGTCAACTCCTCCACATACGGCAAACATCCCTACAACATATGTAGAACTCCATCTCCATCATGTCTCCATCCTAGTGACCAACTGCCACCAAGTACTCCATACCAAGGCATACACCTCATCGGTATGTCACATATCAGATATCATCTCGATCCATGATCATCGACCTCATTGCCACAATCTCCATTGTAACACCCTGTGTCAACCCCATCATGTGTCATCGTGTGAACCTCTATCATGATACTCCAACAAGAGCTAACACATGTCTATCATGTGCCAACATCTCATCCCAATAGCAACATCATCATGTACACTGGATCCCCTCATGACTCAAGCTAGTTGGGTAGCTAATCCAACCACACGCCCAAACCATAAGAATGCACATTCTTCCATCACCACCAGTCATTTCTCAAAACAACCTGCCACATTCGTGACTCATCAAGGATCTATCTCCATAAGTGCAAACCATGCTCAGGTCCATGGAAACTCCATCCATCTCATCTGCAACATGTCATGATGCTTGATGCCAAGCCATCCCTGCATCATCAATCATACCTGCTCAACATATTTAGGGACTCACTGCTATGAGCAGCTAACAATGAGCCCCATCTTCTCATTCATCTAAGAAGATGTAGAGGGAGTAGAGCCTGAAGGCTCTCCCTCACTAATAAACTCGATCCATCTATCAGGATCCTCAATCTCCATCCTTTATAGATACGCAACCCGGTCTCCCTTCTGGACATCCGGCCTCACATACACCTCCTCATCATCATCATCATCTTCAACCAACTCTAGCCTTCTTGACAAGTCCAAGATGCTATCTGAAAGTGACCTGATGACCAATGACTGCTCGGTAAGCTTTGCCTCAACAGTAGACAACCGCTTACTCATGTCTCCCATTCTCTTCTCGTCCTCCATTTTCATCACTCCCAATTTACAATCAGGTCTTGTTACTCCAATGGTTGGCACACCAATGGGTACATCTTCCCTTCCATCATAAATGTAGAGCTTCTTTAAATGTGGAACAATCATGGCATCAAATTGTTTCATGAATTCCATCGCCAATACAACCTCATAGTCATCAATCCGCACTATAGTGAAGTCAACCTTCCCTGTCCATTCACCAAGTGTAGTGTCCACTCTTTCAGCTATACCAAGAACTTCAATAGGAGGAGAATTCACTGTCTTCATCTGTGCCTTTGCTGGTACAAATTTCAGCCCAATTATTCTCACAATATCCTCACCCATGAAGTTGTGAGAAGCCCCACTATCCACCATAGTGAGTACATCCGCACCTCCAACCTTCATTTGAACATACTCCAATCTGTTTCTCTCAGGATCCCTCCTAGAGACCACCTCCGTAGTAGCAGAAGCACTGAGTATCTACATCATCCCCACAGAAGCACCTTCATTCTTCGCATCAGATTGTGCAACAACAGCCACCTTTAGTCTAGAAGGACAGTTCTTCACCGTGTGTGGTCCAGCACATATCCAACACTTCAAGGCTTTCTTCGTTTTCGAACTATCATCCGATTTCGAAGCATCATCCTTCTTCTTTTCCTTTGGTTTATCGGACTTCTTCTTCTTGTCATCAGAAGTCTCATTATAATGCTCCACCAACCTGTCAACAGTAGCAAAAGCCTCCTCAAGTGTCTTAATCTTCTACCTCTTCACTTCATTGCGTGGCCAAGGCTTCAACCCAATAATGAAGTTGAACACCTTCTCCCTCTCCGCCATGTCAGGAAGTTCCAAAGTTGCACTTGCAAACTCTCACTGATATGCTTGTAGGCTCCCGGTCTGCTTTATGTACTTAATCTTCGTCCTTGCTTCCCATGTTTCATCTTGAGGACTAAAATGGGTCTGCAAAGCCTTCTTCATGTCATCCCACGAAGTAATGTCATCAGCACTACCATTGGCAATCTGGTCCATCCTCCTTCGCCACCACATCTTAGCATCATTTGTTAAGAACTGAGCAGCTACCTTGACCTTTGTCTCATCATCAGATAGACCCAACCGTTCCAAGTATTGCTCCATGTAGGGAAAATTTTAAGAACCCCCCCTAAATTTACATGTATAATAAATGGGCGAATCTCCATGGTATATAGGAAAAATGGAAGGCGATTTTATTAATAATATGATATGTATATATAATTTTTTGGCGAATCTGTCACTAGGCATGGCGAATATTTTACTCAATTATAAAATCTTGTGTTTATTGAATACACAAATGAAATCATTGCATTTATTTAAAATATCTTTTGTAATCAAAATTACCGAAATTACATATCGATAACCTAGCGGGTGTAGGATAAAATTCACCCATGCCATTCATAGAAAGCATGAGAAAAAACCTAATACTATATATAAAACCAAGAAAAATTCAAATTCATCACTTCTAGGGACCTCGTAACCACCTTGCCAATCTCGTAACCGCCTTGCCAATACACAAGTATGTTCCTGTTTGCAATTAGAAAAATTACCCAAATTACAATCTGCTTACTCCAGCATATGTTGGAAATTTATAGAAGGATGACTAGTGCAATCAGTCCATTCCTTTTAGCCCTGGATTTGTTTCAGTTTAAAACAAAAGTATACAAATATACTTGTCCAATGTCTATGCTTTAACCGTTCACCTTAAAATGTTTTTACAATATAATTTCATAAGTCTATTTAATATCTTCATTATCATAAAAACCAACCTATATCCATCTTAACTCCACATCTACCACTCTTAGGGGGATGAAATCTATTTATCCCTCTGAGCACTTGGTAGACCCAGAATTAAGATGGATCTAAGATGATAGAATTTCCCCTTTAAATAGTCTATGCTCACATGAATATCATGGTATTACCATGGGTCAATACCATGGGTTATCATAAACTGGAGCTTAAAAATTACTATTAGTAATTTATAAAAATTAATAAAATTAATAGTTGATTTTTATTTTATTTTTTATTTTAACCAAGCTAAAATGTTTAACATACATTAAATTACACATCCATTTTTACTCTTGATCGGATCAAATATTTTTTCACTCTATGCTAGTTTGCATACCACGATATTTGATACCTCTCAGAGGTTAGTAGATCTAGAGTAAAGATGGATCTATGCTGGTTTAATTCCCCGATTTAAATAGGCTACATTCCAGGTGAATACCATGGGTCAATACCATGTGCCATTTTTATTTTTATTAATACTAATATTAGGGTTAATAATGTTTTTTTGCATGGTATTAATAACAATCTAGTCCATGGTATTTGTCCCATAGTATTTTTGAGTGTTCGTAAATATAAGGTGAATTATGGAGTAAATATAAAAAAATGTTTTATTTGTTTACCATACCTCTCGTTTATTTATATTTTTATTAATTTACCATACCTTTTTTACAAATATGGTATTTGGCCCATAGGATTCACTTAAATAAAACCTCTTTCTTGAGCCTTCATAAATAGAACGAGGGTTATGGACTAAATATAAAAAGAGATTTTATTTATTTATTTTTATTAATTTACCATACCTCTTTTACAAATATGGTATTTGGCCCATAGGATTCACTTAAATAAAACCTCTTTCTTGAGCCTTCATAAATAGAACGAGGGTTATGAACTAAATATAAAAAGAGGTTTTATTTATTTATCATGCGTCTAGTTTATTTATATTTTTATTTATTTACCATACCTTTTGAGTAAGTATAAAAAGACGTTTTATTTATTTACCATACCTTTTGAGTAAGTATAAAAAGACGTTTTATTTATTTACCATACCTCCACTTTACTTATATTTTTATTTGTTTACACCCTTGCATGTATATAAAGCGACTTATGGAGTAAATATAAAAAATGTTTTATTTATTTACCATACTTCTCATTAATTTACCATACCTCTTTTATAAATATGGTATTTGGGCCTTTGGCCCATAGGATTCACTTAAATAAAAAATATTCTTGAAAATGGGCGAATGGATTCACTTAAATAAAACCTATTCTTGAAAATGGGCGAATGGAAGGTTGTAACTCCTAATTTCAAGGGCTATTTGAGGTGATTTGTAAAAATGTACTATGATACAAAATATTCTCCCACTAAAAATTTAAAACCCCTTAATTTCGCCAAAGGGAGAACATTCGCCCCTAAAATTTTCTATGGCTCCATGTCCCATAGAAAGTTGCCAAGTGTCTTTGCATTCCTTGTACCATCATAAGATTCCGGTTCCTTGACCTTCACATGAGGCACTCCTCCACCTGAGTTATGCCTCACGGCCTTCTTCAACACCGTGATCTCATCCCTCGCTTCGTTAAGAGATTTCTTCAAGTTCACAATCTCTGCAAGACCCTGATCCCTTGCTTCTTCAACCTCCTTGACCCTTACTTCAAGTTGTGTACACATAAGATCAGTGTACTCATGTTGTGTCCGGAGTTCATCAAACTCTTCTTTCATCTTTGAGTTGGCTTTTTGCTCCTTAGCAAACAAGTCCATCTTCTTATCCCAGGAAGTTTCCATAACCTCCATCCTCAACAACGTCTTTTCCATAAGTGCTAGAGTAGCATCTTGTCCATGACTAGACCCAGCTTGAGATTCAGCCGCCATCTCTAACAGCTTCTTCTTCTTTTGCGATCTAGTTTCGACCATCCAACAACTTCACCAAGTAGCCTGCAACCTGAACCAACCCTTGTTCTACTTGTGTAAAACGGCTTCCTTCACCTGCAAGTACCCTTTCCACTGTCATGAGAAACCCTGCTCACCAGCTTCAAACCGAACCCTTGATACCAACTCACAGTGTGGTGAGATCAGTACCTCATCAATTCGGTTATCGGCCTGCTCTGATACCACCTATCACGCCCCTAGGCCTGCGGTAGTCTTCCAACCGCTCTTGGCGAGGTGCGGCACCACTGAACACTTTCTTTTCACCAATACTAATGTTCATGGACTATGCCTAATTCACTTTCTCTTACTTAGTTTGTGTTTCGCAACCAAGTATTATAATGCATAATTTTTATACTAATGAACACCCATACTCATTCATTATCATCAACAATTATAAAAGAGAACAACAATTGCATAGTATAAAGGGAAGGGCAACTTCCTGAACAATGAGTCTGCCCAACAATATATATATATATATATTAATCAGTCTTTCTTCAATAATACAAGCTTCACAAGTATCCTTGGCAAAATCCAAGTCTATACTTAGCCAATCTTACAATATAGGCAAAACAACCTTTTACAACCTTTGTGCACACCTTGCACGGTGGGAGGGTGCTCACCCGAGTCACCAAGACTCCCTCCTCAAGTCTTACACAAATCTGCACTTCCACCAAGTCATGGGCACACCTTGCCCACCCTTCGTTTCATCCCACGTGCAACCTTAAACCTGTGCACAAGACAACCTTAAGCACATGAGGAGTGCGCTTTTCCTCTTGTCTCTAGTGCACTCTTTTCTGCGCCTTGAGTGAAGAAGCTTGATCGAATTGCTTGATGCCAAATGAACTCCAAAACGCACACACACACACACACACACACATATATATATATATGCGTGCAAGTGTGGGTGGTGGCTCACCCGCCGACCACTCAAAATGTGTTTACACACCCTCTTGAACGCTTTACAAATGGGTCGGCCCGCCCTCTATGTGAGTCGGCCCTCCTATCCATATCGCAAACATTCCACGGGTATAAGTTCTTCATCGCATATGTTTTTCCAAGTGTCGCAGGTTTCGTCGCAAGCAGCGTGCTTGAACGTCGCATTCCTGTGTAGGCCAGCTCGTCCGCACCCGCACCCTGCCAGCGTACAGCCTAACTCGCGCGCCTGCTCGCTCGCCCGCCCGTGTGCAGCTCGACTCGCGTGCCCCCCGCACCTTCGCCCACGCGCCTCGCTTGCTCGTGCCCGCGCCCTCGTTCGACTGTCGTGCGGTCCGACTCGCCCGCGCCCAACCGCGCCCGCTCGCCCAACCGTGCCCGGCATAAACGAAGACCTTACACTAAAGACCTTGGCCACTCGAATCCACAACCAGTGATCCGACTTTTTCACGGCAGCCTCGTCTTGTTTTTCGGTCCAAACTTGGAGTTTGAGTGACTTCACTGAAATCTTGGGATCCATGACTTACCTAATCTCTCCTGCATCTCATCTCAATTGAGTCTTCTGCTTGGTGGGCTGCCTCTCACTGGACATTGCTTTCCCAACTGGTGACAGAATTATAGGAACGAATTCTCCGTCTCGAGAAATCGACGCAATATTCACCAAAGCATTCCATTTCCCGCTGATAAGGCAAACAGGAGAAATCTCGAGAGCGTAATTTGAGAAAGCGACTGGCTTGGAAGACTGGTTTTCGTTTTTCTGTTTTATACGCCTTTTGAACCTCGGCCACAGAGATT
Source organism: Pinus tabuliformis (assembly GCA_031772625.1). Classification (NCBI taxonomy): domain Eukaryota; kingdom Viridiplantae; phylum Streptophyta; class Pinopsida; order Pinales; family Pinaceae; genus Pinus; species Pinus tabuliformis. The sequence goes on from CM062804.1 coordinate 1,426,845,013, forward strand.
CCGACTCAGGGACCACTAGAACTGCAGACCCGAAGCAACTAGAACTGCACTTAGCACCCATGATACAGAAGAATTCGAAGCCTTTTGGGATGTGGCTGCCTCACTCGTTGATTCGATTTGTCCATGAATCTGTGTTCAATGAATGTCGATGCAGAATTTGCAAAGATGGCAATCGCGACTCTTTTACTCTGTGGACACTGCAAAGCTGAGGGAAGTGAAATTAAGATTTATAGTGGTAGCACAGCCCACTAACTTGGCGTCGTTGATCACGAGAGGGAATACGGGAAAGCAAACCGCGTGGATTTGAGATAATATGTGCAAATAAATCAAATTGATGTCCCAACTCTTTATCGTATCATTAGAAGCACGTTTTGTTTAAAAAACATGCGCCTACTCTCTAAAAATTCAACACGTATTAAAAAGCGTTCGCTCACTACCTTGATCCAGATATGAGTTTTTGTTAATACATGTATGTATGTGTTAAAACCTAACCTCAATTATGATCGGTCAAATGATTGATTATGAGCTTTTGTTAATTCATTTATTTGTTAATATGTAACCTGAATTATTCGTCGTCAAATGATTGATTGTGAGGTAATTTATTTTTAAAAAGTCAAAATAAATATATTTTTGAAAAAATATTATAATTTCTATACATTTGATGGAATTGATCTTAGATTCCCATGAAGTGTCTAACGCTAGAAGTTATTCTTTTATAAATTAATTTTGTTTTAAAATAAAATTTTAACATTTAGTGAAATAATTTTCCGGTTTACATTATAATTATATATATATATATATAAGTGTTTTCATATATATATATATATATATATATATAAAAGTGTGGTTTATTGGAGATTAAAATTAGTTATTGTTATGGAAAATTGTATAAATGAATTGGTTAATTTTTATGTAAAAATTATTTCAAAAAATAAATAGGTCAATTTTCACGTAAAAATTACTAAAAAAACAAACATTTCAATTTCAGTGAAATTATAGAAAATAAAAACAAATCTATATATTTCTTAAAAAAACAAAAAGTCAATCTTTGATATAAAAATTATTTCCAAAAAACAAACATTTCAATCTCAATAAAATTATAAGAATAATAAAAACAACTATATATAAATAATATCACACTCTTAACTTTTGAATAATATCACACTCTTAACTTTTGAAATTATTCTTAAGAAAACAAACATTTCAATCTCAGTAAAATTATAAAGACTTTCGAAATTATTCGAAAACACAAACATTCCTATCTCAGTAAAATTGTAGGGAAAATAAAAACAAATATATATAATATGATACTCTTAACTTTTAAGATGGTATATATAATATATAGACAAACTCAATTCCAACAACCCACACCAAAGAATTCAAAAATAAAAAGCAAATGCATCTTTGATATCCCAAAATGGTGGCAAGTCAACAGAAGCCAAGGTAACTTGAAATTGTAATATCCCCATTTTACAAACCTTATTTTGCGCATGGGCTATGACTTCCTATGGACCGAATACGTCATTTGGATCTTTTCAAAACAAGTTCATAGTTACGTTACAAGATACACTTACCCGGATATAGAAAATAATTTTATATTTTTAGAATAAATATATTTTTGGTAATTTTCAAAGTTATTAGAAATTATATTCATTATGAATTTAAAATATCATTGGTAAAAATTAAATGATAATAATATTTTTCTACTTTTCTAAAATATATTTAATTAACAACGTAATCTTATATTAAAAAAATATTAAATTTAAAGATTACTTTCTTCTTCTTTCAAAAATTTGACTATTCAAGCCACAAAATTTTGTGATGCCGCATCTTAGAGTTGGACACGTGATTCATGGTTATGTGAAAGTAAGATTAATGAAATAAATGCTCGACTTACTTTAAGAGATTAAGATAATTAGAACTCAATTATCATGATTAAATAGTTTAAAATGTAAATAGGTAAGAGTTTTATGAATGGTTATTCAATTATCATTACTAAATAGTTTAAAATTTAAATAGGGAGGAGTTTCATGGATTAGAACTCAATTATCATAGTTTAAAATTTAAATATATATAAAAGTTTTTATGTCTCTCGTGTTTAAATTGTGTTATATGATCTTGATCATTTAAAAGTGTGGGTTAGAATGTAGTATAATATTTTTTTTTTTATTATTACAATGAGTTAATATTTAAATCTTTTATGATTTTAATAATAATGGAAAAATTGGTGTGTATTTATCTTGTTAAATTTAAATTAGAATTGTTTCTGGTTATTGTTTGTTGCATTTGCTTTTATTTTTGAACATTCTAGTTTGCATAATTGTAGGTATCAAATCAAGTTATAATGGATGCATTGTTGGTGAAGATGATTCTAGTGAAATGGACCTTTTTTGGAAGAATAGTTAAAGAGAATGTATTTTTATTATAGGAGAAATTTGAAAGTTAAGGAAAATTGATTTTTTTTTTTTTTTTAGAATATTTTTAAAGGAAAAATTTTAGAAATTTGATGGAAAAGGATTTTCATAATTTGGATAACACAAAGAAAGAAGGATAGTTAGATAAACATAAGAATTGTGAGGAGAAAAATAGAGGCATAATGAAAGATAGTTAGGTAAACATAAGAATTGTGAGAAGAAAAATAGAGGCATAAACAACTCATGTTAGAGAGAATATTGATGGATAGAAGTTGTGAGAGATTGTAATAGTGTGGTGTTGAGAAGCATGTAAAAAGGAGATTGTAAAGATTGTATTATTGGCTCAGGGAGAAACTCATGGATTGGAAAACATTGCACTAATAATCACAATGTGAGAAGAGAAATGTATAAGATGTTTACACAAGTGGCATCCTTAGATAAATCTCAACACAATAGGAATCCAAAGAGAATGGCTAGAGATAATGAAAAGAATGGGAAAAGGTGCTTACTCGAGATATATAAATTTTTATTAGAAGTTGGGAAGAAATTATTAAGTGGAACTCAAAAGAGAAGAGAAGCAACAAAAATTAAAGCAATGAAGAACCCAAAAGAGTTGAATTAATTGGGTGATGAGAGACATCAAAGATAAATGAATCAAATAGAGGATGCAGAATATCTACATATTTAGGTAGAGATAATGAAGAATGTACAACATGTGGTGCAATGCAAGCCTAAAGAGGAGACAAAACTTGGACCTTTAGCAAGCTGTGTGCAAGTGAGGTTGCAAATGCAAGCATAGTGATGTGAGAACCACTATTGTCGAAGGTCCCTTTTGTGATATATGAATTTAAAATTTTGAATTTTAATTGTGTTGTAGTTCTGGACCATGTATTGATGATTGCACAATGAAATAGGAGGAGAATGTAAAAGAAGTCGTTGAAATTAATAATGGCAACAAAAATAAAGAAGAAGTTGCAATGGTTGGTTTGACTATTGGCAACAAAATTTTAGAAGAAAAGTTAACAATGAGATATATAATACGCTAGAAGATGAGGATATAAAAGATGAACACAAAGCTGATGTGTTCATAAAAATGGAGTAGTTATTGAAGGTGTGACTTAAACTAATGCAAATGATGGACTAGTTATGAAAGGAGCAAAGAAGTTGTAAATGTTTAAACTAATGCAATCATGGACTAATTAGGAAAATTTGAAGAAGATTGCAAAGTGAATATTTTGGAAAAGAAGGTTGAGGTGGAGATGGTTCAAAAGTAGATCTAAGAAGAAATAAGTAGTATACCAAAGGATATGAATGAAAAAACTATATAAAAAATTGTTTTGGCAAACACTTTGCAATTGTAGAAGAGGGGAGATTACAACCATGAAGGAAGATGAAGAAAAAATGGAGTAGTAAGCACTAATAATAGTGCAGAGAGAAGCGATGTAATATGATTTAGAATTGTAGCAGGTTGTAAGAGTAATGTTTTAGATAAGTACAAAGAAATATGACAACACTTCATATAGTCTTTGCCTGTATTTGTGCTTGCCTGGATGGTTGGCACCAATCTCATGTTTATTTTTCCTTTGCAGATGTGATAAGCTCTACAAAGCCACTGAATTCACTTGTGTTTTCTTTTCTTGTGATCTGACAATATTTTAAATGTCCTCCTTACAAATTCTCAATTCAACTAGGCTCAATCTCTTAAGAGTATCCATCCAATAAGGAGAATTTTCCTTTGACCTCTTCCCAACTGATTCCTCTTCCTGATTATGATGAGATCTATTTGTGCTATATTGTACCATTCTATTGCTCAATTGTCTATTTCTTGCTAGAGTTTGTGTCTTCTTATCTCTCTCTCTGTTTTTTCACACACACACAATTCTGAGTTAAAAGTGACATGAATATAGTAGTTTATTGCTTTGGCATGTCAGCACTAAGCATGCTGATCTAAAGTTGTTCACATAATGAAAACCCAATTCAATTATGACATATCAACATTCTATCAAGGTAAGCAACCACATCATTTGTAAATCCAAAGAAACTTATCATATGCAATAATTAAATTATTGTATTAAATTTTTTACATGATCCTCTTCATGTCTAGTGCTAAACCTAAGCTATGATGCCACTCTGTAGCATACCTTCCCACCCCGTTGTCTTATCTTGGGTGGTGGGAGGTGTTACCAGTTTTCTTTGACATAATCTCTAAGGGCTACTATGAAGATGGAGTCAGACAATGTCTTTTTCCCAAAGACTTATAATCTCAAAACAAACACCACCATTACCTTCATCTTGTCAAAATATTTCTAGTAATATAAATTTCACCTCAACCTGAATCCTAGATTGAAATGTATACCCATCAGAAGTTTACCAATTTAAATTTGGCCACATCATCATTATTCTTTCATGTGGAATCACACGGTCCCTATCTTCCCCTTATGGCACTACCACATCAACACAACATGAGGTCCACTAATGTTCCACTACTCTGCAAGTGCATCGAGCCTTAACTAGATCTAGGAATGCACTTTTATGGAATCATCTATCATATTAGGATCCCCAATAGCCCTGAAGTGAATGTGAGGTTAATCCAAGGTAGGGTCCACTATTAAAAAATGTAGCAAGAAAGGCTCAATTTGACCTTAGCCTTAGTCAAATTGAGTAAATCAAATTTCCACATCAGCAAGAGAACTTGGAGGAAGTTAACTAGTGTGACATGGCTCTTATCACTCAGTTAGCTCAGTAAATTCGAGTTAGTGGGCTTGCAGTTTAGTCATGCATGTATTTAGTCAACTGACCTCTAACTATTGTTAGAGTCAGTTGTGCAGTGGGATAACAATCTAACTCAGAGATCTGTCAGTTAACTAACCAATTAGTTCAAAATAGCTCATGCGTGCATGGAATTCGAATTGTTCATTTGAAGTGGAGGAGACAAAGGCTAGTGTAACATGGGTTGTATACTAGTTGAGTGTACAGTTGTTGCATGCAATCAGGAGAGCAATACCTTGGTAATTGCACAAGGAAATAGGGACTTCCCTATTATTTAGGAGCTCGAATTTGTTCATATTTATGCAAGGAAATAGAAGGCTCAGTGAGAAAATAATTGGCTAAGTGTTGGCTAAAGTTTCTCATTAAACAGGGAGAACAATTATTCTTTTGTGGGTTTAGCTCAGAGCTGGATCTAGTAATTGTAATAGTTTCTCTATTCAACTTATTAATGAAAAGAGGCTTGAGGGGTTTTTTTCATAGTTGGGTCCCCTATAAATCACTGTGTATTTGTGTTTTTTCTTATTCCATGTTTATGCATTTTGTTCTAAATTGTGATTTCCATTTCAGATATTAGTAGAGTGGAATTGTGTCTCTTGTTTTTTAGTTTGAAATCTTGAGTAGTTGCAATTTCTATCAAATGTATACACTAACCATTTAACATATGACCTAGGGCATATACAGGCTTGGACCTAGGTGTACACCCTTTCCATACCTAGATACTTGGAGATGCATGTCATTAAAAGGAATTTGATGGTAGCACATGACACGAAGAAGATTTATGTGGATCAACTTAGAGAATTCAAGAGTTTCAGGTTGGCAAGCATGTGTACTTGTGCATCAAGCCCAAGAATATCTCCTTGAGGATTGGGTCATGTGCCAAGTTGGAACCTCGATATTGCGGGCCTTTTGAGATCCTTGAGATGATTGGACAAGTGGCCTACAGAATTTATTTTCTGCAATTGGTCAAAGTCCATGATGTTTTCCATGTTTTGTTGCTTAAGAGATATGTAAAAGATGTTGATCATGTGATTGATTGGTCTGTATTGCAGGTGGAACTAGAGGAAGAGTTCCAACCAGAGCCATAATGCATATTGCATAGGAAACAAATCGTTCTCCCGAACATAGAAATAGAGCAAGTTAAGGTGCAGTGGAAGCACTTTGGGCCGAATGAAGCTACATGGAAGATGGCTAATCAAATGCGAGCATTATATCCTTCTTTACTTGTTGGTTCAAGCAAATGAATTTTTGGTATATATCTTTGTGTGTGTGTGTGTGTGTGTGTGTGTGCACGCATGTGCGTACGTGCTATGGTGATAAAAAAGTTAGCACATCTTTAGGGGGAGCATCTTCTGTAGTTGTAATGGCTCATTGTTGGCATTATGGGCACTCCTTATTGCATGATGTTGACTATAATGAGTTCATATTATTGCTTCTTATCTATCTTCTTGCATTATTCATTGCTTATCAACATCTTTATTGATAAGAAGGATATCCATATGATTTTGTCAATATGCTTTGGTTTATATATGTTTAAGCTATTGATGATGCCACGTTATTGTTGTTATTGATGAAGGGAATAAATGATATGAAATTCTCATTGTTGATGATCATAGACACTCTTATGATTACTAACCCAGTTCTATGCATTCTCATATGTTATTGCTCAGTCTTCATTATTGTTGCTAATATATATGTATATATATCCATTGCTGCTATGGAGAGTATCTATGGATACCATGTATTAATCTCATGTATGTATTTTGATGAACGGGCCATGAAAAACCCCATATTGCAAACATTGTAAAATTCAGTCATATATGGGTTATTGGGATCAACTCATGTCATGTATGTAACACCATTTTGGGTGATTGATGTAAACATGGGACCATAGAGTCATTGGTTATAGGAGAGGTCATATATGAAAATGTGTCCTTGATGTAAACCTGGTTATAATATGATGATTATGAGACTACTGCAAATGACATGAATATTGGTACATGTATCGCAAAGATGAGGAAGTGTGTTGACAATCTTGCCACAGGTTTACTTTGAGAAAACATGAAAATGTAAGTTTGAAAAGTATGCATGACCCCTGTAAAGAAGAGTCAAGTACATATGCAAGTTTAATGAATGAAAGTCACATTCATAATCCTAACCATGGAAAATAGAGAACCAAGAGTTATTCCCATGGTAATTACCCATAGTATTGTGTTGACAACATCTATGTGATCCTGTCAATAATTATATACAACATTACCAAGGGATTTTCCTATGGTATTGGCAATGAAAATAACTATGTAAGGAGAAGGAGATCAAGGAGTTAAGTGTGCAATGTAATGGAGCATTCATGTGTGATCTGATCTACAACATGTGTGCACTAGGGAGCAAGGAGAAGGCTAAGATATGAGAGATTTGAAGACGTGTTGAAATAAACGCTTGATTAATTTACTTGTTGCAAAATGTTTGAATTGCTAACAATGCAAGATTTGTGGTTATAATATAACTTCGATCTAGATGTATGTGCAAAGGTATATGTTTTTGACAGAGTTTGTATGCAAGACAAAATTAATGCTTGTGAAATGGGTTTGATGTGTGTTAAGATATGTACATTGTATGTTTTATGGAGTGTTGTGTACATATGTGGATATGCTTCAGAATAGCCACATATAATGTATAAGTAAATGTGGTTTGATTAATGATGTTGTCTGTTGATAAGTGTGGTCCTCTCTGTTATTGGTAATGATTAACAAAGCTTGACAAAGTTTTAGTGATATATGGTTTGCTGTCAAAGATTGGTGAAAAATTGTTTTGAGATATGTACGAAGCTTTTATGCATAAGAAGCGTGTATATGCATGAATCTATTTAATGATAGTCGCGTGTATGTTCTATGGTTTAGAATGTTGCTTGGTGATGAAAATTAATTAGTTATGTATTATTCACTACTAATTTTCAAGGATGTCTTGATCGAATGGTTGCTGTTTGATAGTGTAGATTGATGATTGGTTATTGGCTTTGAGTTTATTCAGTGGATTGATTTAGTTATGGATTGGTATATTAGTATGATATGGTTATAGTGATTCAATATTGGTATTCAGTAGTTTAGTATTCAATATTTGGTTTCAATAGTTTAGTATTCAGTAGTTTAGTATTGAGCATAATGTTGGGTGTGGGTCTAGTTTGAAAATTTGATGAAAATGGTCTGCATGTTTTGATGGTAGATTGAGATGGGTGGATCTAGTATATGAAATGTGGTCCATGAGGTGTTGAGGATCATAGCCTTCAATTAGGGAATTGGAGCTTCCTTCCGGTAGGAGATGATAAACTTGATTAGGGGTTGTAGCTCCCTTCCAGTAGGAGCTAGAGAACAAGTGGAGGTTGTATCCTCCTACAAGTAGGAGCCTGCATGCTAGCAAGAGTCTGTGCCAGTACAAAATTGTAAAAATAATTTCTTTATAATAAAAGAAGAATAGTGAGACGACAACAACAATGGTTTTCTCCCACATTGGGTTTCCAACTAAAATCCTGATGTGCTTATGTGTTGATGTGTTGCTTATCTATTATGGTTGATATACTCTTTACTACTCATGGTTACTGCATCATGAATGACTAAAGAAATAATGATGCAATGGTTAAGTGAAATAACTGATGAAATTTATGAAAAATTAGTAATTTGCACATACACGGTTTTAATTCACTGAAGGCGCGTACACATGAATAACAATAGCATACACTTCTTTGAATTTGAAATTGAAGTCTACGTGAAAAAAATATTGATTCAGCTAACCCTTCCCCCCTCTCGGTATTTTTCCCAATAATCTAAGGTGATGGTAGGGGGGAAGGCATGTGAGTTTCCTAACTTGGGTTTTAAGAATTCCCCTAAGTCAATTTAAAGGAGAGATTGTTAGGTAAACTTGACTTAGTCATATAGCCAAAGTTGTTTGGTCTACAATACATGGTTTTTAGGTAGATGGTATTAGTGACCCATTGTATTGATCCATGATATTGCATGTAATGAAGACTATAAATAGGCTTAGAATACTCCATTGTAAACTGGCAAGAAGGGAGAAAGTATTGGGATCACTCAGCTAGTAATGTGGCTATATTTGGGCAAGATGTAATTAAAGCTTCATGGTTGGATTTTCCCTAGTTCATATTTTCCTAGATAAATCCTATATGTGATTTATATGTTTCTAGTTTATGTTTATTAATTGTTTATCTCTAGCATATCATTTATCTTTCACATTTTAGTGGTATCATAACTAGGGTTAATCTAAACTCTTTGAGGTGAGTGGTCTAATGTTGGCACTGAAGCATATGGAGTGCCACATGACACAACTACCAGAGGATCAATTTTAAGTGTGAGAGAGAGAGTCTCTCGTAGGAAATTTTGAGTACACAAATAACAACTACCAGAGCTACAAATGGAGATCGAGGTTGAGCTGAAGTTGTCTACAACTAGAGATTTTGGTGGCATGAGGAGAGCACCTTGTGTGAGAAGGTGATAATGTCAGAATGACAGCATAAGTGTAGAGGTAATAACAAATACACATATGCATGCACATGCACACACACACTTTAAAGATGGAACATTTTTAACTCCATATAAATGAGCATATGATTGTAAAACCTAGTCAGATATGCATACCCATGGTAATGTCTAGAGTGATAGGGGGCATGCAAGTTTTTCAAATTCAATTCAAAGAATTTCCCCAATTCAAGTTTGAAATGGGGATAAAGTCAAATGAGTGTAATCTACATCTTGGTTTTGGGGCACATGACATTGGTGATGATGGTATGTTTTCCATAGTATTACATGCAATTAACCCTATAAATAGGTTTTGGATAATCCATTTTAAGGTTCCTTTTGTCCAAAAGTAATATATCTAATATTTTTTGGTTTTCTGATTTAAGGTTTCCAAGATGAGTATGTGTCATGATTGATGTGGTTTCCATGTATGTTCTATTATTATTAATTTATTGTTTACTTCTTTAATTTTATTCTTATACATTGACATGTTTCTTTTTATATAAATAAAATGTTCTCTTAGCCAATAACACATAATTTTAGTTCTTAATATATAGTATTTTCAAAAAGAGTGTCATGATTGACATTACAACAATAATATTATATGATTTCAAGTAATATTTAACCTTAATATAGTATATGGTTGAGACTATATCAAAATAGTTATGTTCTTTTAAGTAATATTTAGCTTTAACCCAAATACTATCTTGATTACAATTTAATCTCCTATCTTAAAATTCAATAGAATTAAAATAAATATTTACCATTAATGATAGTAGATATATGATACAAGCATAATCTTTTGGATAATCAAATTTATAAGAAATTTTCATTATTTTTATTTAAATAATAATGTTATTATATTTATTGTTTTATAATATAACAAATTTAAATTTTAAAATATATTCAAATTTAAATTTAAATTTAATTAATTAATAATAAAATTATAAAGAGATTTTTAGGTTTAATAAAATTAAATATATAATTTTAGAAAGATATTATTTGAATGAATGTTATAACTAACACAATTATATAAATTAAAAGGTTTGTATATTTTGATAGACATCAATTTATAATAAGCATTGAAACACATATTTCATGATACATGTTATTTTGTCAAAATTTTAAAAAATCATAAAAGTCATCTAAATTGTAATTTTATTTTAAATTATTATTAATTATAAAAAAATTAATATATAAGTTAAACATGTCTATAAACATGGATCAAGATTCTTAACCATGGGGATTCTTCATTCTTAAAAAAGCTTTCTTAACTATAGAAATTCTTAACCATAAAGATTCTTAACCGGGGTGCAGAAGCTGTGAGAGGGTAGTGGATTTGATCCCCTGACGTTTGGTAGCATGAGAACTCACTTTCCTATGAAAATTAAGAAATTCAACAGTTTACTGCTCTTAGAATTCACTGCAATGGAGGTGCCACTGGACTTAGATAAGTGCTCGATTGGTCCCGGAATCGAGTCTGCTACTTCCTTTTTCTGCAGGATTTGATCTTGCGCTTTGGTCTGCTCGATTATTGGCATTTTGGTATCTTTTGTATGACTTCTTTGAATAGGGTCTTGTGAAACCTTCGGTCCATTTCAGTGAAAAGAAAATTCCTGGCAGCCAAAAATAGCAGCTGGACAATGTTAGCCACACATTCCTCGCGGTTAAATACATTGGATTATTTAACATTGGATATTAGTAACCGCTGATATGTGCTAAAAAAAGAAGTCTTACCTTTGGGAACCTAAAGGCCTTGGCAGCTCGAATCCACGACCAGTGATCGGGCCGTTTCACGGCAGCCTCGTCTTGTTTTTCAGTACAAACTTTGAGTTTACGTGACTTCACTGAAATGGCAGAGTTGAAGCAACTAGAACTACACTTGGCACCCATGATACAGAAGAGTTCGAAGATTTTTTGGGATATGGCTGTAAAGGATTTAACAATGATTCTATATGCGGAATAAACTCAAAGAATCATTAAAACTTAATGCCCAGAAATATAAATTACCTCCAGCCATTGGTGATGTTCTTGATGCAAACCACAGTCCACTTTGCTTTCCTTACTTTAGCACTCCAGCTTCAATCCAAGCAAAAGAAAAGAATACAAAAATTTGAAGGCACTTCCAAGCTTTGCTCTCTCAGCTAGATGGTGTAAAAACTGAAGGGAAAATTGAGATGCAAGCTTGGGGACCAAACAGATGAATTTATAGCCAAGCTTCCATCAAGCTTCTGATGGCTATGTGTCAGGTGTTCCACAGATCAAGGTAGAGAACTCCAGATGGAGTAATGGACCACTTCAGTAGCTCCCAACAATAAATTTATTAACTGCAGTTGATTTCCTTAATTTAAGGAAATTACTGCAGTTGGTTTCCAGAAATTAAGGAAAGACTGCAGTTTAGTTCCATAATTGAAGGCAGCAATTTGTTCAAAAATTAATGGAGCTTAACATTCTCCCACTTGGTCCATACTTCCAAACTTAATGTCTCAACTTAAAACCCATTGATAATCTGTATTAAGTAATAGATACATGAATCATGGCGATAAGTCCTCTAATGACGAGTATTATCTTCCATGTATTACTATGTATTTATTCTTATTATAATTTATGTGGCAACAATTTCTTAATGAATAAAACTTACGTTTATTCTTGGTCCTTCTTAAATGAATTTTCTCAAATCAACTTAAAGTGCACATAAATATGAGAAAAAACATCACAATAATTAAGAATTTCATTAAAATAACATTGTCCATACAATGAGAAACTACATAATGGAACCAAGTCCCATATTGATTACATGATCCTTGAATTTAAACGGTGGCATGCCCTTAGTCAAAGGATCAGCGATCATCAATTCAGTGCTGACGTGCTCAATGACCACTTTCTTTTCTTTAACACGTTCCCTTATAGCTAAATACTTAATGTTGATGTGTTTATTTCGACTCCCACTTTTGTTGTTTTTAGCCATAAAAACAACAGCTGAATTATCACAATATATTCTCAATGGCTTAGAGATAGAATCCATAATTCTAAGCCCAGAAATGAAACTCCTAAGCCATACACCATGTAAAGTAGCCTCAAAACAGGAGACGAACTCGGCTTCCATAGTGGAAGTGGCAATCAAGGTCTGCTTGGCACTCCTCCATGATACAGCTCCACCGACCATCATAAAAATGTATCCTGATGTTGATTTGCATGAATCAACACATCCAGCAAAGTCAGAATCTGAGTAGCCAATTACTTCCAAGTTGTCCGCCTGTCTATACATAAGCATGTAGTCTTTGGTTCCTTGAAGGTACCTCATTACTTTCTTTGCAGCTCTCCAGTGGTCTAAACCTGGATCACTCTGATATCGTCCCAACATTCCCACAACAAATGCAATGTCAAGTCTTGTACAGACTTGAGCATACATTAGGCTTCCGACAGCGGAAGCATATGGAATGTTCTTCATTTGTTCCCTTTCAAAGTCGTTCTTCGGGCATTGGTTCAAATTGAACCTATCACCCTTCACAATGGGAACTATACTTGGTGAACAATCCTTCATCCAAAATCTCTCTAAAATTTTATTAATATAGGTTTCTTGTGACAGACCCAAGATGCCTCGAAATCTGTCTCTATTGATCTTAATGCCAATGACATAAGATGCCTCACCCATATCCTTCATATCAAAATTTTTAGAGAGGAATTGTTTCACCTCATGTAGTGAACCCTTATCATTGGTTACTAGCAAAATGTCATCCACATATAAAACAAGAAAACAAATTTTACTCCCACTAACTTTCAGGTATATACATTGATCCATAATGTTTTCTACAAAACCAAAAGAAGAAATTACATTATGGAATTTCAAATACCATTGGCGGGATGCTTGTTTTAAACCATATAATGACTTTTTGAGCTTGCAAACCAATTGCTCACCATCACTAGAGGGGAATCCTTCAGGTTGTTTCATGTAAACCTCCTCCTCTAGATCTCCATTAAGAAAAGCCGTTTTCACATCCATTTGTTGCAACTCCAAGTCAAAATGGGCTACTAATGCCATAATAACGTGCAAGGAATCTTTCTTAGATACAGGAGAAAAAGTCTCCGTGTAGTCGATTCCTTCTTTCTGAGTGACTCCCTTAGCAACAAGTCTTGCCTTGTATCTCTCAATGTTGCCCAATGAGTCTTTCTTTGTCTTAAAGACCCATTTACATCCAATGGCTTTTGCACCATTAGGCAACTTAACAAGATCCCAGACTTCGTTACTCTTTATGGAATTCATCTCTTCCTTCATGGCATTGTACCATAGTTCTGATTCTTTGCAACTCATGGCTTGTGAAAATGACTCAGGATCATTTTCGGCTCCAATGTTGTAGTCAGATTCTTGTAGATACACAACATAATCATTAGGAATTGCTGATCTCTTTGGTCTAGTAGATCTTCTCAATGTTGTACCATCATCTTCCTGAGAAGTATGTGGTTCAACTTGTTGTTCAAAAGTTCTTTGCAACTCTTGAACTCCTTGATCTACTGGAATATTGTCAGCAGCTTGTGGAACTTCAACAATTGGTTGTTCAACACCAGTTTGTACTTGAGGGGTGCTATGAACAATAACCAATCTATCACTTGAAGTGGAAGGTTGAGATTCTGAATGATCCTTCTCAAAAACTATGTTTCTGGTTTGATCGCTCCCACTGATCAAGTCATTTTCAAGAAACTTTGCATTTCTTGATTCCACAATCCTAGTGCTGTGAGATGGACAATAAAATCTGTAACCTTTAGATCTTTCAACATATCCAATGAAATACCCACTAATGGTCCTTGGGTCCAGCTTCTTCTCTTGTGGATTATAAATTCTCACTTCAGACAGGCATCCCCAAACGCGCATATGTCGCAAACTCGGTTTCCAACCTTTCCATAATTCAAATGGCGTTTTAGGAACCGCCTTGGTTGGAACTCGATTTAATATATACACTGCCGTCTTAGGTGCTCCAGTCCATAAGGATTTAGGAAGATTGGAGCTGCTAAGCATACTCCGCACCATGTCCAATAATGTTCGATTTCTTCTTTCTGCTACACCATTCTGGTCGGGTGAACCAGGCATGGTGTATTAGGCAACGATCCCATGCTCTTGAAGAAATTTAGCAAATGGCCCAGGTGCTTGTCCATCTTCTGTGTATCTACCATAATATTCTCCACCTCTATCTGATCTCATGATCTTAATTTGCTTGCCGCATTGTTTCTCTACTTCAGACATAAAGATCTTAAAGGCATCTAATGCTTCGCTCTTTTTATGAAGCATGTAGAGATACATATATCGTGAATAATCATCTATAAAGGAGATGAAGTATCTCTGACCATGTGAGTCCATGTCTGGACTACATATATCAGTATGTATGATCTCTAATATGTCCGAACTCCTATTGGCACCTTTCTTTGACTTGTTGGTCTGCTTTCCCTTTATGCAGTCCACACAAGTCTCAAAATCAGTAAAATCTAGAGTATTAAGTATTCCTTCATTTACCAATCTTTTAATTCTATCTATGGAGATATGACCTAGTCTCCGGTGCCATAATTTAGAGGAATCTTCATTAATAGCACATCTTTTAGTGCCAGTGTGAACATGCATTGAATCATAAGTGACATTGTTTTGTAAATTAATGCAGTAAAGACCATTAGATAAAATACCATTCCCAACATAATCAGATTTATAGAATAGACTGAAAGATTTTTCTGAAAAGTTTAAGGAATATCCAAAAGGTACAAGCCTTGAAACTGAAATCAAGTTTCTAGAAAAACTTGGAACATAAAAGGTCTTTTCTAATTCTAAAACAAAGCCACTACTTAAAGTTAAATAACATGTTCCTATAGCTTCCACATGCGAGCCCATCTTGTTTCCTGATAAGATGATTTGCTCACTTCCCACTAGCTTCCTTAGGTTTTGCAAACCCTGCAAGGAATTCGAAATGTGAATTGTTGATCCAGAATCAATCCACCATGTGTTAATATTAATGTTAACCATATTAGATTCATAACGAACAAACGAGATTAAATTACCTTTGTCCGCAAGCCATTTCTTAAATTTGGTGCATTCCTTCTTCATGTGTCCCTTCGTTTTACAGAAGAATCACTTGGAATCCTTCTTGATGTCGGCTTGGGGAGGTACTTTACCTTTCCCTTTCTGATTGGCTTGAGATTTGCCCTTTCCACGCGTTGCCAACATTGCACTCTCTCCCAGTTCCATCACCAGTCTCTCTTCCTCTTGAACACACATGGTCATGAGTTCATTAATTGACCATTTATCTTTATGTGTGTTGTATAAGATTTTGAAAGGTCCATATTGGTGCGGAAGGGTGTTCAGGATGTAGTGCATTAGGAAGGACTCCGATATATCAACCTCGAGTTTCTTCAATTGAGCCACAGTGTTCCTCATCTGCATGATGTGCTCGCGCACACCTTTCACACTGGTGAGCCTTAGGGATGAGAACTTCATGATTAGGGTGCTTGCTAGTGCCTTGTCTGAAGTGACGAATTGATCATCAATGGCCTTCAACAAGTCTCGGACCTTTTCATGCTGATCAACGGAACCACGAATACCAGCTAAAATTTTAGTCTTAATGAACATCATGCTTAGACGATTGGATCGCTCCCATCATTCATAAAGCGTGATGTCCGCTGCAGTGCTGGTATTTGTGAGTGCTGATGGTTCATCTTTCCTAATAGCATAATCTATGTCCATCCACCCTAAATGAAGGAGAATCCTCTCCTTCCAAATCTTATAGTTATCTCCCTTAAGTTCGGGAATGTCACAACGAATTTCAGAGAAATTTGCAGGTTGTACTACTGCATCAAAATAAAGAATCACATGCTTATGTTAAAATTGAGGCTTAATAAACTTTCATGTTTTACCAATGTAAATCATGCTCAAAAATTGAATCTAATGACATAAAAATTGCCTGTGGGCTAAATTTTTAATTCAAACAGATTCAATAAAACTTTATGATAAAACTTATTAATTCATAACTCCTATGGGTAGGTTATGAAATTTTATCCTAATTAATTACATAAATATAATAAAAATTCCTGTGGGATCAAATTTATTATATTCAGTCTAATTAATTACAATTTAATGTCTAAACAATCTTTATGTGATCTAACCAATCAAAATATATAATTTTAATTAATTAAAGATGCTGTGGCTATTCTCTAATTAATTAAAATTATATGGATCACTAGACATTATTTTTGTTGCATAAACAAAACTTAACCAGAGAGAAAAATAATGTTTATTGAAGGAGTAAGTCAAAATGACATTTTAAATAAACTCCATATAACTGTAATAATTCTTCACAAAATCTAAATTAAGATTAAAGCAATCAGCATTACCGTAAATGACTGCAAATTGATTGTTCAATTTATAAACAAAACAAAAATAGACCAGTAAACAAGCTTTCCAATTTGGGATAAATTTACATCATCATAACACTGAAATTCATTAAAGAAAATGCCCAAAACAGTGACATTCTGATATTTGCACGATATTATAACTATGGCACAAAATTCCTACATGCTTTGATCTCGAAAGTTTCAACACCTATGTTGTTTAGGATGTATAGCGCATCAAAACATCACTGTTATTGCACTGTGTAAGTCTCATAGTTTATAGCTTCTGAATCACTGAAATAGATAGGTTATGAGAAAAACAATATTAAAAAGTTATCGAACTGTCGACAAAATTATAATTTATCTTTATTCCTACGTGTTAAGGCAGAGCCTCCTCGAGAGGAAAATTATAATTTTTATCTCTTCTTCTTATCGAAACACAACAACACACGATTGAATAAGATGCCCAAAAAACTAATATCCACCATCACCAACATTCATCCATAGCAATAATAAAATACTAATTAATAGTACCTAACCCTGCTCTCACCAATTAACTATTCCTTTGATAATCCAATTTTCCATTTTAAAATTAGGCAATTTGACAATTTGATATGAGATCACTTTATGCTTTGTGTTTGGATATATATGGGTTGAATGCTTCACGTTTTGGATATATACAGAGTTTGAATGCTTCACGGATATGAATGGCCCGGCCAATATTCACTATTCTATTCAATAAAATAAAAACATAAATATATTCCAGAACATCCACAGGGATCTCGACAATGTGAGAATCAACAGGCACATTTGGTTCAGAAAGAACAATCACATCTTCGCACTAGTAGCAACACAAAATCAAAAGATGCCACGAAACGTTTTCGAAAACAGAAAATGCAGAATGAATCTGCGAGCTTTAAAACCGACAGATTGAATTCAATCACAGAGCGCTTGTAACTTTGTAACTCGAAGTGCTATCTATGAGAAATACGACAGGTATTAACCCAAAAAAAAAATAAGATCATTCTCCTTTCGTTTAAAAGCGATTGAATTCGAATTTTCGAGGGGCGAGAAAACATATTTTTTTTTTTTTTTGGGGCATGGATTGTGATTTTCGTTATAACAACATAATTTTGGTAAGCAAAACATACCAAGGCAGAGAT
Organism: Pinus tabuliformis; assembly: GCA_031772625.1. Lineage (NCBI taxonomy): Eukaryota > Viridiplantae > Streptophyta > Pinopsida > Pinales > Pinaceae > Pinus > Pinus tabuliformis. The sequence goes on from CM062804.1 coordinate 1,426,863,250, forward strand.
AAATGTTCAGCGATGATACCAATTGTAAATGATTTAACAATGATTCTATATGCGGAATAAACTCAAAGAATCATTAAAACTTAATGCTCAGAAATATAAATTACCTCCAGCCATTGGTGATGTTCTTGATGCAAACCACAGTCCACTTTGCTTTCCTTACTTCAGCATTCCAGCTTCAATCCAAGCAAAAGAAAAGAATACAAAAATCTGAAGGCACTTCCAAGCTTTGCTCTCTCAGCTAGATGGTGTAAAAACTGAAGGGAAAATTGAGATGCAAGCTTGGGGACCAAACAGATGAATTTATAGCCAAGCTTCCATCAAGCTTCTGATGGCTATGTGTCAGGTGTTCCACAGATCAAGGTAGAGAACTCCAGATGGAGTAATGGACCACTTCAGTAGCTCCCAACAATAAATTTATTAACTGCAGTTGATTTCCTTAATTTAAGGAAATTACTGCAGTTGGTTTCCAGAAATTAAGGAAAGACTGCAGTTTAGTTCCATAATTGAAGGCAGCAATTTGTTCAAAAATTAATGGAGCTTAACAATGTCAACTGCCTCCCTGGTTGATTTGATTTGTCAGTCGACCTGTGCTCAAGGAATTTCGATGCAGAATTTGCAAAGACGGGAATGGCAGCTATTTTGTGTGGACATTGCAACGGTGAGGGAACTGAAATTAAGATTTATAGTGGTAGCAGAGGCCACTACTTGGCGTCGTCGATCACGCGAGGCAATATAGGAAAGTAAACCGTGTGGATTTGAGATAATATGTGCAGATAAATAAATATATGTTGTGAAACCTGTCGAGCTCTTTCTCGTGCCATTACAATCACGTTAGGTTTAAAAAACATGCGCCTACCGTACCGTACCATGCATCTACCATACCAAAATTCCACATACGTTAAAGCACTCACTACCTTGATCCAGAAATGAGTTTTTATTAATAAATGAGTTTTTGTTAATAAATGTATGTGTTCATACCTATCTTCAATTATTGATGTAGGGGCATCTAGCGAAGGGCACCATAGCCAGGTGTTTGATCTCAGCGAAGGAGGAGAGGTTCATCATCATTAGATTTCATATATGTTTGCTAATTAAAAACAGTATTAGGAACTTGTTTTAGGGATAACACAGTTAGGTGAAGGTGGTTACAGCGACACTGTTGTTTTCCTTTTATTTATTTTACAGCTATTTACTTAAAAAAAAAATACAAAAAGATATATGTCATCTATGTATTCCATAGAATAGGAAAACTAAAACAACGAGATAGTTATCAATTGTGTAACTGAAGAAACAACTACAAACAGTTTGAATAACTGTATTGTAATAATACAAAATGAATGTACCACAGTGGGAAAAAGGTTCGACATTCCAGCACAGAAGAGTAATACAAAGAGAAGCATTTTCATTTTTGAATCCATCTATCCAATACTTGTTATTTTTTTTATCTAATTACTATCCTCTGTAACGTAAAGACAAACTGTATATTTTACCAGAAATCCTTCCAGATAAATAGTGATGAAGTTCCATAAACCAAGTGACAAGCAGAGACATAGTTTCAAAAGTCGAAGAGAGGCAGAGACACCATATCAACGCAAAACTGAGCAGATAGTTCCAACCACTTTAACAAACTACAAAAATACAATAATACGCAACAGCTGTAGCATATAATAAGTTAAATACAGTCACAGAGTGATGCATTTGCAAGAAAGGTAACCCTGTACATCGAAATATTTTTTTTCATTCATCTTTAAAAGTATTTCAGTATCAAGACCTGCATAGAGACTGTATAAATACAAATTCTAAAGTCCAGCGACCCTAAGGCCGAGCAAACCCTCCTCCGGGAGTAAAACAAAGAAACGAGGGTCAGGGTTATAACCCTGAAACAGCGACAGACCAACGAAGGACAAACAAAATTACATTCAATTGAGCCCGAAGGTTATTCGATATCAGCTAACAAACGTCTATGACAGAGACCATAGTTCCTAACCTATCGACTGGCTAAACCAAAGAAGAAATTAACTTGGGAAACCCTCAAACCAAACAAGTTGCAACAGGGAACGACCCTACCGGTTTCGTTTGGAGGAAGGGTTGAGTAGCAGTCCGACCAGAAGCCACAACAACCTGCATGGAAGCCACAGTAGAGCATTAGCATTGTTATAACGAAGACCAAAAGAATGAATGACTGAAGTGAGGGAGGAGACCCCAAGAGGACTTACCAGTTCATCTGTTAGTGCTGGACGAATGCACCCACAGTTGGGTCATGGCCAATGAAAGAAACCCTGCTCACGAGGAGCAGCAATTGTTAGCACATAAGAAAAACTGAGGAGATAACATTTAACAGGGAAAGAGTCATTACCTTGCCAGAGCCGAACGAACGCAGAGGAAAGGGTCTCTCGAGGCCGCAACCTACTTTAACCAATACATTGCAAACCAGTCAAATGAAGAAACAATCACACAGATAGTTGAAAATACCATTGAAGAAGTTTAGTAGAGCACGTAAGGAACGAAGGAGAGACAATGACACCAGAAGAGCATCGGACAACCGAGAGAGCAGAGAAACCCTCACAACGAAGCCGACAACCAAATGACAGAGCCGAGCTAACCAGAATGCAAATACAAGTACTGAGCATAGTTATAACACCTACTAACAGAGAAACCCATAGTCGGGCGTAAACAGAGCATCGAGCTTGAAACATTTACAGTCACCAGCAGAACCGACGGACAGAGCTCTCAACACTAAACAAAGTAGAACGAAAATGCCGAAGTAACAACGTAAGGGTTAGGGTTTAGTCCAAGAGCGGGAAGGAAACTCGAGGCCAGGACAATTATCCTCTCAACGTACAGTTCAGTTAATACAACCATCAATACACCAAAAATATCAGTGCTAGCTTTTGGTTACCAAACAGATCACGCATTTGTTGATTAAATTATTGGTGTTAATCATCACTATTAGTGTTAAACCATAAGTCACGAGCTAGTCCAATCATAATGGTATCGGAGTAGGGTTTGGAGTTTTCTTGAGAAATGGAGGTTGGAAGACGAGGTTGTGGAAGAGGTGCTCGGAGAGCAGGAGAGGAAGGATTGCGGGAGGAAATCAGGATCCTTACTGCCCATTTGGAGACAGTTGAAGCAGGAAGGAGAAGGGATCCAGAAGTAGGAGATGATAGTGAAGAAGAAGCCATAGTTACAATAGATGGATCGGATGAAGAAAGACCAGAAATGAGATTGTTGAGGTCGGTCCTATTGGCTAGTAGCAAGCCTAAACCAAAAATTCCAAATTATGATGGCAGTTTGTCCACATAAGTTCTGTTGGACTGGATCAGCGAATTGGATAAATATTTCGAGTGTGAAGAGGTCAGTGAAGATCGGAGAGTTAAGTTCACTGCAACAAAGCTGAAGGGACACGCAACCCTGTGGTGGGACAGTGTCCAAGTGGAGAGAAGAAGGATGAACAAGTTGCCGATAAAGAAATGGTCCAGAGTGGTGGCCAAGTTGAAAGGTAGATTTCTGCCCAAAGACTACCAGATTGCACTGCATTGGCAAGTGCAGAATTTGAATCAAAAAGGGATGACAGTGAGACAATATACTGAAGAATTCTACTAGGTAAATTTAAGAGCTGGTTATACGGAGGACACCCCGGAAAAAACAGCAAGGTATGTAAATGGTCTGAGATTGGAAATATTGGATGAAATTAGCATTCTTTCCTCGAAAAATATAGAGGAAGCCTATCAGAGTGCCATGAAGGCAAAGGAGAAAATCACCAAAAAACAAAATGCTAGAAGAGGACGGTGAACCAGTAGAGAAAGAGAACAGTCTTATGGCAGAGGACGAACTGCCAGTAATAGTGAAGAGGGCAGCAGTTCCAAAACTTCTGGGACAATAGAAAAATGAGACAGCGCTAGAGGTGGCAGGCCATATCAACGAGAAAGAGGGAATGGCTGAGGTAGAGGAGCTAACTATCAGTGCTATAGGTGCCACAAGTGGGGGCACAGATCTTTTGAATGTCCTGAAGTGGAACAAGCTGGTCAAAGAGGAGCATTTGTTGCATAGCCAGAGGAAGTAGAGGCACCACCTCAGGAAGCAGAGAATGTGTCGGAAACAGGGGAAGCCTTAGTGCTGAATAAAGTATTGCTGAAACCAGCCAAAGAAACAGCTGAACAAACTCAAAGGAAAGCATTATTCTAGACAGTTTGTAAGTCGCACAGAAAATGCTGCAAGTTGATTATCGACAGTGGGAGCACAGATAATCTGGTTGCCACAGAGATGGTAGAGAAGTTGGGTTTGAAGCGGTTGAAGCACCCCACTCCTTATAAGGTATCATGGTTGCAGAAAGGCCATCAATTGTTGGTTGACGAATAGTGTGAAGTTGAGTTCCATATTGGCAGGTATAAAGACAAGGTTATTTGTGATATTATGCCAATGGACGTATGTCATATACTGCTAGGGAGGCCATGGCAGTATGACTGGAAGGTAGTGCATGATGGGAAGACAAACTGTTACAAGTTTGTCAAAGATGGGATCAAGCACACACTTGTGCCCATCAAGGAGGAGGAGACAACAGAAACAAGTGGGATGAGAGTGTTACTAATGGGTGGAAAACAATTTTTGAAGCAGATTGAAGATAGTGAAGTGAACTATGTTGTTGTAAGAAGGGAAAAAACAGTGCTGTTACACATAGAAGTGTCTGATTTGCCTGTAGAAATTCAGGAAATGCTGCAGGAATTCAGCGATATAGTAGTGGACGATTTACTAGATAAGTTGCCTCTTAAGAGAAGTATAAGTCATCATATTGACTTTATACCTGGAACAAGTCTACCGAACAAGGTAGCATACTGGATGAGCCCCAAATATAATGAGGAAATCAGAAAACAGGTGCAGGAATTGATGGATAAAGGGTTGATAAGGGAGAGTTTGAGCCCTTGTGCAGTTCCAACAGTTCTCGCTCCCAAGAAAGGAGGAGAATGGTGAATGTGCACAGATTCGAGGGCCATCAACAAGATTACCATCAGGTACAGATTTCCACTGCCACAGATGGACGACATGATGGACTGCCTGAGCGGGGCAGCATACTTCTCGAAGATTGATCTGAAGAGTGGTTATCATCAGATTCGAATCAGGGAAGGGGATGAGTGGAAGACGACCTTCAAGACCAATGAACGACTGTATGAGTGGCTAGTAATGTCGTTCGGATTGAGTAATGCACCCAGTACCTTTATGCGGCAGATGAACAAAATGCTGAAAGAGTTTATTGGAAAATTTGTAATAATGTATCTTGATGATATATTAATTTTCAGCAAGACTAAGGAAGAACACTTTCGACATGTTCGAAGTATGTTGGAAAAATTGCAGCAGAATAAGCTGCTGATAAATCTGAAAAAATGCACTTTTTTGCAAAAAGAACTGGTTTATCTGGGTTTTGTGATTGCAGAAAGCGAGTTGAAGATGGACCCAGAGAAGATTGCAGCAATTATTAATTTTCCATCCCCAAAAAGTCTGTTTGAGGTAAGTAGTTTTCATGGGTTGGCAAGTTTTTATCGTAAATTCATAAGGAATTTCAGTGAAATCTGTGCACCTATGTTGGACACTATAAAGAAGGCAAGTTAGCCTTTTCATTGGACCGAGGTAGTAGAGAAGAGCTTTCAGCTACTAAAGAAGAAGATCATAGAAAGATTGATCCTGAGATTGCCAGATTTTAAAAAGATTTTTCAGGTTCGCTGTGATGCAAGCGGTACGGCCATTGGAGCTGTACTTAGCCAAGAAGACAAACCTGTTGCATTTTTCAACGAGAAGTTGAATGAGAGCAAGCATAAGTATTCATCCTATGACAAGGAATTATATGCTGTCGTCCAAGCACTAAAGCATTGGAGACACTATCTGCTGGGAAGTGAGATTGTTTTATTTTCTGATAATTCTACACTGTAATACGTGATACAATAGCATAAGATGAATCACAAGCATGCTAAGTGGGTTGAATATTTGCAGAGTTTCACCTTTGTGTTGAAACACATTAGTGGGCAGTGCAACGAGGTGGCAGATGCATTGAGCAGAAGAGCCTTGCTCTTACAGGGGAGTACGATACAAGTGCTGGGCTTTGAGCATTTGAAAGACTTGTATCAGACCGACACGGATTTCAAAGAGGCTTATGAAGCCTGTCAGAATCCTTTTTTGAGAAACCATATTCCATGGTTGGACTATAATTTTCAAGAGAAGCTATTGTTTAGAGGGGGACAGTTATGCGTTCCTGATTGTTTAATGAGAAAGAATATCATTCGGGAGAAGCACAATGAGGTCTAGCTAGGCATTTCGGCATAGACAAAACGTTAGAACAACTCAACCATTTTTATTATTGGCCAAGAATGTGAAGGGATGTGTAGAGATTTGTGACCAGATGTAAAGTGTGTCAGTTGGCGAAAGGACATAGTCAGAATATGGGACTCTACACACCATTGCCCATTCCGAGTAGACCGTGGGACTCAGTCAGCTTGGACTTCATCTTGGGTCTATCAAGGACGTAGTGGGGTTATGATTAAGTGATGGTAGTAGTAGACCGCTTTTCAAAGATGGCACATTTCATCCCTTGTAGAAAAACCAGCAATGCCACTCACGTGGCCCACTTATTTTTCACAGAGATTGTCAGGCTACACGGCCTACCTAAGTCCATTCTTTTTGACAGGGATGTGAAGTTTACAGGGCACTTCTGGCACACCTTGTGGAAGAATATGGACACACAGTTAAGTTTCAACTCTGCTTATCACCCACAGACCGACAGGCAAATAGAGGTGGTAAACAGGAGCTTGGGGAACCTGCTACGAAGTTTGATCGGGGAAAATTCACGAATGTGGGATTGTGTACTTGCCCAGGCGGAGTTCGCTTACAACGACTCACCCAATCGCAACACGGGTTATAGTCCTTTTCAGATCTTATATGGCATGCATCCTCGCAGAGTGCATGAGTTACGAGATCTAGGACAGTAGGAAAGACGGAGTGCTGATGGGGAAGATTTCACCAAAGCAATGAATGATCTACACGAGCAGGTAAAAATGAAGTTGCAGGACAGCAGTCAAAAGTATAAGCAGTGGGTAGATTTGAAATGGCGAGAGGTACAGTTTAATGTGGGGGATGAAGTCCTCGCGCATTTGCGCAAGGAACGTTTTCCTAGAGGTGCATACAACAAACTGAAATACAAAAAGATTGGCCCCTGCAAAATTCTCCGAAAATTTTCAGCCAATGCTTATGAATTACAGCTGCCACCAGGAATAGGCATCTCGCCCATCTTCAATGTGGCAGACTTGTTTCCATATACTGCCAGTCCGAAGGAAGACAGTACAGCACGACCTACATGGGACACACAGGAAGGGAGTGAGACTTGGATGAGACAAATGCCTTACGCTCAGCCCCTTGAGATCGAGAGGATCCTCGACACTCAGGTGGCCAAGCGAACTCGGCAGAAAGAATATCTACAATATTTGGTCAAGTGGAAGAACCGTCCCATTGAGGACAGTTCATGGCTTAATGCTAAACAGATACAACAGGCAAGTTATTCAGTCGAGAAGCTCATGGACGGGAGTCATGAATCTTTCTTACCCCGGGAGCCTGATGCAGGAGCATCCAGCTAAGGGCACCATGACCGGGTGTTTGGTCTCAGCTAAGGAGGAGAGGTTCATCATCATTAGATTTCATTTATGTTTGCTAATTAAAAATAGTGTTAGGAACTTGTTTTATTTCATTATCAGTTAATAGGTATTTAGGGACAGCACAGTTAGGTGAAGGTGGTTACAGCCACACTGTTGTTTTCCTTTTATTTATTTTACAGCTATTTACTTAAAAAAAAAAAAATACAAAAAGATATATATCATCTATGTATTCCATAGAATAGGAAAACTAAAACAGTGAGATAATTATCAACTGTGTAACTGAAGAAATAATTGCAAACAATTTGAATAACTGTATTGTAATAATACAAAACGAATGTACCACAGTGTGAAAAAGGTTCGACATTCCAGCACAGAAGAGTAATACAAAGAGAAACATTTTCATTCTTGAATCCATCTGTCCAATACTTGTTATTTTTTTATCTAATTACTATCATCTGTAACGTAAAGACAAACTGTATATTTTACCAGAAATCCTTCCAGATAAACAGTGACGAAGTTCCAGAAACCAAGTGACAAGCAGAGACATAGTTTCAAAAATCGAAGACAGGCAGAGACACCATATCAACGCGAGACTGAGCAGACAGTTCCAGCCACTTCAACAAACTACAACAATACAAGAATACGCAATAGCCGTAGCAGAGAATAAACTAAATACAGTCACAGAGCGATGCATTTGCAAGAAAGGTAACCCTGTACATCGAAATCTCTTTTTCATTCATCTTTAAAAGTATTTCAGTATCAAGACCTGCATATAGACTGTATAAATACAAATTCTAAAGTCCAGTGACCCTAAGGCCAAGAAAACCCTCCTCCGGGAGTAAAACAGAGAAACGAGGGTCAGGGTTATAACCCTGAAACAGTTACAGACCAACGAAGGACAAACGAAATTACATTCAACTGAGCCCGAAGGTTATTCGACATCAGCTAACAAACGTCTACAACAGAGACCCTAGTTCCTGACTTATCGACCGGCTAAACCAAGGAAGAAATTAACTTGGGAAACCCTCAAACCAAACAAGTTGCAACAGGGAATGACCCTACCGGTTTCGTTTGGAGGAAGGGCTGAGTAGCAGTCCAACCAAAAGCCACAACAACCTGCATGGAAGCCACACTAGAGCCTTAGCATTGTTATAACGAAGACCAAAAGAATGAATAACTGAAGAGAGGGAGGAGACCCCAAGAGGACATACGATTTCATCTGTTAGCGCTAGACGAATGCACCCATAGTTGGGTCATGGCCAATGAAATAAACCCTGCTCACGAGGAGCAACAATTGCTAGCACATAAGAAAAACTAAGGAGATAGCATTTAACAGGGAAAGAGTCATTACCTTGCTGGAGCCGAACGAATGCAAAGGAAAGGGTATCTTGAGGCCGCAACCTGCGTTAACCAATACATTGCAAACCAGTCAAACGAAGAAACAATCACATAGATAGCTGAAAATACCATTGAAGAAGTTCAGCAGAGCACGTAAGGAACGAAGGAGAGACAATGACACCAGAAGAGCACCGGACCACCGAGAGAGCAGAGAAACCCTCACAATGAAGCCAACAACCAAATGACAGAGCCGAGCTAACCAGAATGCAAATACAAGTACTGAGCATAGTTATACCACCTACCAACAGAGAAACCCATAGTCAGGCGTGAACAGAGCATCGGGCTTGAAACATTTACAGTCACCAACAAAACCGGTGGACAGAGCTCTCAACACCAAACAAAGTAGAACGAAAATGCCAAAGTAACAACGTAAGGGTTAGTGTTTAGTCTGAGAGCGGGAAGGAAACCTGAGGCCAGGATAATTGCCCTCTCAAAGTATAGTTCAATCAATACAACCATCAATACACTGAAAATATCAACGCTAGCTTTTGATTACCAAACTGATCACACATTTGTTGATTAAATTATTGGTGTTAATCATCACTGTTAGTGTTAAACCATAAGTCACGGGTTGGTCCCATCAATTATTCTTGGAAAAATGATTGATTATGAGCTTTTGTTACTTCATTTATGTATTAATTCCTAACCTGAATTATTCGTGGTCAAATGATTGATTATGAGGTCATTTTGTTTTTACAAGGTCAAATCTACATTTTATAGAATTGATTTTAAATTCCAATCAAGTGCCTAATGCAAATTTATTATTTTATGAATTAATTTTACTTCAAAATAAATTTTAACATTCCATAAATAATTTTTATTTTACCAAATAATTTAAAAAAAAATCAAATGCATCTTTATAGTCCAAAATGGTGGTAAGTCAAGAAGGGGAAGGTACTTTGAAATTCTAAGATCTTATTAAGATATCATTTTACAACCCGATTTTGTGCATGGGTTGTGATATCATATGAGCTAAATGCACTTACAACATTCAATTCTATCAAGAATGTTACCATCCACGAAAGGGAAAGGGAACCATCACAAGAAAATAAACAATTTCAATTTTAAATCCTTAACTTTTAGTGGAGATAAGGATTTATGTGACATTACCATTGCTGATTTTGTTTCTTCTCGAACCCTTAAAGACTTTGCGCCCATTGTTATTGCACCTTTATGAATATTCTTTCCCTAAATATTGAGGGGCTTGGGGATGCTTCCAAGAAATTATCCTTGCGCCATTTTATTTATTCTGTGAGGCAGAAGATTGTATTTATACAAGAATCGATGGCTTCTACAGAATACGCTAAACATTACTTTTTGTTCATATGTCCTAGATAATGAGTATTTGCTACTGTTTTTATGGTTTATTCGATAGGTTGGTTGCTTTATAGGGTCCTATTTGAGTAAATTTAAAGGCTTACAATTTTTTCACGGGAATTTCATTATTTAGATTTGTGTGAGGATACCCATGTTGTATTCATTTTCTCAATATATATGCCCCATATCGAAATAAATGTGACTTCTAGAAAAGGGTGGGTGAATGTGGAATTTTAAAAGTTTGTTCACTGATCCTGGAGGGTGATTATAATATTGCTATATCTCGAGAGGAATGTTGGGGCTCAAAATGTCATCTAGATCCAATGGGGACCTATTTTCAGGATCTTTTCAATCAAAATCACTTGTTGGATGTCAAACCTATGCCTCTTTCTCCTACTTGATGCAATGCTCGTGCAGAGTCAAGGTACATTGGTAAATGAGTGGATATATTCATGTTGCATGAAAATACTTAGGAATTTTTTTGTTATGGGTCGTTCATGGGTTTCCCTAGCAAGATTGTCAGACCACACACATATCATTCTACAATGGATGGGTGTAAATCCATGGAAAGTTATTCCATTCAAATTTAATCGGACATGGTGGGAAGATCCATAATTCTGCAATCTTGCCCGTGATACTTGGAAGTCATATGCAAACAATAAGAGCAGTTCAACAATGACTTTGACTATGGAAAAATTGTGGCTCTTAAAAGGTCGGTCTGAAATTGGGAGAGAGTAAACAAACTCAAAATGAAAGTGGATCTATTGGATATTGACAAGAAGATGCCCTGTATCCAAAATCAAATGGATCATGTTTATCCAAATCAGTATCATTTATCCTTATCAAAAGCATTGGAAATGGAAAAGAGATAAATTATGAAGATTCGGGAAGATTCATGTCGCCTAAAAATGCGTGCAAATTGGATATCTAGTGGAGACAAGAACACACTTTTTTAAGTAGTTTGCCACACGTCACTGTAACATTAATAAGGTATGGCAAATTGAATAAAAAAACAGGGGATATGGTTTTTGATACAAAGGATATTTAGAAGGAAGTAGTGAGATATTTTGAGAGAATTTTTAAGGAAATGCCTATTGTGGACATTGATAATAAGATATATTTCATTGATTCATATCCCACCATGTTCACAGAAGCAGATAATGAAGATATTTGCAAGCCTATCACTTTGGAGGAAATATCAAAAGTTTTGAGAACTTTTGTCAAGAGACAAATGTTTTGGACCAGATGGATGGACTGTTGAAATGTTATTGCATTTTCTGGACATTAAGGGGATAGATTTACAATTGATGGCGAAAGAATCAAGACTACATCACAAGGTAGTTGGGGTGATCAACTTGAATTTTATTTCAATCGTTCTGAATTCCTCACTTCCTAGATTGTCCAAAGAGTTCTACCCCATTTCGTTGTGCAACATCACTTATAAGTTGATTTCGAATATTATAGCTAATAGGATCAAATAGAAGCTTTTGATATACATATCAGATGAATAGTTTGGGTTTCTCGGGAATAAAAAAATCCATGACGTGGTCTCCATTTCCTAAGAGTGCATATAATTTATAGAGTCCCACAAGAAAGAAGCCTTGATTGTGAAATTGGATTTATAGAAACTATATGATTTTGTTGATTGGACATATCTCCATTTGGTACTTTTTAAGATTAGACTAAAAAAGGACATTTTTGATTGGAATACTTGGCTTGCATTACAATATGCTAGAACCTATTAGTTATGAAATATGTTTATCTCACGAATATATGGATGTCTATCCGTTGGAAGCCACCACGACCAACGATTCTCACCCAACAACCATTGGAATATCCAACTCCTATTGGATGGAGAAATATGTTCCTTATACTGAATTTGCTAAATCATTGTCTACTATGAAGCCTCCATGCCTTCACTTCCTCCATGTGAACCACATTTCAAAATATTTCACATTGGGCTCTCAATCTTCTCAACATGAGCAACCCAACAACACTGTCATTTTGCAACCATAATCTGAATCAAAACTATGACTGAAAGGGGGGGAATTGTTCTCTTCTTCTCACACCAATCTCTACTCTCTAACACACCATAAGTTTCTAACTATTATCCTCTCTAACTACTTCCACCTTTAACACAAAAGATCTAAATTTTCTCCTTAAATCTATCTATGATTTATGCATACAATACTCTGATAAAACTCTGAAAAACTATGTGAGAAGATGTCGTAACCTTTATTCAATCTCAATGCCCTCTCAATGCCCAAATTGATGCAATCATCTGAACTTTTCCTTTGAAAGCTAATCTCCATCCTCACACTCTCCCACTTTAGCATCAAGGGCAAAGGGCTAAGCATATGTTCATCCTCTTCATGCAATGAGCTCTATCAAAAACACTAGAAACTCCACAAAATATCATATGTAGGTGATGAAAAATGAGATATAGGGTTGAGGGATGAGAATAATAACAATAGTCCTCCACATAACTAAAGGAAATAAGTAATAAAATCCCCTTGGACGCAAGATAGGTCCGATCAACAACACACTAGTGCAGCAAGATATATCCCCTATCTGAAGCAACAATGAACTCTCTCACTCCCATGGCAACATGACAATAAGAAACAACAACAATAATTGATTCATACATGATCTCTCCTAAAGCAGCAACAATAAAATCCATGTCATAATAGTAGCGGTAGAGTAAGTCACCAACACATCACAACAACAACAACAATATATATATATATATATATATAACTCTGAAGAAACAACATCATGTATAGCCTCTCTATCTCACATATCCACACTCTGAAGCAGAAAACTCATACATCAACAACAACAACCTCTCTCTATACATCTCTAGTAGCAACAACAATCCATCAAACCTATGAAATACCATCTTCATGGTTGATTATGTACTACTTATTGGCATTTCCTCCTTGCCACATGCAAGAGACTACTCGACATAGAACAACGACTATGACCAAATGATATGCAACAAAGTACAGGGCTTCATATGCCTATTACTTGTCTATAAGAGTGATGATACATGACTAAATATGACAACAAGGCCCATATGTGGTTGAACCATGACTCACATAACTCTCTCTCAATGCATACATAAGTCTAGAATGTCCCACCATGATAAGTATGAGAGTGTACATGAATAACACATGAATTACATGGTTATACCAATACTACTAACAACCCCTACATAGTTGCACCAACTCTCATGACTCACTATACACACGTGCCAATCACGGCTCACATTTCTATGTAAGACACATACAAGAATGAGACTATGTCATACATGGATATCATAATAATCCTCTCATCAATGCATGCCTAGTAAAATGTCACAATGAAAGTACATAGAGCATATAATCAACAATATGTCTTCTTCATAGCAATAAGATAACAATATATATCACATAAAGAACATGTGTCATCCTCCTCAAAATAACTAGCCATAAATCAACATCTCATCAACAGTAATTAACAATACATAGCAATACCCAGTGGCCCAAACATCAACATTTATCAACAACGTCATAAATCAACAACGTAGCACACCAATCCACACACTATATCAACTCTTAGTATCTATACATTGCAACAACGTCAATAGTCATCATATGGAGCATGAACCTCTACAAGATAAATTGAAATGGTAGTAGAAATATGCATATATGATGTTAAGGTAGCAACAATACATATCACATAAAAAAACATCCTCATACCTATAAGGATCAAACATCACATGGTTCAATCATCATGAACCCATACTCCAACATAAGCTCTAACTTTGAGCAACAAATTAGGAAGTAGCAAGATCATATCAACCAACAAATGAGTCAGTGCATCAATATGCTCTCAAAGAAAAATCTCCAACATAAGTATAAAGTTACCATGATAATGATATGACTTGTGATAAGCAAGAAACCACCATGTGTAACAACAAAAATAACATGAAATATATCTATCATGTTCAACTTTTAGATTTTCCACGTATAAGTTGCAAATCTCTAACACATGAATAATACAAGTAGCTATAACCATACACTACCATCATACTAGTCTCCATGGCACCATCACATACATAATATCATAAAAAAAAAATGCATTATTCCTCAAACTAATACAAGTCAGCTGCATATCAACTCAAATAAGTAGCATATTATCCATGCACAACCAAAACACATAAATGGAAGCTAGATAAGCACATAGCATGGAATGCATATCCAACTCCTCAAAGGAAACATGATGCCATAAATATCACTGAAATATTGGAAGCAAATGAGGTGCTCCCCCTAAACATGTGCCATCACCAAATAAACTTCACACATCACTACACAAAATGCTTTCTCAAAATATAATCACAACAACTTCAACATACACAAGATTAGCAACACAACTTCTTTTTTTGGCTGAATTAAGTGTCAGTCCTTCTATTCAACTATATTATAAATACACATTACATAATGTACAAAAACCCAAAGGAGATGTGGGCCATAACTTTATCTAGCTACACATAGCCTTGGAAAACGAGCCAAAGGCCCACTATCTGGGCCTAGGGCCCACAAGAGTTTACATCATGACCTCCAAAATTCAATCTATCGCCAAGACCGTGCGATCTGCCATCAGAGATCTAACGGTCGAGACACATTTCGAAACGCTAACATACGAACCCTTTAATTATTGTATCAGACCCGATAAGCATTTAGAGACAGCAATATAAAAATTTCGGATCCGCCTGGGATGATAACCCTCACGCATGTAATCAGCCCAAAATCCACTGGATGCAGGCGATCCCCGCCAACTTGAGTAACTTGCTGGGTGTTTAACATTACTTTCGGACTCGAAGCCTGATAACACCACTGTTAAATTTAATTTCGGGTTCGTTTGGCTTGGTAACCACCTTGCTATTTGCCACGCGAAATTAATAATATTGCCTCTATTTCGCCTATCTGCTCGCACATTAACAAAGCTCCCTGCATAGCCAATGAAAAGGCGATCTGTAGTATATTTCATATTCATGTAAAGACTTGTTCTATATATTGAATCCCACCCGAGAACCTTGGGTTTGTAGAGTTCTGGATACATATTCCCGCCTAAAGACCGGACATCCTATTTGTATATATCCTTGAACTGCTGCACCATATAGACCAAAATTCCTCTGTTTCCATAAGTCTACAACCTGCTAGTTTCCCCTGCTCTAATAGAACTCCCTGTCCGCGTTTGCCTGTCTGAGACACTCTTCCCTCAATCTACCATGGGGGGTCTCTATCCATTCATATTTTTTGTTGCTTTTAGCACAGAGTACACCTTCATTAGCTAAGATATCCACTAATTTGTTGGCTATTCAACACACATGAGTGAAACTCAGGGTTCTCATGTTCTGTAGGTGAGATATAATCCGTTGATAAACTTGCAGAACCTACCAATGTCTCGATACTTTTTCCAGAGCTGAGCCATAGCAAATTTTCTTGACCGAGTTAATAATCAATTCAGAATCAGCTTCAATTATAGTATTATGAAGATTTGAGTCCCTCAATATTTCTAAGCATTGCTCAAGGGCCATGAGCTCTACCATATTATTAGTGGCTTTCCCCAAATGACTATGAAAGATGGTTTTTATGAAACCCTTTTCATCTCTTATCACTCCTCCATACCAACCATGCATGGGTTTCCTTTTGAGGCCCCATCTATATTGCATTTCATAAAAACCTGAGGGGAAGGTTGCTAGAAATCCTTATCAGCTAATACATGACTTGCATTCTTGTTTTTTCCCTGTGGGACAAGCCCCTAAAGACCCAAATGTAGTATTATCTACACATCCGTATCTTTAAGTTGATCCTTAGGGGGGTTTTCAATGAGGGTTCCTACCATCTCATTGAGCTGTCTTAAAATTTGAGCCTTGATGCTCTAGGAAGAACCTTTCCTGTTCTTGAATATTCTGTTGTTGCGTTCTTTCCAGACATCCCAGATTAGAAAACCTAGAGCTAAAGCCCAATATTTTTTGACTATTTCATTATCAGAGAAATTTTTCCTCCACTTCTTTAAAGTGTTGGTAATGCTGCCCATGTCCCTGTCTATTTGTCTGAATATTGAAGCTATCCAATTCCACAAGGTGGATGTGAATGGGCAGAGGTTGAGAAGGTGATCCATAGTTTCTTCTTGTAATTCACATAGATGGCATTTAGATGGACCAGATACCCCTCTTTTCCTAAGGTTTTCCCAAGTCATAACTTTTTATGCTGCACTAACCACATGAACAGTTTGATTTTCATCCAGCTTTTCTGCTAGAGGTTCTTCCATACCCAATCAGGGTTTGGAAAGTCAAGCCCAAGGGCTATGCACTTGGCCTCTTTGAGGTTAAAGGTGCCTTCATTGTTTTTGCCCCATCTCAGCTGGTCTGAATCTGTTGATGTCAGAATCTTTCTCTGTTCCAGGATGGTTGTTAAAGCTTCTGCCTGTGCCTTCAATGGGGAGTCATCATTGTATACCAGGTTCTTCCATATTCTCCATTTTCCTTCGCTTTTTTCCTGATCCCAGAAGTCATTTACTTTGAGTAACCCTTTGTTGTCAGTATCATTCTTAAGATTTGCAAATTCTTCTCTTAACAGTTTAGGTTCCTGTTGCCAATTATCTTCCCAAAACCAAGCAAGGTTTCCATCTCTGATTTCCCAGAAACTGTGTTTCTGAACAATGGCTCTATTCTCCCAAGCTTTGTTCCAAATGTGGGAGCCTTTGATGAGCCCAGACATTCTAATGTGATCCCTTTCTTGCCAATTGTTTTCATATTTCTATTTCCAAATTTGGGCCCAAGGGGAAGTCAAATCTTTTAGCCATCTCCACCATAGTTTTGCCCCCAAAACTTTGTTTAGCATTTCAGGATCATCAAGTCCCAAACCTCCATGTGTCTTAGGTTTACAGATCTTTTCCCAGGCTACCAAGGCCCATTTCTTTTTTCTCTTCCCCTTTGCCCCAAAGAAAATCTCTTTGGATATTTCTGCATTGTTGCATGACTCCTTTAAGAGCTGGAAGGGCTGAAAACATTAAAATGGGGACAGTTTGTAGGATAGGTTTTGTGAGCGCTAGTCGTCCTGCTAAATTCAAAGACTTGTTTGTCAATTTCTGGATTTTGTCTTCGATCTTATTAGTCACAGGCTCCCAAACTGTCTTGCTCAGAGGTTCGTCTGTTAGCGGTACTCCCAAATATTTGGAGGGTAGCATATCTCTTTGAAAGCCTAGAATTCTGGATATATTTCTTTGAATAGAAATGTCAGTATTAAAAAAGAAAATATTGGATTTGGTAAGGCTTACCTTTGTACCTACAGCCATTGCAAAGTCTTTCAAGATTTGTTTGTAGGCTAGAGCTTCCCTGACCATGGGTGTACCCTGCAGCATGGTATCATCCACAAATTGTTGATGGGTCAAAGCATCTCCATTCATGGTGAGTTTGAGACCCTGGATTTTTCCTTCTGCTTTGGAAAATTTGATAGCATTGCCTAGCCCTTCCATCATGAGAATAAAGAGGAAGGGTGAGAGTGGATGTCCTTGTCTAAGTCCTCTCATAGGTTTAAAGGTTTTGGATGGTGAACCATTTAACAGAATTAAAAAACTAGAGGTAGTTACAAGGGCCATTACCCATCTTACCTAGTTATGGTCAAAGCCATATGCTATAAGAACTCTCCTGATGTAAGCCCAACTTAGCTTATCATAAGCCTTTTCTAGGTCAAGTTGCATAATCATTCCTGCCTGCCTATTGCTCTTAAGTGAGTGAACCACCTCGTGAGCTTGAATGATGTTGTTGAGAATTTGCCTGCCTTCCACATACCCAATTTGCTCCTTAGACATGAGAGTTGGAAGAAGGGGCTTAAGCCTGTTGGCAATTATTTTGGAAATAATTTTGTACACCACATTGCATAATGCTATTGGTCTGAATCTGTCTGGTGTCATAGCATTATCCTGCTTTGGAATCAAGGATATGAAAGAGGTATTGAGCACCTTCAAAATAGTTTTGTTTTTCCTTGAGTCCTCCACCACATCAAGGATATCATGCTTGAATATTCCCCAACATGCTTTAAAGAAGTCAACATTAAAACCATCCAGACCTGGCACCTTCCCATTTTGCATCTCTTTGATGACTTTGCCGACCTCCTCTTCATTCACAAGCCTATTTAGATTATAATTGTCTTCTCTTGTCACAAGCTTAGGAATGTGCTTTGTAAAGTCATTGATGAATTGTGATCTGTCTAAGAGAGGTTCCTCAACTATGCCTTGGAAATGTTGAACCAAAGAAGCTTCTATTTCTTTGTGGGTATTGGTTTGATTTCCTTGAGAATCTTTGATTTTTGAAATCCTGTTATGAGACCTGTGATCCATGGTAGATTTGTGAAAAAACCTTGTATTCCTTTCTCCTTCTTTTAACCATTGAACCCTCGATTTTTGTTTCCAGAATATCTCCTCTTGCTTGCATAATCCTTCCCATTCTTGTTGATGGTAGTTAGCTTGTTCCTTTCTTTCCTCGTTGAAGCCATCTGTAATGAGGATCTAGTTAATTTCATGTAGCTTCCGTTCAACAACTTTTTTGGCTTCAAAAATGTTGTCAAACTCATTCTCATTCCAATATTTAACCCTGAGTTTGATGTGTTTCAATATTTTGTGTAGGATGAACATTTTAGTGCCCTGAACTTGCATATCCTCTGTCTGCCATTTTTCAATATTGTTGATAAAGTCAGGATGGGTAAGCCAAATTTTTTCAAACTTGAAAGGTCTATTTCTTGGAGTTCCTATAAAGGACGCTTCAAGTTGAATAGGCCAGTGATCCGAGCCACCAAAAGGGAGTATCATAGCTGACAAGTCAAGGCCTGTAAGGATAAGGTCCTCTGAGATAATAAATCTATCTAGTTTTGAGGCCACCTGAGACTCTCCTCCCCTTTTATTATTCCAGGTAAAGATGGCATTACTTGTCTCTGTGTCTACTAGCCTCAAATTGTTTATAAAATTCTGAAATGCTATGGAATCTTTGCTTAGTGCTCTGGTTCCACTTTTTTTCCGGATAGGGACCTGATCATGTTACAGTCCCCTCCCAAAATCCAAGGGATGTTCGAATGTCTCTCTCTTAGTTCCTCCAGTGAGGTAAGAAGCCCAAGTTTGTCTTCCGGCTTCTGTGGACCATAAACATTTGTTATCAAATAAACTTCCTTGTCCCCCAAAGGTTGAATAACCACTGATAAGTAGTTCCTGGATGCTTCAACATCTAGGATTCCTAGTTTTTAAGGGTTCCAAAGTGTGAGAATTCCTCCTACTTTTTTGTCTTCTTTAAATTCTAGATATTCATATTTAATCAACCATTTACTGTGTATTTCTCTTATTTTGTCTATTGAACATTTTGTTTCCTGAATAAATGTCATATCTGGTTTTTCTTCTTTCATTCTATTGTTGATATTTCTTTGTTTCCTTTTGCTTCCTAGACTCCTAATATTCCATGTTGTAAGCTTCATTAAGAAATATTTGTAAATGAGTAACTAGTGAGGTCTTTCATATTACCTGAGTTGATCATGAGTTTTCCACATTCAATCAACAGCTCATTCTATTTTTTCCTTCCTCTTTTCCTTCCTGGGTTCTTGGGAGCTTGTCATCCTATTGCCTCCATAGTTTTAACCCCTCCATTATCCTGACTATCATAGTTTCTTTTGACCCCTGCACCCTTTTCCTGCATTCTCTAGAGGAAGAGATATTGTACTCTGTTAAATTCATCTAGAGGTAGCGAATCCACTCCTTTGGTTGTTCCTTCCTCTAGGAACTTTTCTAGATCGAGATGCTCCCTTTCCAGTATTTCCTGCAGTTCAGTATCCTCCGTTCCCACTTCTCTTGGGGTCATCTCTTGGTCCCTATCAAGTTCCATAGTGCTTGGCTAATCCTCCCTTTTCTAGCTTTTATCAGGTCTTTCCTCCATGTTTTCATCCTTTTCCTTCTCTACAATATTGTCCTTCATTACTTTATTCGTTCTTTCACCCCCCTCTTCTTCTTCTAATATCTTGAACCTATTATGGCTAAGCTATTTTTCCTCATATATTTTTTTTGGTTTTTCCTTCCTCCTTTTCCTCTGCCCCCCGACCTTGGTAAAGCTTTCAGCCTCTTTACCTAAGGCTGCTTTGATGCTGGTCTCCATTTTTCTTAAAGGGCAGTGTCTGAAGAGGTGCCCATGTTCATGGAATTTGCGGCATTTGAAGGGTACATGCTCATAATCCACTCCCTGTACCCATTCTTCATCATAAACTTCTAGAAGTATTTCATCTAGCAAACCCAAGACACGTCCATTTCCACACAAATTCTGGCAAAGGAGGTATATTTTCTGCGCAGAGTGGCCTCTGATATTTTTCAAAAATGCCATAGCTTATTACCTATGGCTTTTAATGATTCTCGAAACCAGTAATCTAGAGGTATGGAATATAGTCTTACCCAAACCGGCACCAAAGTAAATTTTTCTCACTCCGGAACAAAGTTCATAACCCATGGACTCATATAGAGGCCTACAGCTGCATAAAAGTAAGGTCCTCCGTCAAACATCCTGTCTTTATCTACTAGGTTTGTAAACACAACTGTGAAGAAACCCTTGGATCCAAGGTGTAAATCTATTTCTCCCTTAGGTTTCCAATGGTTATTTATCCATATGTGTAGGGCTTTCTTCGTTGGCCAAAACCCCATGAATTTACATATCACTGCATAAGTTGCCATGTGCTCCCGTGTAGCACTGGATCACTTAACACCACTCATGGTGTGATGGATGCCTTAGGTTTACATGGTCCTGTCTGACTGCTGGGGTCAGTTTTCTCGCTGTCTACTCCTATACACTTCTCTCTTATTCCTTCCTCCTGCGTTTATGCCTGCCTCTATGCTCTGTTGTTTTCCTGTTTTCCTCTTTCTGTGTCCCCTGATTCTGCTTCCATGGGCTTCTTGAAATGGTTTGAAACAACATGACTGTAGGAGGGAGTGGAGCTCCCCCCTTCTCACCCTTCCATGGTGCCCAATGCTGCAAACCCTAGTTCCATGCATTTTTCCTCCTCCGTCTTCGGAAAAATAAGATATATCAATATACAAACAGAGAATCTCGATTAGAAACATAACTTCAACATCATACAAATACCATAAAAAATGATATGCATCAATAAACCTAACTACAATCATCAAAATAACTTCTCAAGAATTAGATATATTCACATATACTTCTCTTGTTATGGCAACACCATAAATGATTCAACATGAAAAATAGAATGTGCCATATGCTCCCCTAGAGGCCATACACGCCTCAATTTCTACTTCCAGACTCTTGTTGCTCCTTCTTCCTCCAAACCCTGAGTGGTTGATATCTTGCATGTGAATGTCTAACTATCCTTTTGTTTGGACTACTTTTCATATTAAGAAGAGTCTTTTCGGTAGAAATCACATAGGAGAAAATTTTGCTGACACGTTTCGAACCAGCTAGTGTGGTTCATCATATTCTTCAATCTTTGATTATCTAGACTTAGGTGTTTTAGAGTCTTTCAATCTTTGGTCATATGACCAATATTGTCACATATGTAGCATCTGATATGAGCAAGGAATGGAGGAAAATATTTGAATCTCTTGATCCTCATTCTGCTCCTATTTGCATGCAACTTACATTCAATAGCCTTGTGCCCAAAATAATTGCATAAGTAGCAATAACCGTAAATATGGGCCTTATACCTGATTTTGGCTAGATTACATGAAGGAGGTTGTATTCATTGACTGTTTTCTTGATAGGGAATTATATACCACTTCTTCTCCAGATGCATGGTTCTACAATTTGCTACAATATGTCCTAGCTTCTGGCAATTGAAGCATCTCACATCTCCCAAAGGTGAAAATGATATTCTTGGTGTTTTCTTTGACATACCCTTTGGCTTATCTTCCTTGTGCTCCTTCTTCGACTACTAGTTGTGTTGATGGCTCTCCTTCTTGCTTCTTTTGCTATTTCTATCATCTATTATACTTGTGGCTACAACTAAGCTAGTTTCTCCCTTATACATACTGCAATCTAATTTGCAAGATGAGGAACTATGGCTGCTCTTTAACTGGTTGGTTTTCTTCTCCAAATCACTTCTTAACAAAACCACTTCTGCTTCTAATTTGCCATATTTCTCCTCCTTTTCTCTATAATACTTGTGGTTGCAACTAAGCTAGTTTCTCCCTTATACATGCTGCAATCTAATTTGGAAGATGAGGAACTATGGCTACTCTTTAACTGAGTTATTTTCTTCTCGAAATCACTTCTTAACTAAACCACTTGCACTTCTAATCTTTTGTATTGCTCCTCCTTTCCTCTATAATTTTTTCTCCTTTCTTCCTCAATTTTCTTTGCTCGCTCAAGCTGCAATTTTAATCCAATGATCTCTTCTCTTAGTCCATTCTCCTTATCATAAAAAATATGCAAAATTATTTTCTGATCCTTACATGCACATGTTATCCTATCCACTTCAACAACTAATTCCTTGATTACAACCATTGCTTATTCATAGTCATCCTTAACAAGAAAAATATCATTTTCCTTTTCACTATGTAATTCAATAGAACCATCTAAATCATAATTCAAAAATTCTTTTAAAATATTACCTCATGATACAACTGTTTTGGCTGAGGTTTCAAAATTTGTTGCTTCATTTGCAACGAATTGATTCTCTTCTTCAGTGTATTTGTCTTTTGTGACATCCTCTTCTTGTTTTTGGCCATGATTCACGATCTTGTCTTCAAGTAATCAAGCTTCATTGAAGAGAACTAGCTGTGATACACATTGTTGGAAACTAGATCACCACGGTGGGGGGGGAGGGGGGGGTGATGTGAGTTAGTAATGATAGAAACTTTATTAGTTTTATAATATTTTTGCCACATTCTTAAATAGGCACATGCATAAACAATATTGACCTATCAAAAAATGAAAGCAGCATAAACGCAAAGCATAATAATGATGGAAAGCATCAACACAAACATGCACACATAAAGAAACAAGTATTTCTGGTGGAAACCCTTTCGGGAGAAAACCACCATATTGCTTTTGCACTGTTCAATTCTTCTATTAATCTGTTTATTTTTTTTACTTGGATTAGCTTACACCCATAAGCTAGAAGAATTGGCTTGCATTAAAGTATATTGGGGCCTATCAGTTAAGAAATTTGTTTGTCTCACGAATCTACGAATGTCTATCCACTAGAAGCCACAACAACCAACGATCCTCGTCCAAAAAACATTGGATTATCCAAATCCTATTGGATGGAGATATATATTCCTTATAATGAATCCACCAAATCATTGTCTACTCTAAAACCTCCACGCCTTCACTTCCTCGATGTGAACCACATCTCAAAATATTTCACACTAGGCTCACAATCTACTCAAGATGAGCAACCCAACAACACCATCATTCTACAACCAAAATCTAAATCAACTATGACCCCGGGGGGGATTGTTCTCTTATTATCACACCAATCTCTACTCTCTAACACACCATAAGTTGCCAATTATTCTCCTCTCTAAAAACTGCCATCTGTAACACAAAATCTATGAATTTTCTCCTCAAATCTACTCTGATTTCTACATACAATACTATGATAAAACTCTAAAAAACTATGTGAGAAGATTTCACACTCTCAACTCAACCAACCAAATGAACTCAAAGAATTCCTCTATTTATCATTTTATAATATGGTTAACTCAATAAATTCTAAAAGTTATGGAACACTCAAAAATTCTTTTCATACGAATTTTCTCAGATGTAGCTCCTTGACTTGATCAAGCCACTCTCTCCACTAAATTATGAATATTCTCAAGTTTAACCAACTTCTAGAAGCTCCCTATCACTCTTTTACCTTTACATGAAAAGTTTCAAACAAGACAAGCTAGAAAAACACATAAACACCCGATGTGCGTTCAGAATGCAGAGGAAATTTCGTTCTAATCCACAAGCTCATCCATAGAACTAGAATATTTCAGTTTTAGCGACACTCACAATCCTACAATATTTTGGTTGGAGTCTTCCAACTGCACGCATGGGCCTGTCTCCTAGTAGTTGGAGGAGAGCACAAGGAAAACACACTCTACATAACTTAGAACTATGCAAAAATTCTTCCATAGCTTGATCATCATCAGAAATACCTCAGGAATCCCTTGTTACCTCTGCAACACTTCACCATTCCACTGCCACATCACGAACATCATCACCAATCAAACTAGGTTGACTTGGATGCCAGCCAACAACTACACTAACACTTGGGTCATCAAACTACTCCACAACTTATCTACCACCAATATACATCTCTAGAACATGTCGTATTCCTCCAATGCCTATAGAAACTTCTCTAAACCCTATACATCATTTCATCAACATGAAAACCTAATCAGGGATAAGGAGACCTAATCTCCCAAACTCCTTAATTCTAACTCTTGTAGTAGCAACCAACACCTGTATGCAGCAACATGATCAATCAACATGATCAAGAAGGTCATCACAACTCCAAAACAACTCTACTAAACATGAAACACCTCTACGCAACTGACCATAGTGGAAAACCTCCAAATCAGTGCAACACACGACCATCCAACTCTATGCAATATCATGATCATAACAACATGATCATGAGGAACATGATGATGAGGACCATCACATCCTCTACTCAATTTCTGTATGCACCTCCAAAACTTACAAGCCTCTACCATCTACATGAAAAGAGACATGCTTTGGACCATCTACACATCATCCATAGATAAGCCAGCTACAACCAAACATACATGTCCAAACCAACTATCCTGCAACCCATGCTACCAAGTTGATATCAATGCCAACCAACAACATTACAACACACATGAATGCTAAAAAACTCCCCTTTTGGCATTTATGGCAACCCCATTTGATCCAATCATCTGAAACTTTCCTTTGAAAACTGATTTCCATCCTCATACTCTTCCCCTTTGACATTAATGGCAAAGGGATAAACATATGCTCCTCCTCTCCATGAAATGAGCTCCATCAAAAAGATCAGAAACTCCACTCAATATTATATGTAGGTGATATAAAATGAGATATAGGTCTGAGGGATGAGAACAATAATAATAGTCCTCCAAATAACTAAATAAAATAAGCAATAAACTCCCCCTGGACACAAGATAGGTTTGATCAACAACACACTAGTGCAACAAGTTATATCTCCTAGCAGAAGCAGAAGTGAACTCTCTCACTCCCATGGCGACATGAGAATAAGCAACAATAACAATAATTGAGTCATATACGATCTCTCCTAAAGCAGCAACAACAAAATCTATGTCATAATAGTAGCAACATATCAAGTCACCAACACATAGAAACAAAATCATCTATATATCTATATATATATATATATATATATATATATATATATATATATATATATATATATATATATATATATATATATATATATATATATATATATAGATATATATGTATATATATATCAAATAAACTCTAAAGAAACAACAACATGTATAGCCTCTCTATCTCACATCTCCACATTGTACTATCAAGCAGCAGAAAACTCACACATCAGCAACAACAACCTCTCTTTATCCATCTCTAGTAGCAACAACAATCCATCAAACCTCTGAAATATAATCTACATGGATGATTATGTACTAATTACTATCATTTCATCCTTGCCACATGCAAGAGGCTACTCCACATGGACCAATGATTATGACTAAATGATATGCAACAAAGTACAGGGCTTCATAGGCATATTACTTGGCTATAAGAGTGATGATAAATAACTAAACAATGACAACATAATCCCATAAATGGCTGAACCATGAATCACGTAACTCTCTCTCAATGCATACATAAGTCTAGAATGTCCCACCATGATAAGTATGAGAGTGTACATGAGTAATACATGAATTACATGGCTGTAACAATACGACTAACAACCCATACGTAGTTGCACCAACTCTCATGACTCACAATGCACAGATGCCAATCATGGCTCACAACTGTATGTAAGACACATACGACAATGAGACTATCTCATACATCGCTATCATAATAATCCTCTCATCAATTCATGTTGAGTACAATCTCAAAGTGAAAATATATATAGCATATGATCAACAATATGTCTTCTTTGTAGCAACATGATAATGACAATACATATCACATAAGGAACATGCGTCAGCCTCATCAAAATCACCAACCATAAATCAACATCTCATTAGAAATAATTAACAATACATAACAATACTCGATGGCCCTCACATCAACATATATCAACAACATCATAAATCAATAACATAGCACACCAATCCACACAATATATCAGCCCTTTGTAGCTACACATGGAAACAACAATAATCATCATATGGAGCATGAACCTCTACAAGGTAAATTGAACTTGAGAAGATGGATGAGAGCATAACTCAATCATGTGGAACAATTTCTACAAGAAAGTCAAGATGACCAGAGTTATGAGAAGGAAGAATGGTGTTGAACAAGAAGGTTTGCAAAAACAAAATGATGAGAGTCGTAAGAATAATTCTGTAGTAGTAGTTGTGTGTTCAAGTGAAGATTGAACAAGTAGGTAATGTTCTTTTATTTTCAGTTAATTGTGGATTAATTGTTGATTACAAGTAGCAATGATGAATGTTTGTAGTTGAGGATGATGGCAAGGAACCTTGTAGTAGAAAGTGAGGAAGAACAACAAAGTTCTTAGATGAAGAAGGTGGGTAAATTGCATGTAGAATCTAGAAGAGAAAAAAGTGCTCAGATGAAGATTCTAGAGGAAGGAGTGAGTAGAAATATCGGGAGAAGACTAGGATTGGAAGAGCTTAGTATGGTATTTACAAATAGGTTGATGGAGTCAACTTGTTGCAGTGGCTTGTGTGCAGTTCACAGTGAGTAGGGGGGAGCTCATAGAAGAAGGAAATTTGTGACTACTAAGAGTCAGAGTAAAGGTTAAGAAAGAAGCCATAGGAGATAAAGTCACGACAGATTTGATATAGAAGAATATGAAATCAAACTACAACTAGAGATGATGAGAGGGTTTCTACAAAAAGAGGAGGAAGACCAGGGTTACAAATGGACCCTCTGGAAGAGAACGAAATTGAATTTGTCACAGGTGAAGCTGAGACAAAGATTAAATTCTCAATGGAGGAAAATCTCAGAGGAGTTGAGTTTCAGCGATGGAAGAGCAACCTAAGGGTGATGAACACATGTGATGAAGCAGATGAAGATTTGATGAGTAGCCTGAAGATAACAAATTTTAGCCAAGGGATGAATTAGAAGATGAAATTGACAAAAGGAAAGATGGAAGGTATAGTTGGTTGGATGAAGGTACAACCTATGATGTGTTGGCAAGCTTGAATGATTCAACGTTAAATAAACTTCAAATTTCACAACAGAAGCAGTAGAAGAAGGTATAAGTTTATTAAATATATGGTGAGAGATTTGTTTCACTATGCAGGTCAGAGTAGAGGTAGGTGAGGATATTTGTAGAAGCCTAGAGTAAAGAGTGCTCGAAGGATTCTAGAGAAGAGAACCAGGAAGGTGCCAAAATCTCAAACTCAGGAGTAGGTTTAGTGAGGTATCGTGTAGCAAGATGGAGACTTGTAACTATAGAGGCGATTTGCAGCTCAGTTGTTGAATTTGATCAAGAAGATCAGATGCATATGACTAAGAGGTCATATACTTTCGTACCTTGGGAGTCTTATGCAGGTGCATAGATGGAGCACAATATTCGATGAAGACTGGACCTGAGCTTGCCAATATGATAGGATGGCCACATGATGATGTTGGAAGAAATTTTAAATGTTTTGTAAATATTTTCATTTGGGAATGAGTTTTGTTATTTAGAGGAATTATTTCCTAATGTAAATGTAGTTCTATTTTTCCTTACCTTGTGAGAAGGGGAAATAATTTATATTGTGACTCTTGGTTTCCCATGTTATCTTTCTTTATAAGGAGATGAGTGTTTGAGAAGAAGAGTAGTGTGCACCAGAAGCAAAAGAGATAGAGGAGAAAAGAGGAGAAGCTCCAACGCTAGGAGAAGAGACAAAGGTTGAGAGGCTTGGGCTGCACATGCCCACATTCTATATTTGGCCAGTTTAATTTATGTTGAATGTGATTAATGAGAAACTTGTTTAAACACCTTTTTACTTATTTATTTCTTTGTATGTACAATGCTAATTCGATTTGTTGAGGGTTGCAATTGTTGAGTCAATCTGAATGTATTGAGATGTGGTGGTTGTATGCCTTAAGAACAAGACTGATTCTTTGTTCAAATGTAATTTGGGGTTGAAATTATATATATTTACTTATGCATATGGGTTAGAGATTGAATTTTATATATGTGTGGTGACCATTTTTGAGATGTTGTATTCTTGTCAGAAATTAGATCATGTGTTGTAGTTATTTGTGTGTGTGTCATTTTCTGAAATATGGGGAGTCTCTGAATGCGTTGAATGACTATGCATGGAATGACATTATTAATGGTGCATGTGCTTCTGTAAGCAGGAATATATATCATATATTCAATGTGTGGATGAATTTCCTATGAATGATGGTTGAGATCTGCATTGAAGACTGTCAACTTTGTCGAAGACCATGAACTGTGTTGCATATGGATGGTTTATGCAATGTATGTATGGTGGTGTGCTATATGTATGTATTCTGGTTGATATCCCTTGGTGTGTTAGCCATTATATTGGTTAAATATACCTGTTGTTAAATGTGAAGAGTCTTCATGTGCATTGAAACATAGTACCATTTTTATGATGTTGTCACAACCTTTTAATTGGGGATTTTGACCATTAGTCGAGTGAGAGTGTAATTCAAAGGAAGAAAGGTGTGTGAAGTTGCTGATAGTGTTTTAGAGTGATTCAAGGCTATTGAGAATCGACCTTGCAGAGGGCGAGTCATTTGAACTTCCTGGAATACAAAAACACAAGTTTTTAGGGGCACTAAGAAAATATTTCACAGCACCTACAGAAAGCGTTTTCCAAGATTGCGAGTTTTGGTTTTTGAAGCCTGTTTGGCCTGCTCGTTGTATCATTTGATAAGTGAACCCCATGTGAGTTGGGGAGGTAAGAAAAAGGATTAGAAGGGGAGAGAAGAATCTCTCATGGAGCTTATCAAAACACAAATTCACATTCTTATTGGATTGTATATTTTAAATCAATTTCTAAATTTCAGAATTGGGAAAAAGAAGAGAGTTGTGCTTGTAGGAGTTTTAGTCCTCATAAAATAGTGTAGCCCTGGAAACTCTGCCTAGATATAATTTTTTTCTATTTTAATTTAAAATTACATTGAATTCTAAGTATAGTTTAACCATTTTAAGTGAATATTTCCCATTTTATTTTCTTCAATGATGATTTTTTGATTAATTTTGCTCAAAATCCAATAAAAAATTGTGTATATTACAAACTTGAGTTGTGTAGTTTACACTATCTAATTGCATAAAGATTTGTTAAGATGTCAAATTTATCTATACATTAAAAACACATTTTAAATAATAATAAAATTATAATCTTATTAAAAATTATATCATTAAATTAAATAAAAAAAACTTAAAGAAATTAAATTACACTAAACTATATAAAGATATATATATAATTATTTATATGTCTATCATAATTCAGTTGTGAAATCAATAATACTAACCATTATTATTGGTTAGTATTAGTTAATGTTGATTACTTATCACCGTTATTTAGGGGTCAAGGGATGCCTCCAAGAAATTATCCTTGTGCCATCTTATTTATTATGTGAGGTCGAAGATTGTATTTATACAAGAATCGATGGCTTCTATGAAATGTGCTAAACATTGCTTTTTGTCCATATGCCCTCGATAGTGCTTATCTGCTATTAATTCTTTAATATGGTTTATCCGATAGGTTGGTTGCTTTATGGGATCATGTTTGGCTAAATTTAAAGGCTTAGAATTTTTTTGTAGACATTTTATTATCTGGATTTGTGTGAAGATACCCTTGTTGTATCCATTTTCTCAATATATATGTCCCATATCGAAATAAATGAGATTTCTGGAAAATGATGGATGAATGTGGAATTTTGAAAGTTGGCTTGTTGATCTTGGTAGGTGATTATAATATTTCTATATTTAAAGAGGAATGTTGGGGCTCAAAATGTCATCTAGATCTGATGGGGACCTATTTTCGGGATCTTTTCAATGAAAATCACTTGGTATATGTCAAACCTATGTCTCTTTCTCCTACTTGGAGCAATGGTCGTGTGGAGTCAGAGTACATTGCTAAACAACTGCATAGATTCATGTTGCATGAAAATACTTTCAAATTTTTTTGTTATGTTCATTGATGGGTTTCCCCAACAAGATTGTCCGACCACACATGTATCATTCAATTTTAATCGGACATGGTTGGAAGATCCAGAATTATGCAATCTTGTTTGTGATACTTGGAAGTTGTATGCAAACAATAAGTGTAGTTCAACAATGGCTTTGACTATGGAAAAATTGTGGGCTCTTAAAAGGGCGGTCTGAAATTGGGGAGAGTAAAAAAACTCAAAATGAAAGTGGATCTATTGGATATTGACAAGGAGATGACCTGTATCCAAAATCAAATGGATCATGTTTGTCCAAATCGGGACCATTTATCCTTATTAAAAACATTGGAAATGGAAAAGAGAGAAATTCTAAAGATTCAGGAAGATTCATGACACCTAAAGAGGCACGCAACTTGGATATCTAGTGGAGGCAAGAACACAATTTTTTTTTTCAGTAGTTTGCGACACATCAGTGTAACATTAATATGATATGGAAAATTAAATCAGACATGAGGGATATGGTTTTTGATATAGAGGATATTAAGAAGGAAGCAGTGAAATAATTTGAGGGAATTTTCAAGGAAAGACCTATTGTGGACATCGATAATAAGATATATTTCATTGATTCATATCCCACCATGTTCACAGAAGCAAATAATGAAGATTTTGACAAGCCTATCACTCTGGAGGAAATATCAAATTTTCTTAGAACTTTTGTCAAGAGACAAATGTGTTGGTCCAGATGGCTGGACTCTTGAAATTTTCTTGCCTTTTCTGTACATTATAGGGATAGATTTACAGTTGATGGTCAAAGAATCAAGACTACATCGCAAGGTAGTTGGGAAATTAACTTGAATTTTATGCATTCATTATGAAGTCCTCACTTCCTAAATCATTCAAAGAGTTATGCCCCATTTCATTGTGCAACATCACTTATAAGTTGATTTCAAAGATTAAGCTAATAGGATCAAAGAGAATCTTTCGATATACATATTAGATGAATAGTTCAGGTTTCTCAGGAATAACAAATCCATGATGTAGTCGTCATTTCCCAAGAGTACATACGTTCTATAAAGTCCCACAAGAAAGAAGCCTTGATTCTTAAAATGGATTTACATAAAGTATACGACTCAGTTGATTGGACATATCTTCGTTTGGTACTTTTTAAGATTATACTAAAAAAGGACATTGTTGATTGAATCATGTTGTTTGTGTCTCTACTGTGTTGGAAACTAGATCACTACTTGCGGGGGTGAATTAGTAGTGATATATATATATATATATATATATATATATATATATATATATATATATATATATATATATATATATATATATATAGATATATATATATAGATATATATATATATATATATATATATATATATATATATATATATCTATATATATATATATATATATATATATATATATATATATATATATATATATATATATATATATATATATATATATATATATATATATATATATATATATATATATATATATATATATATATATATATATTTATTTATTTTTTAATTTTTAATTTTTAATTTTTAATTTTTTAAATTTTTAATTTTATTTATTTATTTATTATTATTATAATTATTATTTATTTTATTTTATTTTCTTCTGAATTCTCAATTAGCCACATGCATAAACAATATTAACTTATCAAAACATGAAAACAACATAAAATCAAAGCATAGTGACATTGGAAAGCCTCAACAGAAACATGCACACATTAAGACACAAGTATTTTTGGTGGAAATCCTTTCGGGAGAAAACCATCCTGCTACTGTTGCGCTGCTCAATTCTTTTATTAATCTGCTGAACAAATTTTACATGGATTAGCTTACACCCATAATCCGAAAGACTTGGCTTGAATTACAGTATGATAGAACCTATCAGTTAGGGAATATATTTGTCTCACGAATTTACAGATGTCTATTCACTGGAATCCACCACAACTAACGATCCTTGCCCCACAACCATTGGAATATCCAACTCCTATTGAATGGAGAAATTTTCTCCTTATATTGAATCCGCTAAATCACTGTCTACTATGAAGCCTCCATGCCTTCACTTCCTCCATGCAAACCATGTTTCAGAATATTTCACATTGAGCTCTTAGTCTACTAAGCATGAGCAACCCAACAACACTATTGTTCTGCAACTAAAATCTGAATCAAAACTATTACCTGAAGGGGGGGGATTCTTCTATTATTCTCACACCAATATATGCTCTTTAACACACCATAAGTTTCTGATTCTTCTCCTCTCTAAACACTGTCACCTTCAATACAAAATCTCTAAATTTTCTCCTCAAATCTATCTATTATTTTTACATACAATACTCTGATAAAACTCAACAAAACTATGTGAGCAAACTATTGTAACCTATATTCACTCTCAATGCCCTCTCAATACCCTAGTTGATGCAATCATCTAAAATTTTCCTCTGAAAACTTATCTCCATCCTCAAACTCCCCCCCTTTAACATCAATGGCAAAGAGATAAACATATTTTCATCCTCTTCATGCAATGAGCTGCAACGACAAAACCAGAAACTCCACAGAATATCATATGCAAGTGACGAAAAATAAGTTATAGGGTTGAGGGATGAGAACAATAAGAACAGTCCTCCACATAACTGAAGTAAATAAGAAATAAAATCCAACTGTACACAAGCTAGGTCTCATCAACAACACACTAGTGCAACAAGATATGTCTCCTATCAGCAGTGGCAATGAACTCTCTCACTCCCATGGCACCATGACAATAAGCAACAACAACAATAACTAAGTCATACATGATCTCTCCTAAAGGAGAAACAACAAAATCCATGTCATAATAGTAGCAGTCGACCAAGTCACCAACATATAACAACAACAACAACAATATCTATATATATATATCTATATATATATATATATAGATATATATATATATATATATATATATATATATATATATATATAGATATATATATATATATATATATATATATATATATATATATATATATATATATATATATATATATATATATATATATATATCTATATATATATCCAATCAACTTTGAAGAAATAATATGATGTATAGGCTCTCTATGTCACATCTCCACATTGTACTATCAAGAAGCTGAAAAATCGTACATTAGCAACAACAACCTCTCTCTATCCATCTCTAGTAGCAGCAGAAATCCAACAAACCTATCAAATATCATCTCCATGGTTGATTATGTACTACTTATTTCCATTGCATCCTTGCGTCATGCAAGAGACTACTCCATATGGAACAACGACTACGACCAAATGATATGCAACAAAGTACACGGCTTCATATGCCTATTACTTGGCTATAAGAGTGATGATACACGATTAAAAATGATAACATAGGCCCATATATGGTTGAACCATGACTCACATAACTATCTCTCAATGCATACATAGGTCTAGAATGTCCCAACATGATAAGTATGAACACGGATGGGACTCTTTGCAAATCGATTCCAAACACCAAAACTCTAGAGGCTGGAGTTGGTGATGGGACTTGCTTTTTTATTGCTTGTATCTTCCTACACTACGGGCATATGGGTGATGCCTCTAGAGATTTGAACATGGGTGGGACTCTTTGCAAATCGATTCCAAACACCAAAACCAATACTACTAACAACCCACACATAGATGCACCAACTCGCATAACTCACTATATGCGCATGCCAATTATGGCTAACAAATCTAAGCAAGACACATACAAGAATGAGACTATTTCATACATGGCTATCATAATAATCCTCTCATCAATGCATGTCTAGTAAAATGTCATAGTGCAAGTACGTAGAGAGTATGATCAACAATATGTCTTCTTCATAGCAGTAAGATAACGACAATATATATCACATAAGTAACATGTGTTATCCTCCTCAAAATCACCAACGATAAATCAACATCTCATCACCAATAATTAACAATACATAGTAATACTCATTGGCCCAAACATCGACTTATATCAACAACATCATAAATAAAAAACATAGCACACCAATCCCCATAATACATAATTCCTCTATAGCTATCCATGGCAACAACAATAATCATCATATGGAGCATGAACCTTTGTAAGATAAATTGAACTGGTAGTAGCAATATGCATCTATGATGTGAAGGTAGCAACAATACATATCACATTAGCAAACATCCTTGTACATGTAAGCATCATCACGAACCCGTACTCCTTCAACACAAGCTCTAACTCTAAGAAACAAATTAGGAAGTCGCAAGATCATCACAACTAACAAGTCAGTGCATCAATATGCTCTTAGAGAAAAATCTCAAACATAAGTTGAAAGTGACCAAGCTAATGATATGACATGTGATAAGAAAGAAACCACCATGTGTAGCAACACCAATAACATGAAATATTGCTATCATGATCAACTTCTAAATTTTATACATATAAACTACAAATCCCTAACATGGGAATAATACAAGGAATTATAACCATACACTACCATCATAATAGTCTCCATGGCACCATCACATACATGATATCATCAAACCAAAATTCATTTTCCCTCAAACTAATACAAGACAACTACATATCAATTCAAATAAGTAGGATAATATCCATGCACAACCAAAACATATAGATGAGAGTTAGATAGGAACATAGCATGGAATGCATAGCCAACTCCTTAAAGGAAACATGATGCCATATATATCACTGAAATATTGGAAGAAAATGAGGTGTACCCCCTGAACATGTGCCATCACCAAATAAACTTCACACATCACTACACAAAACGTTTTCTCAAAATCTGATCACAACAACATCAACATACACAAGATTAGCAACACAACTTCAACATCATATGAATACCATAAAAAATGATATGCATCAATAAACCTAACTACAATCATCAACATAACTTCTCAAGATTCTGAAATATTCACATATACTTCTCTTGTTATGGAAACACAATCAATGATTCAACATGAAAAATAGAATATGCCATATGCTACCCATGAGGCCATGCACGCCTCAATTTCTCCTCGCAGACTCTTGTTTCTCTTTCTTCCTCCAAACTTTGAGTAGTTGATCTCTTGCATGCAAATGTCTAACTATCCTCTTGTTTAGACTACTTTTCATATTCTTCAATCTTTGATCAGCTAGCCTTAAGTGTTTTGGAGTCTTGCAATCTTTGCCCATATAACCCAGATTGTCACATATGTAGTGTCTGATATGACCAATGAATGGAGGAAAAAAATTGAATCTCTTGATCCTCATTCTACTCCTAATTGCATGCAACCTACATTCAATAGCCTTGTGGCTAAAATCATTGCATGAGTAGCAATAACCTTAAAAATGAGCATTATACCTGATTTTGGCTGGATTACATGAAGGAGGTTGTATTCCTTGATTATTTGCTTGATAGGGCCTTCTATACCACTGCTTCTCCTGTTGGATGGTTCTACAATTTACTGCAATATGTCCTAGCTTCTAAAAATTGAAGCATCTCACATCTCCAAAAGGTGAAAATGATCTTCTTGGTGTTTTTTTTGACATACCCTTTGGATTATCTCCCTTGTGCTCCTTCTTTGACTACTGGTTGTGTTGATGGCTCTCCTTCTTACTTCTTTTGCTACTGCTATAATCTATTATACTTGTGGATGAAACTAAGCTAGTCTCTCCCTTATACATGTCGCTATCTGATTTGCAAGATGAGGAACTCTGACTACTCTTTAACTGAGTGGTTTTCTTCTCCAAATCATTTCTTAACAAAACCACTTATGCTTCCAATATTTCGTATTGCTCCTCCTTTTCTCTATAATATTTTCTCCTTTCTTCCTCAATTTTATTTTCTTCCTCATGAGTTTTAATCCAATGATCTCTTCTCTTAGTTCATTCTCCCTATCATCAGAATTCTGCAAAATTATTTTTTGATCCTTATATGCACATGTTAGCCTATCCACTTCAACAACTATTTCTTTGATTACAACCATTTTTAATTCATATTCATCCTTAACAAGAGAAATTCTATTCTCCTCTTCACTATGTAACTCAATAGAACCATTAGAATCATAATTAAAAAATTCTTTCAAAATATTACCTCGTGACACAATTGTTTTGGCTGAGATTTCAGAATTTGTTGCTTCATTTGCAATGGACTGGTTCTCTTCCTTCTTCGGTTTCTTTGTCTTTTCTGACATCCTCTTCTTGTTTTTGGTCATGATCCATAATCTACTCTTCAAGCGGGCAAGCTTCATTGAAGAGAACTGTCTCTGATACCAATTGTTGGAAACTAGATCACTACTAGGGGGGGGGGGTAAATCAATAGTGATAGAAACTTTATTACTTTTAAAATATGTTTTCCAAATTTTCAATTAGTCACATGTATAACAATATCAACTTATCAAAACATGAAAGCAACATAAAATCAAAGCATAATAATGATGGAAAACATCAACACAAACGTGAAGACATGAAGAGACAAGTATTTTTTGTGGAAACCCTTTTGGGAGAAAACCACTCTACTGCTTATGTGGTCCTCAATTATTCTTTTAATATTCTATTTTTTTTTTACATGGATTATATTACACCCATAAGCCAAAATACTTGGCTTGCATTATAATATGTTGTAGCCTATCAGTTAGGAAATTTGTTTGTCAAATTTGTCTCATGAATCTGTGGATGTATATTCGCTAGAATCCACCACGACCAACAATCCTCACCCAATAACCATTGGAATATCCAACTCCTATTGGATGGAGAAATATATTCCTTATACTAAATACACCAAATCATTGTCTACTATGAAGCCTCCATGCCTTCAGTTCCTCCATGTGAACAACATTTTAGAATATTCCATGATGGGCTATGAATCTACTCAACATGAGCAACCCAAAAACACCATCGTTCTGCAACCAAAATATGAATCAAAACTATGACCCAGCAGAGGGTAATTATTCCCTTATTCTCACACTAATCTTTACTCTCTAGCACACCATAAGTTGTCAATTCTTCTCCTCTCTAAACACTGTCACCTGCAACACAAAAGCTCTGAATTTTCTCCTCAAATATACACTGATTTCTGCATACAATACTCTAATAAAACTTTTGAAAACTATGTGAGCCACTGCTACAACCATTGTCCACTCTCAATTCCCTCTCGATGGCATGCTCTCACACTCTCAACTAGACCAAGCAAATGAGCTCAAATCCTTCCTTTATTTATCATTTTCTGATATGGTTAACTCAACAAATGTTACAAGTTATGGGGCACTCAAAAATTCTTTTCACACTCCTAAATTTTTCTGGATATATCTCCTTGACACTATCAAGCCACTCTCTCCATGAAATGATGGATATTATCAAGTTTAACCAACTTATAGAATCTCCTTGACCTTTTCTGACCTTTACATGAAAAGTTCCAAACAAGACAAGTTGGAAAACACATAAACACCCGATGTGCGCGAGGAATGAAGAGGAAATTTTGTTCTAAGCCACAAGTGCATCCACAAAAATAGAAAAATTTAGGTTTAGTGGCACTCACAAGCCTACCAAATTTTGGTCGGAGCCTTCCAACTGCACACATGAGCCTATCTCCCAACAGTTGGAGAAGAACATAAGGAAAACACGCTCTACTTACCTCAGAACTATGCCAAACTTATTCCATAGCTTGATCATCATCAGAAAGACCTTAGGAATCTCTTGTCACCTCTACAACACTTCACCATTCCACCACCACATCACCAACATCATCACCAGTCAAACTAGGTTGACTTGGATGCCAACCAACAACTAGACTAACACCTTGGTCATCAAACTACTCCATAACTTCACTACCATTAATATACATCTCCAGAACATGTCATATTTCCTCCAGCAGTTGTATAACCTTCTCCAAATCCTATACATCAATCTCATCAACATGAAAATGTAATTAAGGACAAGGAGACATGATTTTCCAAACTCCTCAATTCTAACTCCTGTAGCAGCAACTAACACCTGTATGCAACAACATGATTAGTCAACATGATCAAGAAGGTAATCACATCTCCAAAAAAACTCTACTAAACATGCAACACCTCTGCACAACTGACCATAATGGCAAAACCTCTAAACCAGTGCAACACACCACCATCCAACTTTATGCAACAACATGATCATGAGGAACATGATCATGAGGACCATCACATCCTCTACTCAATCTCTGTATACACCTCCAAAACTTGCAAGCCTCTACCATCTACATGCAAACAAACATGCTCTGGACCATCTACACATCACCCATACACAATCCAGCTACAACCAAATATACATGTGCAAACCAACTACCTTGTAACCCATGCTACCATGTTGACATTAATTTTAACCAACAACACTACAACACACATCAATGGCAACAATCTACCCCTTTGGAATTGATGACAACCCCAGTTGATCTAATCATCTAAAAATGTTCTCCAGAAAATGATCTCCATCCTCATACTCTCCCCCTTTAACATTAATGGCAAAGGGATAAACATATTCTCATCCTCTCCATGCAATTATCTCCATAAAAAAAAATCAGAAAATCCACTCAATATCATATGCAGGTGATGAAAAATCAGATATAGGGATGAGGGATGAGAACAATAACAATAGTCCTCTACATAACTAAAGAAAATAAACAATGAACTCCCCCTGGACACAAGATAGGTTTGATAAACAACAGACTAGTGCAACAAGATTTATCTCCTATCAACGGCAGAAGTGAACTCTCTCACTCCTATGTTGACATGAGAATAAGCAACAATGACAATAACTGAGTAATATACGATCTATCCTAAAGCAACAATGACAAAATCTACGTCATAATAGTAGCAGCATATCAGGTCACCAACACATAAATCAACAACAACATGTATTTCCTCTCTATCTCACATATCCACACTGTACTATCAAGCAGCATAAAACTCATACATCAACAGCAGCAACCTCTCTCTATCCATCTCTAGTAGGAGCAACAATCCATCAAACCTATGAAATATCATCTACATGGATGATTATGTACTAATTACTGCCATTTCCTCCTTGCCACATGCAAGAGGCTACTCTAGATGGACCAATGAATATGATCAAATGATATGCAACAAAGTACATGGCTTCATAGGCCTATTACTTGGCTATAAGATTGATGATAAATGACTAAACAATGACAACATAAGCCCATAAATTGCTGAACCATGACTCACATAACTCTCTCTCAATGCATACATAATTCTAAATGTCCCACCATGATACGTATGAAAGTGTACATGAGTAATACATGAATTACATGGATGTACCAATATTACTATCAACCCATACGTAGTTGCACCAACTCTAATGACTCACTATACACACATGCCAATCATGACTCACAACTCTATTTAAGACACATAAAAGAATGAGACTATCTCACACATTTCTATCATAATAATCCTCTCATCAATGCATGTCGAGTACAATCTCACAGTGTAAGTATATAAAGCATATGATCAAAAATATGTCTTCTTCATAGCAATAAGATAATGACAATACATATCACATAAGGAACATGTGTCAGTCTCATCAAAATAACCAACCATAAATCAATATCTCATTAGGAATAATTAACAATACTTGGTGGCCCTAACATCAACATATATCAACAACATCATAAATCAATAAAATAACACACCAATCCACACAATGTAGCAGCCCTTTGTAGCTACACATGTAAGGAACAATAATCATCATATGGAGCATGAACCTATACAAGATAAATTGAACTTGAGAAGGAGATGGATGAGGGCACAACTCAATCATGTGGAACAATTTCTACAAGAAAGTCAAGATGACTAGAGTTATGAGAAGGAAGAATGGTGTTGAACAAGAAGGTTTACAAAAACAAAAGGATGAGAGTAGTAAGAAGAATTTTGTAGCAGTAGTTGTGTGTTCAAGTGAAGATTGAACAAGGAGGTAATGTTTTTTTATTTTGAGTTAATTGTGGATTAATTGTTGATTACAAGAAGAAGTGGTGAATGTGTGTAGTTGAGGATGATGGAAAGGAACCTTGTAGTATAAAGTGAGGAAGAAAAATAAATTTCTTAGATGAAGAAGGTGGGTAAATTGCATGTAGAATCTAGAAGAGAAAAGAGTGCTTAGATGAAGATTCTAGAGGAAGGAGTTTGTAGAAATATCGGGAGAAGACTAGGATTGGAAGAGATTAGTCTGGTATTTACAAATAGGTTGATGGAGTCATCTTGTTATAGTGGCTTGTGTGTTGTTCATTTTGAGTTGGGAGAAGCTCATAGAAGAAGGAAATTTATGACTACTAAGAGTCATAGTAAAGGTTTTGAGAGAAGCCATAGTGGATCAAGTAAGGACAAACTTGATAGAGAAGAATATGAAATCAAACTACAACTAGAGATGATGAGAGGGCTTCTAAAGAAAGAGGAGGAAGACCAGGGTTAGAGATGGACCCTCCGAAAGAGAGTGAAATGGAATTTGATGCAGGTGAAGTTGAGACAGATATTAAATGCTCAGTGGAGGAAAATTTCAAAGGAGTTGAGTTGCAGCCATGGAAGAACAACCTAAATGTGATGAACACATGGGATGAAGCAGATGAAGATCTAATGAGCAACCTGAAGACAACAAATTTCAGCAAAGGACTGAATTAGAAGATGAAATTGAAAAAAGGAAGGCTGAAAGGTATAGTTGGTTGGATACATAAACAACTTATGATGTGTTGCCAAGTTTGAATAGTTCGACAACAAGTAAAGTTCAAAGTTCATGGCAGAAGCAGTAGAAGAAGGTACAAGTTGATTAAAAATCTGGTGAGAGATTTGTTTCATTGTGAAGGTGAGAGTAGAGGGAGGTCAAGAGATTTACAACAACCTAAATCCATGGGGTCTTCACCAAATGAACCTCTGACTATCACGTGCGTTCGTAGAATATTAAATAATACCCTTAATTTTACCACATATTGGAAAATACCTCTAAAAATCACATTATTTTACTTCCTACCAATAAGAACCCAATACACCTTCCCAATTGAAAAAATCTCTACTTTCACTAGATATTGTAGGTATCCATTTTTCATTAACATTTTTAATACCCCTTTATATTTTTTTGTTAACTATGAGCTCCAATTTTTATACCTGTCAATATAAAAAACCTTTACCTCCTATATCCCCCAATATATTATGTTATTTTTTCCTCAATAAATATCCCCCAATATGAACCCATGTGGTATGGTATTGCTCCCCTACTGAAGCCCCTGTGCCTACACAATGTAAACTTTGAAACAGGAATTGTAAACTCAAAATGGAAACTTTAGCAAAAAAACCCATAAAAACATGAAAAACATTCCAAAAATGAAAAGTGTGTATTCTGAAATGATGTTTTATTCTTTTTAGGGTTAATTTTCAACATTTAAAAAAAGGGTAGTAAAACCATTATTTTTTTTGCAAAACAAATGAAAAAACACACTAATGTTGTTGGTAGAATAACATTTTTCTCTCCTAGGTATAATTTCAACATTTTTTAGTAATGACGTTAAAGATAAAATAATGGGATCTGAAACACAATAAAATTTCAACAATTTTCATCCACATCGCTAAACATATAATAACATGACACTAAATATCACTAAAATTCTAATTCTTTTCGACCATGACATTAAAGATAAAAAAAAAAATTGAAAAATTTCCAACCATAGAATTAAAAAACTCTAAGTTTCCAATACATTTAAACCATGACATTATGAACAAATTACATGACTAATTTAATCAAAATATCAATACTTGTAGATTGAATGAAACATAAAATACATCTCTAAGTTATTGTTGCATTGTGGATATTCTAAACAAATAAATTCATCATAATTAAAACATAT
Organism: Pinus tabuliformis; assembly: GCA_031772625.1. Lineage (NCBI taxonomy): Eukaryota > Viridiplantae > Streptophyta > Pinopsida > Pinales > Pinaceae > Pinus > Pinus tabuliformis. The sequence continues at coordinate 1,426,905,860 of CM062804.1, forward strand.
AATCCAACAAACATAAAAATGACTCATAGCTTCATGTAACATCATATGAAAATTATAATTTTTATTTCAAATTACCATGCAAACATCAATTTTTTTTTTGTGTGGTTCACGGACACCCTGGTCATTGGGTGGCTGCTACATCCACGGAAAAATTTGGAATGATTGACCCTGAAGGGAATCAAGCCCGCGGCCAATAACTAGGCCTAACCCCAACGACTTCAGGAAGAATGGACCCTGTGACCTCCCGATCGGCAAGGCACTGATTTGACCAGTTGAGCTAACCCTTGAGGCTTCCATGCAAACATCAGTTATATAAATTGTCTTAGGTCATGATTCAAAATCACTCATGGCCATGTAAGCTCGTGACACAACGGGCGGGATACATGCCTATTATGTCGCGGGTTGGCACGCCCATGGTTGGGCGTGCCCTCCCATAGGCACGAAAACTGTGTCTATGGGTATGGGTGCCCGACTGTGGGGATACCCACCTGCAGCACAATGGGTGTGCAACATGCATGCCCGTTGTACCGCGGTCGAGCACACCCATGGCTGGACGCACCCGCCAAGCCGTGGGCATGACCGCCCACTATTGTGCCATGGGAGGGCATGCACAAAGTCAAGCGCGCCTGTCCACAAGGACAGAACCAAGTATAGGCACATGAACAGGGACAACATGTGCTTGTGGGCGGGCGTGCTTGACCGTGGGCATGCTTTCCCAGGGGAAACCGGGCCCCTAGCAGGAATCGACCCCCTAGCCTGTCGAGGATCGATTCTGAGAATCATTCCCTTGGCATGCCACTAGGCGGATTTGCACAGGGCAGGCATGCGCTAGGCACGCTTGCCCACAAGAATAAGCACAGGCACTGGATGTGCCTATGGGTGGGCACGCGTCGCTGTGGGCGTGCCCGCCTGGGTCAAAGCGAACCCTTGACATTCCAAGGGGATAGGCCAGGGGCTCAATTTCGGGAATCAGTCCCTTGGCCTACCGGGGGCCGATTTCGAAAAACAGCTTCCTGGTTTGTCAGGGGTCGATTGACAGAATCGATCGCTGCCTCTCGAAATCGGCCCCCGACAAGCCAGAGGGTTGATTCCAAGCTTGGCCTATGAGGGGCTGATTTTGGGAATCGACCCCCTTTTCTGTTAGGGTTGATCCCAGGAATCGGCCCTCAGCAGGCTAAGGGGCCGATTCAGGGAATCAGCCCCAGCTCAGCGCTCGAGACACTAGGTGGCTGATTCCCAGAATCGACCCTCGGCACGCTAGGTGGCTGATTCCCAAAATTGGCCCTCGGCATGCTAGGTGGTTGATTCCCAAAATTGGCCCCTTGTAAGCCAAGGGGCCAATTCCAGTCTTGGTATTGACCCCTTGGCTTGCTGGGGGATAATTGGCGAAATCGACCACCTGGCCTACCAAGGGGTTGATTTCCGGAATCGACCCCCTCGCCTCCCGGGGGACATTTTGACCCGGGCAGGCACGCACATGGCCAGGCGTGCCCACCCACAGTCATGTGCCTATGCTTATGGGTGGGTGTGCCTGGGTCAAAGCGCCCCCTTGGTAAGCGAGGGGGTCAGCCCTTGACAGGCAAGGGGGTCGATTTTGGTAATCAACCCTCTGGCCTGTCATGGGCCGATTCCCAGAGTCAGCCCCTTGGCCTGCTGAGGGCTAATTCTGCGAATCGCCACCTTGGTCTGTTGGGGGCTGATTCCGAGCCCCCTGGCCTCTCGAGGACCGATTCTCAGAATCCACCCTTGGTATGCGAAGTGGTTGATTCCTATAATCAACCCCTTGGTCTGTCTGGGGTAAATTCCTAGGCCATGAGCCGATTCTAGGAATCGACTACCGACAGACCAAGGGGCCAATCTCGAATCGACCCCTTGGTCTGCCAGGGGATGATTCCATGAGAATGGTCCCCTAATAGGCCAAGGGATTGATTCTGGGGAACGGCCCCCAACAGGCCAGGGGCGTCGATTATCAGAATCGAATGAACCCCTGACCTGTTGGGAGCTAAGAATCGACACCCTAGCCTGCCAGGGGTCTGCTTTTACCTATGCTTGTGGGTGGGTATGCTCGATCATAGGCATGCCCACCCATTCAAAGCGTTCCCCTAGTAGGCCAGGGGTTGATTTTGGGAATCAACCCCCTAACCTGTGGGGGGCCAATTCTGGGAATCAGCGCATTAGTTTGTCCTGGGTCGATTCCCAAAACTGGCCCCTCACAGGATCGACCCCTTGGCCTGTCAGGGGCCAATGATGGGAATCGCCCCCGAAAGTGTAGGGAGACGATTCCAAGTGACCCCTTTTCTTATCGGGTGATAATTTTGGGAATCAACCAACTGGCCTGCTTGGGGCCTATTCCCAAAATCGGCCCCTTGGCCTACCCAGAGTCGATTCCTAGAATGGGCCCTCGACCTCAGAATCGACCCTCGATAGGCTAGGGGGTTGATTCCCATAATCAACCCCCAACATGCCATAGGGTTGATTTTGGGAATTAGCCCCCGACAGGCTAGGTGGATGATTCCCAAAATCGACCCCTGGTAGGCGAATGGGCCAATTCTGGGAATCGGCTCCCTGGCCTGCCATGGGTCGATTCCCAGAATGAGCCCCATAACTTGCCAAGGGTCGATTCCGAGGTCAGGGGCGGTTCTAGGAATCGGCCCTGGGTAGGTCAAGGGTTGATTTCGAGAATCGATCCTCGATAGGCTAGGGGACCGCGGTAGGCCAGGAGGCCAATTCCTAGACTGGAATCAGCTCCCTTAGTTACCGATTTTTGGAGCCGTCCCTGTGCAGGCAAAGGGACTGATTCCCAATTGGCTCCTAGCTTGGGAATCAACCCCCAGCAGGCGAGGGGGTTGATTCCAGGAATTTACACATGGGAGTTGAGGGGGTCGATTCTGACTCACCCCCTGGCCTTCCAGGGGGTTCTTTTCCCTGGGCAGGAATGATCACGGTTGGGCATGCACACCCACAGGTATGGGAATCAAACCCTTGGCCTATCGAGGGTCGATTCTGCCTGTTGGCCTACCGGGGACCGATTCCTGTAATCGCCCCCTGATAGGCCAAGGCGCCGATTCTGGGAATTGACCCCACGTTCGCAAGGGGGCCGATTCACAGAATCTACCCCCTGGCCTATTGGGTACCGATTCTTGGAATCGGCCCCTTAGCACTACCTATGCCTATGGGCGGGCACACCTGCAGCACAACGAGCATGCAGATAACACTCTTGTTGTGTTGCGGGAGGGCACGCCCACAACCGTGTGTGCCCGCGGCACTGCGGGCATGCAAATAACACTCTTGCTATGTTGCGGGTGGGCATGCCCATAACCGAGCGTGCTCACCTAAAGACACATGCAGTGGATGGGCTTGCTCGGCCATGCGAAAATCAAACCCCTAGTCTGCTAGGGGTTGATTCCCAAAATTGGTCCCCTACCCTGCTAAGAGGCTATTTTTCCTAGGGCAGGCAGGCCCATGGCCAGGCGCCCCTGCCCATAGGCGCAGGCATTGGTTATGCTTATGGGAGGCCACGACCATGGCCCATAGGCACGTGCTTGTGTGCGGGCATCCCTACCCATAGGCACGACAACGCCTTGGAAGGCCATGGAGTCGATTCTCAGGTAGGCCAGGGGTCTGATTCCCGGAATCAGTCCCAATAGGTCAAAGGGCTTATTCTAGGAATCGTCCTTTGGTGGGCCAGATGGATGATTCCTGGAATCATCACCCGGTAAACCAAGGGGTCGATTCTAAGAATTAGCTCTTGGCTATTGCAGACCATTTTTAGGAATCAACCCACTGGCTTGCCGAGGGTCGATTCCCAGAATCGACCTCTTGGCCTGTCGGTGGCTGATTCCCAGAGTCGATCCCCAGAAGGCCAGGTGGATGATTTCCAGAATTGGCCCTCAGTAGCACAAGGGGCCAATTCTAAGAATCATCCCTTTATCCAGGGCATTGGTTCTTGGAATCAGACCCCGATAGGCCAGGAGGCCAATTCTGGCAATCGGCCCCCTGGACTGTCGGGGGCTGATTCTGTCAGTCAGCCCCCTGGGTTGCCTAGGGGTTGATTCCCTGGGCCTATTGGGGGTTGATTCTCAACTTGCCCTCGGCAAGCCAGGTGGATGATTCGTGGAATTGGTCCTTGGTAGGCTAAGGGGCCGATTCTGCGAATCAGGGATCGTACCTTGGGCTTGCTGGGGTTAGACCCTAGCAAGTCAGGCGATCGATTATGAGAATCAACTACTTGGCCTACTAGGGTCTGATTCCCAGATTCTCACCTTGGCAAGGAATCATCCCCCGATAGACCAAGGGGCAAATTCTAGGAATCTACCCTCAACAGGCGAGGATGTTGATTCCCTGAATTGGTCCCCTAGCTTGCCAGGGGCCGATCTCCAAACCGGAATTAGCCCCTTGGCCTGCCGAGGGTCGATTTCAGGAATTGATCCCCTACCCTACCAAGGGGATGATTTCAGTCTTGAAATCGACTCCTTGGCAGGCTAGGGGGTCGATTCCCGAAATCGAGCCCCCACAGGCCAAGGGACTGGTTCTCGAAATCAATCCTTGATAGGCCAAAGGGCCGATTCCCTAGCGAGACGTGCACACCCACAAGTATGGGAATCAGCCCCTTGGCCTGTTGGGGGCCGATTCTTCCCCTTGGCCTTCCAGGAGTCAATTCTCATAATCACCCCCGGATAGGGCAACGCGTCAATTATGGAATCGACCCCCTGTTAGCGAGGGGGCCAATTCATGGAATTTACCCCCTAGCCTGTCGAGTGCCAATTCTCAGAATCAGTGACCTAACACTGGCTATGCTTGTGGGTAGGCGCGCCTACAACATAGCGGGCATGTAGGCAACACTCTTGCTGTGTTGTGGGCGGGCACGCCTGCCCAAAGACACATGTAGTGGGTGGGCTTGCCTGGCCATGGGTGTGCTCTCTTGAGAAAAGCGACCCCCTAGCCTGTGGGGGGTCGATTCCCAAAATTAGTCCCCTACCCTGCTAAGGGGTTTCTTTGCCTAGGATAGGCATGCCCATGGCCAAGCGCACCTGCCCACAGGCACAGGCATTCGCTGTGCCTATGGGCTGGCATGCCCATGGCCCATAGGCACATGCCTGTGTGTGAGCATCCCCACCCATAGGCACAATGACCCCTTGGTAGGTCAGGGAGCCGATTCTCAGGTAGGTTAGTGGGTTGATTCCTGAAATTAGCCCCGATAGGTCAAGCGACCGATTCTGGGAATCGTCCTCGGGTAGGTCAAGTGGCTAATTCCCATAATCAACCCTCGGTAGACCAAGGGCTAATTCCAAGAATCATCGCCTGGCCTACCGCAGGCTGATTTCGAGAATCGGCTCGCTAGCTTGCTGGGAGTTGGTTCCAAAAATCAGCCTCTTAGAATGTCGGTGGTTGATTCCCAGAATCAACCCCCAATATGCGAGGTGGCTAATTTCCAGAATTGGCCCCCGGTAGACCAAGTGGTCGATTCTGGGAATCAACCGTTTAGTTAAGGGCTTGACTCTTGGAATCCGACCCTGACATGCCAAGGGGCTGATTGGATCGACCCCTTGGCCTGTTGGGGGGCGATTCCAAGAATCAGCCCCCTAGCCTGCCCGAGGGCTGATTCCCTAGGCCTACTGGGGGTCTAGCGATTCCAAGAATCAGCCCCCTGGCCTGCCCGAGGGCTGATTCCACAGACCTACTGGGGTTCTATTTTAGGAATCGACCCCCGGAAGGCCAGGTGGCTGATTCGTGGAATCGGTCCTTGGGAGGTCAAGGGGCCGATTCTGGGAATCGGGAATCACACCCTTGGCCTACTAGGGTTAGCCCCTGGAAAGTCAGGTGATCAATTCCTAGAATTAGCTCCTTGGTATGTCAGGGATCGATTCCCAGATTCAACCCTCGGCAAGGAATCAGCCCACGACAAGCCAAGGGGAAGATTCTGGGAACTGGCCCCTGACAGGCTAGGTGGTTGATTCCCAGATTTGGCCCCCTAGCCTACCGAGGGCTAATTTCCAACCTGGAATCGACCCCTTGGCCTACCGAGGGTCAATTTCTGGAATCGATCCCCTAGCCTTGGCCTACTGGGGGCCTATTTTGGGGACCATAATTGACCTCTAGCAGGCTAGGGGGTCGCTTCCCTGGAATCGACCCCTGACCTACCGGGAGCTGTTTTGACTTAGGCGGGCATGCAAATGGCCAGGCGTACTCACCCACAAGGCTTGTGGGTGGGTAGGCCAAGCCATGGGTGTGCTCGTCGAAATCAAGGCACCCCCGTAGCAGGCTAAGGGGTCAACCCCCGATAGGCGATGAGGCTAATTCTGGAAATCAGTGCCCTGGCCTGCCAGGGGCCTATTCCCACAATCATCCCCCTTGGCCACGGGAATTGGCCCTCGGTAGGCTAAGGGGTCGACTCTGAGAATCAGCCCTTGGCAAGTGAGCGGGCCAATTCGTGTCTAGGAATCGACACCTTTTACTACCAGGGGTCGATTCTGGGAATCAACAACGTGGCCCGAATCTCGGAATTTACTCCCTGGCCTGTCAAGTGCCGATTCTCAGAATTAACCCACTTGCACTGCCTGTGCCTATGGGCAGGCGCATAGAAAGTGTGCATGCAGCGCTCTGGCTATTTCCGAGGAGGCACGCTCATAACCAGGCGCACCCACCTAGAGGAAATTGTGGGCGGGCTCGCTTGGCCGTGGGCATGCTTGCCCAGGGAAACGTGGCCCCTTGGCTTGACGGGGCTCGATTCCCAAAATCGCCCCCTTAGCCTACTAGGGAGCCATTTTGCCTAGGGCAGACATGCCCACAACCGGGCGCACCTGCCCATAGGGACATCATAGGTTGTGCCTATGGGATGGTATGCCCACGGCCCATAGGCACGTGTTTGTGGGTGGTTGTACCTGCCCGAGTCAAATTGATCCCTTGGCAAGCCATGTCAAGGGGCTAATTCTTAGAATCGAACCCTGGCAACCCAGGGGGTTGATTCTGAGAATTAGTCCCCTAGCCTGTCGGGGGTCGATTCCCATAATCGTCCCCTCGGCCTGCCAGGGGCCGATTCCCAAAATCGTCCCCCAACAGGCCAAGGGGTTGATTCTGCGAATCGACCCCCAGTAGGCCAAGTGGCTAATTCCTGGAATCGGTCACTGGTGAACTAGAATCGGCCCACTAGGCTGCTGGGGGCTGATTCCCAAATATGGCCCTCGGCAATCAAGGGGGATGATTCATGGAATCAGCCCCAGCAGGTCAAGGGGTCGATTATGGGAATCGTCCCCCAGTAGGCTAGGTGGTTGATTCCCGGAATCAGCCCCTGGTAGACCAAGGGTTCGACTCTAGGAATCTTCCCTTGGCCTACCGAGGGAGATTTTGGGAATTGTCCCCCTAGCTTGTTGGGGTTTGATTCCTTGAATCGACCTCTTACCCTGTCAGCGACCGATTCTCAAAATCAGCCCCCAGCAGGCCAGGTGGTTGATTCCCAGAATTGGCCCCTGGCAGGCCAAGGGGTCGATTCTGGGAATCGGCCCTCGGTAGGCTAGGGGGCATATTCCTGGAATCAGCCCCCGGCAGGGAAGGGGGCTGATTTTAGGAATCAGCCCTCGACAGGCTGAAGGTCAATTCAAGGAATTGGTCCCCTAGCTTGTCAGGGGTTTATTCAATCTGGCCTGCTAGGAGGTGATTCCCAAAATCAGTGCCCTGGCCTGCCAGGGGGCGATTCTCGGAATTGACCCCCAGCAAGCCAAGGGGTTGATTCAAGGCCGATTCTGGGAATCAACCCCTTGACCTTTCAGTGGCCGATTCTGGGAATCGGCTCCCTAGCCTATCGGGGGCTGATTTCAGGAATCGACCTTGTGGCCTACCTGGGGCTGATTTCCATAATCGACCCCTTGGCCTCATAGGGGTTGATTCCTAGATTCAACTCCTGACATGCCAAGGGGCCATTTCCAAGAATCCACCCTCGACAGGCCAGGGGCTTAATTATCGAAATAGTCTGCTTGACTTACTAGGGGCTGATTCTTGGAATTGGCCCCTGATAGGCGAGGGGGTTAATTCTCAGAATCGTCCACTTCGCCTACTGGGGGTTGATTCCACGAATCAACCCTATGGCCTGTGAGGGGAAATCACCCCCCTGATTGCGAGGAGGTTGATTCTAGGCCAAGAGACCAGGGGGTCGATTATGGGAATCGTCCCCTTGGCCTGCCATGGACCGATTCTCGGAATTAACCTTTGGCAGGATAAGTGGCCACTTTGACCCCAGTGGGCATGCCCACGGCCGAGCATGCCCACCCACATGCACAGTGCCTATGGGTGGGTGCGTGGATGCCTTGGGCAAAGAGGCCCCCTAACATTACAGGGGGCCGATTCCTGAAATTGACCCCCAGCAGGCTAGGGGGCTGCTTTCCCTCGGGCGCGTTTACCCACAAGCATAAGAAGTGCATGTGCTTGTGGGTGACCACACCCACAGTTGGGCATGTTTACCCAGAGACATAATGTCTGTGCCTATGGGCAGGAATGCCTGCCTGCGACACAGCGGGCATATGTTTGGTTAATGTTAAAAAAATCATTTATGTAGAAGTTAATTGAACTTTTACTATTTTATGTTACAGACAAAAGTCAAATCTTATTAACCGTGGAGATCAACCAATTATAAGTGATTGTGAGTTCATCCATGTTGAAAGTTGGACAAGAGATGATATCTATAAGCCTATGTTTCTTAATTTAGTAGATGGAAAGAGTCATAACCAAGTACTAGTTTATGATGTTGTTGTAAAAAAATTAACATATGAAGATAAAGAAGAAAAATGAGAGATAGTTATCATTTATCAGAAACCACAATCATTGATTAACTATCATGTAGACTTATGTTCAAATGAAGGAGATTGGGTTCTAGACTTCTTCTCAAGCTCAGGTAAGTTTTATTATGTATAATTGAATTTCAATATCTTCTTTTTTAATTTACATGTGATTATACTAATTTACTTCATTATTTCTTTTGTGCTTGATAATTAGGTACGACACTAGCATGTTTCCTACAAAAAGGAAGAAATTTCATTGTCCTTGAAAAAGACCCAATACAATGCAAGTTTATTCAGCAAATAATTAATGCTCTTCAATTTCTTCTAGATGCAATGCAAGAAGTTGGTTTGAGGAAACGGGATTTTAATGAATCACGTGTGAGAAAAAAGCAAAGGAACCTCAACCACCATTAGATGCAATGATTGGAAAGACATACATTGGGAGATTCGCAGACATTAAGGATCCATCAGAAGAGGAAAATGAGCAAACTGAAGCATAAAATATTGTGGAAGAAGATAAAGATAAAACTTTAAAAGATGAAGAGTATAGATTACGTGATATTAGTGATTAAATTTAAGTTATGTTTGGAAATCAAGCTCTTTTTTTGTAACTATTAATTAGTTATACTTATAATGCTTTGACTTTCACATTTTATGAGAAGAATAAGTATTCAGTTAATGTTGTTATATGTTCAATATTTGTATTATGTGATTTTCACTTCAATTTTAATGTGAATCATTATCTTTTGAAAAAAACAGTGATTATTATTATTTTTTAACATGAAATTCATAAAAAAAAATTATTATTTAACCATTTTTTGTTATATTTTTCCTATAAAAAAATATTTATTTCACATGTAATTTTTAGAAAAAAAGTCTCAAAATGTGCAATTTTTTTATTATATTTATATTCAAAATGTGTATTTTATGTCGCTTGTCAAAAAATATGGTTTCTTGAGAGACAATTATTTGATGAGCATTGAAATATTAATTAACGATATATAAATATATAGAACATCGAAACTTTAAAATATCGACCTTTTTTTTAACTATGCAAAAAAATAAAGATCTCACTACAAAAAAAATAAAATAAAAGAAAAACAAAAAATATGAAGAAAACGACTACTTCAAAAATGGTTAAATTTAGAAAATAATTATTCACATTTAACATATTAGAAAGTTTAAAGTAAAAAAATAAGTCTTCTAAAAAAAGGGTTTGACGTTGCATCAAAATGTGATTAATGAGTAGCTTGTTTAAATTCCTAGAGCAAAGAGTGCTCAAAGGATTCCAGAGAAGAGAACTAGAAAGGTGACAAAAGCCCAAACTCTGGAGAAGGTTTGGTGAGGTATCGTGTAACAAGGTGGAGACTTGTTACTGCAAAGGCCTGTTACAACTCATAAGTTTAAGTTGTTCAAGAATACGAGATGCATATGACCAGGAGGTCATATACTTTTGTACCTTGGGAGTTTGATGCAGGTGCATAGATTGAGCACAAAGTTTGATGAAGAATGGACTAGAGCTTGCCAATGTGATAGGACGGTCATATGATGATGCTGGGAGAAATTTTAAATTTTTTGTAAATATTTGTGTTTGGAAACGAGTTTTGTTATTTAGAAGAATTATTTCCTAATGTAAATGTTGTTCTAATTTCCCTTATCTTGTGAGAAGGGGAAACAATTCATATTGTGACTCTTGGTTGCCCATGTTAGCTTTCTTTATAAGGAAATAAATGTTTGAGAAGAAGAGTAGTATGTGGCAGAGGCATAAGAGATAGAGGAGAAGAGGGGAGAAGCTTCGGTGCTAGGAGAATAGGTAGAGGTCGAGAGGCTTGGGTTGCACATGCCCACATTGTATATCTGGCCAGTTTAATGTATGTTGAATGTGATTAATGAGAAGCTTGTTTAAATTCCTTTGTACTTGTTTACTTCTTTGTCTTTACAATGTTAATTTGATTTGTTTAGGGCTACACTTGTTGAGTTAGTCTGCATTTGTTGATATGTGGTGGTTTTACACCTTAAGAACAAGATTAATTATTTGTTCAACTATAATTTGGGGTTGAACATATATACATACATACATACATACATACATACATATATATATATATATATATATATATATATATATATATATAGATATAATATATATATATATATATATATATATATATATATATATATATATATTCGCTTATGTGTATGTGTAACAACCTTGGGTTAAAAATCCATGTAATAAAGTTAATAAAGGAAAAATAAGACCAAGGTCATGGGACATGTATTCCAAGCTAAATGTTGGGAAAAACATCCTAGTGTGGTTATTCATTTGGTTTGGTATGGCTAAGGGAAATTGACAAAGGAAATGGCAAAGACTTTGAAAAGGCAAAGAGGCATTAATTGGCATTTTTATTTAAGATAATAAAGGAAATTAGGAGAAAATGAAGGTAAAAGGTCATAGGGTGCATGTGAGGAGGAAAATGAAGGAAATAATGGAAATTAAAGAAAATAGAGGCCTCATTGATAAAAAGGCTTTCGAGGATCAATTCACAACCTTTTTTTAGTTCAATTTGGAGCTCTCTCTCTCTGTTTCTGGGAAAATTAGTGTCTTTTCGAATGACTAACCCTCTAGGCTTGGTAGCTAACCTAGAAACAACAGTTAAAGCAATTCAATATCTTTCCTATGAGTGACAGATAAGAAAGAGATTATGAAAGACCAACCTATAACTTTCGCTTGAATCCTCGCTTGATCTCCCTCTCCTTTGGTCAATCCTGTAACTCCTCCCCATACTTAACACGCTTGGAGAGTACCTGCACAGCTACAGAAACAAAGACTTGTCAAATCTTAATGATCCATCACAACATAAACATCATAGAATCAGAAATATAATAAATAAAAGAATGCATTTACAATTAACACAATCAATTGGGAAAAATCTTGAAGAACTTTATTGATATCAAGGAGAATTACAACCCATAAGAAGTCTGATCCAGCGCCATCCTCCCAGCTTCAAGCCTTCTTCACCTCATGAATCAACAAGAACACACCAACAATGACACAATTCTCTCACCTCAATACTAAAACTAGCAACACCTCCTTACAACTCAGAATAATTCAGCCCTCTGATCTCTTGGATGAGGGATCATTTTATAGATGAGCGAAGGAGGTTGAGTCATCAATGGGGATGATGAATGCATTTCTATTTTTAGGAATTGGTTCCATGAAATAGGGGAATTGGAGATGGTTTCCTAATTCATTTAGTCATCCTTGGGCATAATCAGAGGGGCAGGTGGCACAGGAGAAGTTTCTAGAAGTTTCCATGAGCAACTGACTCTCAAACTCTCTCGGAATTTTGTCCTACCTCGCCCATTGCACCTTACAGAGGGCCAAACTGCGATGCATAGCACTTTGATAGTGTGGTACCTGCTATGCATAGCACCCTAACACAGGGCTTTCTGCAATGATCCCTTTTAGGCACTTTCTGGATGATTTTTGTGATGGAACTTTTGGGGAATGAGGCATTCATATGACTAAATTTCTTTAGGGCATAAAACAACTATTTTAGGGGTTGATGAACCCTAATACCATCGACATGTGAGTTGGGGTTGATGTTCCCAAATATGTCTATAACACTCTCTATTCTCTCTAATCTCTCATGCTCTCATACACTTAGAGCATTATTGGAGCACTCTAGCATTGGAGGAAGAAAGACAAAGGAAGGACAAGAAAGAAAATGGAAGCAAATATCAAACAAGAAAGAGTGGGATCAAGTAGCTTCAACATGATTACTTGAGGGTATCGAGTTTCATGTATTATTTCCTTAATATTTTTGGCATTCATGGTACATGCATGTGTGTACTTGCTTCTCTTGCTCTCATTGGCATGGGTATTATTAGATGTGACAGTGGATTTCAGCCTTGCCTTTCTATTTTCGGATAGCCATGGTGTGATGGAGTTCTTTTACTTGGTTGAGCTAGATTTCCGGATGGTTTCGAAAATGAGTGGGGTGGTCTTAGGAGAAATCAAAAGGCTTAGGAACCCCTTGACTGGTAATGGTTGGATACATGGTGAATCCTAGATATGAATACCCTCGTTGGGCCTAGGAATCCCTTAACTGGTAATTGCGGGATACACGATAAAGCATAGAGGTGTATACCCTCGTTGGGCCTAGGAATCCCTTGACCAGTAATGGTGGGATACATAGTAAAGCCTAGAGGGTGGAGATAGACAAATTCCTCACGATTTAGGTGTAGAAATCCAGAGGCATCCATGCGTGTTTAGGGCCTGGTGATCCCTTGACTGGTACATGGCAGGATTGTGGTAAAGCCTGTATTGTATGTTTATTGTTTGGGCCTAGGAATCCCTTGGCAGAATACATGGTAAATCCTGAGGAAGCCTTAATTGTTTTTGTTGTGAGTCCCACATTCATGCTTAGAATATGACACAAGGTTGATTGGATGAAAGAAATATTTGGTTTCAACCAATCTATGGTCGGGTGGTACATGGAAGTCCCTAGCTTGGTTGCATTTTTCATATGTTGATAAGAGATCTTTTCCTCTTATGTATTATGTGTAAATATGTTATTATGTGATGATAATGGTTGTTATATAATTGTTAATGTGCTGGTTATATGCTATTTATAAGCATGGCTTATGAAAGACATGAGTTATGGCTCTCATTCGTGTTTTGATTAGTAAATAAATGAATAATGAATGTATGACCTATGTTGGGTAGCAGAAGCCCCGTGCAACGGTCATGAGGCACAAAGCTCGAAATTTTGGGTAACGATAAGGTAAAGACTTCGCGAGATGCACGGAGCGCGATTTGTAATAAGTGGAGTCAAAGGGGTAGTTCACCCAAAAATAATGTAAAGAAATGTAAATGAGCCGGCCTGCCCATGGATCACGGTCCATGGAAATGTATATATAGAGAAAGGCTCTATGGGTAGAGGTAGCTTAGTTTTTGGTATGAAATCTTGGATCTGATATGTAATGGGTTTTTGAGGAGGAAAGTTTTGAAGCGTCTGTAAGTTCGAGTCAAGGGTTTGGGTAGTGGATAGAGGCTCTGCAGCTGTGTGCACAGAGGCCTAGAAGAGTTTGCAGCTGTGTGTACGGATCCCTGCAGCTGAGTGCGCAGGGCGGATCTGGATGTATTGGTGAAGAAGTTGAATAAAGCTAAGTTGTTTCTGTAATTCTATGTTAAATCTGAATTATCGCGGATCTGACTTTTTGTATGGTTAATATAACTATTTGATCTATGTGCATATGCTTATGTCATAAATGTATGTGAATCTGAGTTTATTCTAAGTGCGCGAACAGGTTAAATCTGTTAAATGTTTGCTTAAAGACCCTGCTAAGTAGATCTAATTTATACAAGTACTTAATACTACGAATTATCCCGGATCTGGGTCTACACGAAAGATTTCGCGTAGATCTGGATCTAGGATAATTACAGACACTTCAAAACATTCCTCCTCAAAAACCCATTACATATCAGATCCAAGATTTCATACCAAAAACTAAGCTACCTCTACCCATAGAGCCTTGCTCTATTTATACATTTCCATGGACCACGATCCATGGGCAGGCTGACTCATTTACATTTCTTTACATTATTTTTGGGTAGACTACCCCTTTGACTCCACTTATTACAAATCGCGCTCCGCACATCTCGTGGAGTCTTTACCTTATCTTTACCCACAATTTCGGGCTTTGTGCCTCATGACTGTTGTGCGGGGCTTCTGCTACCCAACAACCTGGTAGATGATAATGCAGTTATTATGAGAGGGCATCATACCTTCTCGAAAAATCTCTGATAAGTATGAAGTCCATATACTCAGATGTTTTTATATTAACTATAGATTACATGTTCATGATGTGTTTCACAGAATGTATGTCATGGATAGGCCTTGTTAGGTCAGTCCTTGTTAATGTTTTACATCGGAGGCCTTGTCATCTTATTATATATCATTTTCGGAAGTTTTATGAAGTTCTGGGAAGAGGCCTAAGTCCTATCCCTGAAAATTTGAGGTCGCTGGCACAAAACTTCCTGAAAAAGGTCATAGTCACATGAAGACCTTGCTGTGGGAGTGACTTGAGGGTCTTAGTATCATGTAAGTCTTGTAATGGGAGTGAATGGGGGTTTAGCTCAGTCAAGAAGTAGGTTATCTTAGGGGTTGGACACTTGGTTGGCTCCTAAAGGTTGTAAAGCTCCTAAGGAAGGTCAATTTGGTTTTGGTTTGTCGATTCCACTTCCTTAACTATACTTGGGGAGTTGAATCATATCATAGTAACTCTTCATCACATGTTTACCCTGGTGGACCGGTTAGCTTGGGTAAATGTGGGAGGAGGGTGTTACAAAGTGGTATCAAAGCATGGTTCACCCCTTGGATTGGATGGGAATAATGTGTTTTTTATGCATACATGTTGATTGCATATGTGTTCTATATGTTTGTGGTTTATGTACGTGTTGTGTATGCATGGTGGTGGTCATTGCTGCAGTTGTGTCACCATGAAGAGGATGATGGTGATCATTGTTGGATGTGGTCACCATGAGTGCATGTTGGTTATGCATGTTAGTGTCTATATGTCGTTATGCATGCATTTTCATGGTTATGGTATTGTCATACATGGTAACTAGATAATAGTGGAAATGATGTCTCTATATATTGATATGATTATGTTTATACATGTATGACACTAATCTAGTTGATATTGCAGACGAGATATCCTCCCCTGAAATATACTAAATTATGTTGATTATGTTTATATTTTAGTTTAGTTGACATGGTATACTTGTAGGAAGAAGAAGATCAAATATGACTAGCAGGATGGTAGACTACATTTCACAAGATTCTCCCTATAGATCCAATGAGCAACATGTTAATAGGTACTCTCCTAACATAGCAGACACATTGAGAAGTTTGAAGGTATAAATAAGAAGTTGCAAAGCAGATAATGACAAAATCATTCAAGAACATGAGAAACAGGCATAGGTTAATGCAGTTATCTTCCAAAGTGTAAGAGTTGTAGAGAGGGGGACCACTTAGGATTAGTCAACAAGAGGATAAGACTAATGGGGCATATGGGAGTAGGTCTCATGGTGGGCACCAGTCGGATAGGGATGACACGATTAGAGATGGTAGGTTCTTGGACACACCTAATAGGAGAGGTGATGGACACAAGTTCTATTCTAGTTCTGGTTCTAATAGGTATCATGGTCGTCATCATTATAATCCTTACAGGAATTATAGCAAGAGATATTTTACAGATGAGTTCAAGAAAGCAAAGCCACTTACCTTTGATGGATATTTGAAGAAAATGGAAGATGCATAGGCATGATTATCTGGTATGAAGAATTTATTTGAGTTGTATGATTACACAAAGAACAAGAAGGACAAAATAGCTATCTTCAGCCTCAAGGGGAAAGAAGACACCTAGTGGGAAGATGTGAAGCGGGTTAAATAAACTAAGATAGAAGAGTTTAGTTGGCATGGATTCAAGAGACTTTTTAGGAATAAATATTTTTCAGAGAGGTACTATGAAAGTAAAGTTAAGGAGTTATATGAGCTAAAGATGGGATCAATGACAAATAAGTAGTATACGACCAAGTTCTTGGAGTTGTTGAGGTATGTACAATATCTTAAGGACGAGAAGGCCAAAGTTCAAATATTTGTCAGTGGATTACCATTAGCATTTAGAGATCAGATTGAATATGATGAGCCTCGGTCACTTGAAGAACTCATTGGAAATTTGAAGCATTTTTATGCGAAATCAAGGCACAAGACAGAGTCTCAACAAGGTTGGAAAGGGAAATACAAGGCTAAAGTTAAATGTCAGCTGAAAAGGACAAGACAACATGATGCAGGGGAGAAAAAGAATGTTGTTCCTTACAAGAAGTTTAATGTAGTTGGATGGGCACATGGGTAACACCCTGGAGGGAAACAAAATAAAGGTGATGGTACAATATAGTTGCAATGTTTGATATGTGACAAGGAGCAACTCAAGAGAGATATCCCATAGTATCATGGTGGTAGGCCTCAAATTTATAGTGCACGGGAAACGAATATAGTTGGGGATGTTGGGAATAACATTCCATCGATCTATGCAGCATTGGATAATAGGTAGGAGGATCACCAGGCATCTATTATCGAGATGGATAGTAAGATTTGTGAAAAAGTTGTTTCTATTTTGATTGACCCTAGATCTAATTATAGTTATGTTAATCCCGACCTGGTGGATAAGTGACGTTTGAATAATGAAGTGCATGTGGAATATTGGTTAGTGTAGTTAGATACAAGTACACATAAAAGAGTTCATCATTGTGTAAGAGCTTGCGCTTTGAGTTGAATGGTATGCCTACATCAGTGCATTTGAATCTGCTTCTGTTGGTATCATATAGTATGATTTTGGGCATGGATTGGTTGTATCTTCATAGGACCAAGGTGGATTTTTATGACAATTCCATTGAATGCTTGGATAACAATGGAGAAAAAATGATCTTGCAGGGTAAGAAGAAGGAAACATCAGTTAGAATGGTTACAACTATGTAGTAAAATCACAGTCACAAGAAAGGGTGTGCGTTATTTGCATTGTATATTTCTAGTGATAAAGGTAAGGATGTTGAGGATGCAGGGGTATTGAGAAGGTACCTGGTTTTACAACAGTTTCAGGATGTATTTTCCCCAGATATTTCAAAGTTGTTGCCTCATAGAGCAGTGGAATTTTCCATTGAGTTGGTACCAGGGGCAACACCAACATCGAAGACACCATACAGGATGAGCACACCAGAGTTGGTATAATTGAAGTTGCAGTTGAAGGAAATGCTTGAAAAGGGATACATCAGGTCAAGTGTATCACCTTGGGGTGCTTCAGTGTTGTTCATGAAGAATAAGGTTGGTACTCTGAGGTTATGTATTGACTACAAAAATTTGAGCAAGGTGATGATCAAGAACATGTATTTGTTATCGATGATTGATGACTTGTTTGATCAGTTGAAGGGAGCAATAATGTTATCAAAGATATATTTGATATTAGGATACTATCAGATACACATTAAAGAAGAGGACACCTACAAGACTTCTTTTTAGACCAGGTATGGGCATTATGAGTTTGTTGTAGTTCCATTTGGTTTGAGTAATGATCCAACTACTTTTATGTGCTTGATGAATAGTGTGTTGCGTCCTTATTTGGATAAGTTTGTTATTGTTTTCATTTATGATATATTGATATATTCTAATAATGAGGAAGAGCATGCCGATAACTTAGCAACAGTATTGAGATTGCTAAGAGAGCATCAGTTGTATGTCAAACTTAGTAAATGCAGTTTCTTTCAAACATAGGTACATTACTTGGGACATGTTGTTTCCAAGGAAAGGATAATAGTGGACCCAGAAAATATAAGAGCTATCATGGAATGGGAAGATCCTAGGAATGTGGATGAGGTAAGGTCATTCACGGGGTTATCAGGTTACTATAGGAGGTTCATCAAGAAATTCTCACACATTTCATATCCTATTACATCATTGCAAATAAAAGGTAAGAAGTTTGAATGGACAGAGGAATGTGCAACCAATTTTGAGCAGTTGAAGTAGTTGTTGACAAATGCTTTAGTTCTTAAAATTGAAGAACTAGATAAAGAGTTTGTGGTGTGTATAGATTCTTGCAAAAGAGGACCTGGTGGAGTCCTTATGAAGGAGGGACAGGTGGTATGTTACAAATCAAGGAAGCTGAATGAGCCTGAGCAAAATTATATTACACATGATCTTGAGTTGGCAACGATCATCCATTCTTTGAAGATGTGGAGGCACTATCCTCTTAGCAGGAGGTTTTTATTGATGAGTGATCATAATGGATTGAGATACTTGTTTGACCAAATGAATCTGTGTGCCAAGAAAGATAGACGGTTGGCCATAATAAGTTATTTTGGTTTCAAGATCAGGTACATTAAGGGAAAGGAGAACAGGGTTGCAGATGCTCTTAGCAGGCAGATACAGGTAAATCACATAGAAACTATGAGTTCTTATTAGACAAATTTATAATATTGGATCTTATAGGTAGGAAAATAGGATGATAGGTACATGGATATTAGGCACAAGTTACAATAGGGTACAGGTGAACAGGATGTGGACTATCATCTTACAGCGGATGCTTTGATCAGATTTAGAGACAAGATCTATGTGCCAGACAATAGTGATCTCAAGAAGCTTATCTTGAGGGAATTTCATCTTAAACCGTATTCATGTCACCCATGATATCAGAAGACATTTTTCAATGGTGAATAAGTTATATTATTGTTTGAATCTACAGAAGGAAGTGGAAGAATTTGTGGCGAGATGCTTGGATTGTCAACAGGTAAAAGTAGAGTATAAGAATCCAGGTGGATTACTACAACTGATTATGATTCTAGAGTGGAAATGGGTGGTCATTTCATGGATTTCATTACAGGCGTGCTAAGGAAATCTAGACAACATGATTCCATCATGGTTGTGGTGGACAGGTTGACAAAGGTAGAACACTTCATTCCAATGAAGTCTACGTATTAGGTTAGTGAGGTAGCACAAGTATTCATCATAGATATAGTGAGGTTGCATGTTGTATCGAATAATATTGTATCAGACATGGATGCTAAGTTCACTTCTTGGTTTTGGAAGAAGTTTTTTGCAGGTTTGGGCACAAA
The DNA here is from genome assembly GCA_031772625.1 of Pinus tabuliformis. Classification (NCBI taxonomy): domain Eukaryota; kingdom Viridiplantae; phylum Streptophyta; class Pinopsida; order Pinales; family Pinaceae; genus Pinus; species Pinus tabuliformis. The sequence goes on from CM062804.1 coordinate 1,426,925,303, forward strand.
ATTGACCTTTAGCACAACTTATCACCCATAGACAGATGGAAATACATAGAGGGTCAACATGATTTTGGAGGACAGGTTGAGAATGTATGTCATGCATCAACAATGGAAGTGGGAAGAGTATCTTCCACTGGTTGAGTTCTCTTATAACAATGGGTATGAGGATGATCCAGGTGGATATTGGTGGCCACTTTCCTATTCCACCAAGACCTCTAGTCAGTTTAATATGCTTCCTTGTTTATTGCAACATTTACTATTTTTAGCAGTATTTTAGGAAGTTGGATGCCCAACTAACCCTAATGGGGTCCACAAACTCTTGGCATTCCATCTCATGGGGTTAGGGTTTTCCCTTGTTGTTCAATAATAAATAGGCCCTTGAGCCTCATTGTAACACAACTGAGAGCATGTATCTGCCACATCTCTTCTTAGAGATAAGCTACAATCACCAGAGCTAGTTTATTTCCATTCTATTTGTAAGCATATTTCAGTATTTGATATTAATGAAATGATGCGTTATTCTTTGTTGCATCTCTATATTTATGATTTGTTGCATTCTTGTTTAATTTCGGATCAGTGGTATTAGAGTGGTCTTCTCTTTCTCTATTTTTCTTTGCATCTCCACAACGAGGTCCGGATGTCAGGAGTTAGGGCTCGAATAGGTCGAACCTTTGCAAGAACAACCTCACAAATCCCAACAACCTCCCATGGTGGAAGAGAAGAAAGACAAGGGGGCAGGATATCTTTTCAAAATCTTGCTCGAAGAAGCCCTCAAGCAATAGAGGAACGCAATGATGGACAACTTTGCCTAGATCCTTCAGTGGTTACCCAAAGGAGACACATCTATTTCGAGTAGCCACTCTGGAAGTGCTACACCCTTTAAGGTATAAGTTAAATTTGACATCCCCATATTAGAAGGTCAGATAGATGCGAACATTGTAGATAAATGGTTAAATATGTTAGAAGGATATTGTTTTGTTCATGATTTTTCCAGCCAAGAAAATATTACTTTTTCACTTCTTAAAGCCATCCCCCACGTCAAGGACTAGTGGGAAACCTACTGTGAGAAAAAGGACTAAAGTACACCCTCACTATTTTCAGCCACATCCACTTGGAATTTGTTCCGGGAAGCCATCAAGGAGCAGTACTACCCTGTCTGGAGCTATGAGGATAAATACATAAAGTGGGCCACGCTGCGGCAGGGAAGGGACCAAGACGTGCCAGAGTTAACCAATGTTTTTCATACCCTTCGCACGAAGTTGGGTATCAAGGATTATGAGTAACATTTGGTAGTTAAGTACTGTGGTTGTCTACACATATACATCCAGGATGAGATAGAGTTCCTAGACATCTTGTTGCTAGGCATAACATACCAATACACTGTTAAGAATGAGTAGAATTTTAAACAGAAGAAACAAGACTTTAGATTTGCAAATCTGAAGCAAGGGAAGGACACCCCCAAACAGAGAAGAAAAGGAAAAAGCCAAGGCAGGGTGATCTAGGACAACCCACTGAAACCACAAGAAAATAATAGCACCACGAAGGCAAAGAAGGATATGGGAAAATGGTGTGAGTTCAATAAGAGCTCCACTCACAGCACAAGTTAGTGTCAGGCCAAGTAGTCACTAGTGGCCAAGCGGAAGGCTTCCAAATCAAATGCATGCTCTAACTCTGAGTCAAAACCTGACAAGGGAAGCAGATCGTTGATGTGGATCCCAATGTCACCATGGCCACCACCAAAATCCAAAACAATGAGCCTGAATATCCAGAGGAGGGGGAATGCCTCTTCCACTCATAGATGTGGGTGAAGGGTTCTCCACTGTAGTTCATTGTCGACAGTGAAAGCCAAAAGGAACTCATTTTAGCAGAGGTAATGAAGTAGCTTGGCCTACCGACTACAACACATCTACATCCATACACCATCAGGTGGCTTCACCAAGGATGAGATATATGCTTCATCCAGCAGTGTCGCCTTCCATACAACATCTAGCCCTTCATGGATGAGGTACTGTGTGATGTTTCTCCTCTTGAAGTTTGTGATGTATTATTAGGCAAACCATACTTTTGGAAGTGGTATGTTGTATATGAGTCTAGACCTCGCTTTGTAATTATTACTTTGGGAAATAAGTTGTACATGATATTGTAGGTATCCACGCCTACTGCCATATCTTTGATCTTTGCAAAAAAATGTAGTAAAATCACCTCACAGACCAGGAAATTTGTTTTCCTTAAGATTCACCCTCAGGGAAAGAAGAAGATTGTGGCCATGACTTCGAAACAGGGCTCCTTCGCACAACAACAGCAGATGGACAAGGTGTGGAGGAGTATAGGGGCATTTTCGCCTCACCTCCGGGGTTACCATTACACTGTCAAGTCAAGAAATCCATTAATCTGACCCTAGATACACTACTACCTAATGGATTGATATATCAATGATCTTTTCTCGAGAACAATGAGATCAAAAGGAAAATTCAGGAATTGTTATAAAAAGAGCACATCAGGCCAAGATCATTACCCTATGGGAGCTCGATTGTATTGGTACAGAAGAAGGATGGGACCTAGAGACTCTGTATTACTATCAGGTGCTAAAAAATATCACTGCCTAGAATAGGTACACAATCCCACGGATTGATGACATTTTGGACCAGCTAAAGGGGGCCAAATATTTTAGCAAGATTGACTTTTGGGTTGATGAATGCCCCCACAACCTTCATGAGATTGATGGATGACATCTTGTGACACTTCACCAATGCATTCATGGTGGTGTATTTAGATGACATCTTGATCTTCAGCCAAAGTTGGGAAGAGCAACTCCACCATATACGACAGGTCCTCCAAACCGTACGATAACACAAGTTGTGTGCCAATTTGGAGAAACACACTTTTGGCATGACCCAGGTTCAATATCTAGGGTACATAATTGATGAGCGGGGTGTGCATGTGGACTCATCATAGATACAAGTAGTTCGGTGTAACAACCTTGGTGAAAATTCCATGTAATAAAAGTTAATAAAGGAAAAATAATAACCAAGGTTGATGGGACACTTATTCCATGCTGAATTTTGGGCAAGACATCCTAGTGTAGTTGTTCATTTGGTTATTAATGGCTAAGGAAATTGGAAAAGGAAATGAATAAGGCTTTGGAAAGACAAAATACCATTTTTTTCTCATTTATTTATGAAAATAATGGAAATTAGGAGAAAAGGGAGGTGAAAGGTCACAGGTTTCACGTGAGGAGGAAATTGAAAGAAAATAATGGAAAATGAAGAAACTAGAGGCCTCATTCATAAAAGGCTTCTGATGATTATTTGATAATCTTTTGTCAATTCATTTTTGGAGATCTCTGATTATTATTTCTCTCTCATACTCTTGGACGCTTAGAGTTTTCTTGGAGCACTCTTAGAGAGTGTGGCATACTTGGATTTTGGAGAAAGAAGGCAAAGGAAGAGCAGGAAAGTGCAAGAGGACATTAGGATCAAAAACTACATCAGGTTTTTCTTGTAGGTACTGAGTGCATGTATGTTTTCCTCACTAGTTTTGGCATGAATGACATATGCATGTGGATTATTGGTCATGATCTGTCACTAGCAGAGAGGATTTATTGGATTGACAGTATATTGTCTAGCCTTGCCATTTCATGGATAGCCATGGAGATTATGGGTTTATTTCCTTGTTTGTCTTGGTTTGTTTTCATGTTTCCTTATCTTAGGTTGAGTTATTAGTTCCTAGAAAACTGGGTTGGACAAATGCTCAGGAAGCCCTGTAATAGCTTGGGTTGTGTTACTAATCCTGGAAGACTTGGTTGGACAAATGATCTGGAAGCCCTTGGTGGGTTGTGTTACTAGTCCTGGAAGCCCTGGTTGGATAAATGCTCTGGAAGCCCGACGATAGTTGTGGGTGGACTTAATAGTCCTAGAAGCCTTGGTTGGAACAAATGATCTAAAATCTCTAGAAGGTTTGGATAGAGACCAATTTGATGATGGTTTTCTAATGTACGACCGTGAGTTGGAATCACAGTTTGATGGGTTGAGGTGGATGGCCTCTGAAAGCCCTAGATGGTTTTAGATTGATGTGTTCTATGAGATCTCACATTCTTGCTTGGAATATGGCACGGGGGTGAATGATTGAAGAGAGATTTTCCTCATCCATTCCATGGTTGGGTGGAATGTGGTAGTCTCATCTTGGGTTTTCATTTTTCATCATCAATATGAGGTTATTTCTCCTTCTATTTCTATGATTATTATACTGGTTTATATGTGGATCATATGGTTGTGATCAACATTTCTTACGTGCATGTAGTATTGCCAACATTTCCTTCTCATAAATAGCTTGCTTGAGATGTAGCAGTAAAAATACCCAATCACCTACATCGAAACATTTTTCACTACGATGTTGATCTACTTGTTGTTTCATTCGATTTTGCACCAAAGTGGCATTATCCTTTAAAAGTTGGGGAACTTGTTGTTGATGCTCGATGTGATATTTCACTGCTTGAACCTTTTTCTTCTTGATATGTCCTTCTATCTTTAGAGTTTGAGGAGTGGTAATTTCTTCCAATCCTTTACAAGATATGGTCGGATTCATTTCTTGATGCTCGATGTGATATTTCACTTCTTCAAATTTTTTCTTCTTGATATGTCCATCTATCTTGATAGTTTGAGGAGTGGTAATTCCGACCAATGAATTACAAGATATGGTTGGATTCATTTCTTCTTTCTTGATGTGATCTTTCACTTCTTGCACCTTTTTCTTCTTGATATGTCCTTCTATCTTGAGAGTTTGAGGAGTGGTAATTCTTGCCAATGCTTTACAAGATATGGTCTGATTCATTTCTTCTTTATCTGGGGTTGGGTCTTGGTGTATATCCTCTTCTTTTGATGTTTCTTGATCCTTTTCTTCCTCCTCTTCATACTCTATGTAAAATAATTTCTTTTCAGCACACTTATGACCTTTAATGCATTTTCTATCACAATTGTAACAAAGCCCTTTTTATCTTTTTTCTTCCAATTGTTGTGGTGTAAGCCTTGTAGGTTGTGGAAGGCTAGGAGAAGAAACACTTCCATAATTATAGTCATGAGTGGTGGGATTCCTTGTTTTCATAATTTCACTTTCAATATTTCTTGCCAACTCGAATGCCTCCTCCAACGAATCAGGTTCCCAAAAACGAACCTCATGTTGAACGTTATCCTTTAAAGTCCCTATGAAGACATCAATCCTTTGCTTCTCTAGAATATAATTTACCCTTCTATTCAATTTTTGAAATCCTTCAATGTGCTCTTCCATTGAACCCTTTTGTTTGAGATTTATCAATTGGCTAAAGAAGGAGTTTCTCTTTGTATCCTCATAATGTGCTATCATTTCCTCTGTGAGAATTGACCAGGTAACAAGTTGTTTACAAGAACAAAGCCCTTTATACCATAAAAATTGATCTGGTTCTAAATATGAAGATGCAATACATACCTTTTGTAATAGTGGTACACCATGTAGATCAAAATATTGCTCCATCTGAAGTATCCAATTTATCGGATCCTTGCCATCAAACTTCCTCATATCGTCTTTTCTTGATTTTAGGAGCTCGACCTTGAAATGACTATAACTCTGTAATTTCAGTTCTTCCAGTTCTAAAATTGTGACCTGCAGTAGCCCTTTGTGTCTTCTTTCCAATGCCACCAGTCTGATCGAATTTAGATTCTCTAAGAAAGAGTTATGCACAATCTCCCAAGATAACCTGATTATATACCTTTTCAGAAGAACGAACTTGTATGAAGTGCCATGTGTCACTGTTTTGACCTTCGAGTCTAAAAAATATACACAGGAAACTACAATCCGTCCTCTTTCTGTAACTTCTTATGAAATTTCAATCTGATGCCCAAAACAAAAGTTATGACTATTTTCCCCAAGTCACCTGTTTGGAATGTAATTTAGGAGGCTGTAGAAAGGCCAACTTCGTCAAATCATATCTCTATAAATATAGCGCAAAAAGCTTTGAATTTCGGACCCAAGGTTCAGAATGATTTCAGCCCAAATGGGTTTTTTTTAGCATCTGAAATGTCGCCGAAAAAAGTTATAGTGCAAATGTCACGATGACTTGTTTGGAGCAGTGAAACCCTAGAATCCAAAGCTCTGATACCAAATGTTATGAAACCAGCTCACAAAAAGATAGAAAAGATAGATCAACGCCTTAGAATTTTGCCTCTTCGAGGGGGCAACCTCCTTTACATTACACAAATGAACAATTCTTGGATGATTCAAATGACAAAACCTCCTTTCTATATATAGGAGTCTAAGGAGCCATAATATAACCCAGCCAACCTAACAATAATAATATAAAGCCACAAAAATAACAATAGAGGGATTCTATGGGGCACAATAATAACAATATGGGGACAATAGGGGCACAACAATATTAATAAGGGATACAACTACAATAGTAATGGGGTAATCACTAGTATTATATGGACCCAACAGATTTCACTGGTATTTTTGTTTCTATTATGCTGGTTATGTATGTGTTTTATGACAATAGCTATGTCTGGCTCTCATCATGTTTTTACTTGTAAATGAATGAACAATGTATCTATGAGCTAATCGATGAAATGGAAGCTAATGTGTTGAGACATCAATGTCTCTTAGTGATTCTCAACTAAGTATGAGACCCCTATGATTAGATTTGTTATTTACACCTATAGATTACATATTCGTGATATGTTTGATGAAATGCATGTCATGGCTAGTAGGGGTCTAGTCAAGGTCTTATTCAAGTAATTGTATTTTTACTATCATTTCCTTGTTATCTTACTGTTATGAAAGTGTCATTCAATTCTAGGCAGTGACCGTGGCTCTGGACCTGAAAAAGTGGCTCAAATCCCGGGGACGCTGACTCAGCACTGAGAAAAATAATCATTGGATGCTGGCATGCCTTGTCATGAGAGCATCCAAAGCCTCTTGGATACTGGCAGGCCTATAACATGGGAGTGTCTAGGGGTCAAGTAGTCCAAAATGTTAGTGGGACCCAAGGGCTCATTGGTGGAAAGGTTGAGTTTCTTCATGAGGGTCCTAATGTTGATGTTGAAGGTCTGTATGTTGTGTTTCGTTAGTTCCACTTCCTTAATGTGGTTTAGGAGGCCAAATCATATCATAGTGGCCTCTCATCGCATGTTTACCCCAGTTGGATGATTGCTTGGGTATATGTGGGAGGAGGGTGTTACAGAGTGGTATCAAAGTGGGTTTCTCTCTCTTTGGGTCATATATGATACCATAGAGTGGTATAAGAGCATGGTTCACCCCTCAGACTAGACAGACTATGTGTGTTGTTCATGCATTCATGTCGGTTGCATGTGTGTCTCTTATGCTTTCATTCCATGTGCTTGTTTCATTTGCATGGTGTTGATCATGGTTGTAGTGATGTTGTCATGTAGAAGTTGATTTTTTATTGTGGAGTGCATTGTCACGAGAGTATGACTGGTTACATGTCATTATATGTCGCTTACATGTATCATTTTGTTTGCTTGGTTACATGTATCATTCTTGTAAGCTTGGTTTCTATTATTGTTCGTTTATTCTTAATTATGTGTTTATGCATGTGTGTGGTTGCTTATGCATTTCTTTTGCATGTTAAGATTTGCATGTGGTCAAGTGTATAGTGATTTAATGGTTGTTGTCATGCATGATGTTGTGGTATGCGTTGTTGATAAGGTCATGCATTGATGACTAGACCCTAGTTAGAATGATGGTTGCATGATTATATGCTTAGGTGTTATGTTTCTATATGTTATCATGATTATGTTATACATGTATCACGTTGATTTTTTTATCTTCAGACAAGGTATCCTTCCCAAGATATACTAAGGTACATTGGTTTATTGTGATTTGATTTAGCTGACATGATATACCTTGCAAGAAGAAATATCAAATGGATAGAAAGATGGTAGAGCACAAGGACTCTCCCTATGAATTAGATGAACATTATGGTTTTGGGAATTATTTTGATTTGGCATATACATTGAGAAACTTAAAGGAATAAATAAGTAGTTGTAAGGCAGATAATGACAGAATCATACAAGCACATGAGAAACAGGAAGAGGTAAATACAATGATACTTCAAATTTTGTTAGATTTGCAGTGACAACGACCACGTTGGATCAGATATGAGCAGGAGGACATAACTAATGGGGCATATGGTAGTAGGTTGCATGGTGGTAATAGGTCAGATAGAGATGACACAGTTAGAGATGACAAATTTTTGGACACTCCGGATAGGAGAGGGGATAGACACAAGTACTATTCTAGTTCTGATTCAGATAGGCACTATGATTGTCATTGTTATCATCCTTATAGGAAGAATGACAAGGGATACTTTCCATATGAGTTTAATAAATAAAATAAACCTATTTTTTATGTAAATATGAATAAACCACAAGATGCAGAGGCATGGTTGCTTGGCATGAGGAAGTTCTTCAAGTTACATGACTATTTAGAGAACATGAAAGCCATACTATCTACATTTAATCTCAAAGGTAAAGAATAAATTTTGTGGGAAGATGTGAAGAATGTCAGATGTATTCATGAGGAAGAATTGACTTGGATTGAGTTTGAGTAGTTATTCAAGAAGAGGTACCTATCAGAGAGATACTTTGATGACATGGAAAAATAATTCTATGAGCTAAAGATGGGATCAATGACAAATGGGGAGTACACTAGTAGGTTCTTAGAGGTACTAAGGTACTTGCCTTACCTAACAGAAGAGAAGGCAAAGATTTAGAGGTTAATTAGTGGATTACCGGTTGCATTCAAAGACAGGATTGACTTTGATGAGCCAAAATCATTGGAGGAAACCATTCAAAAGTTAAGGAATTGCTATGAACAATCAAAACACAGATCAGAGACTAAGCCAGAATGGAAAGGTAATGCAAAGAACCAAGAAAAATGGGCCAGGAAGCGAGCAAGACCTTAGGGTACAGGTAATAAAGAGAAAGTTTCACCACTTAAGAAGTTTAATGCATCATAAAAAGGACAGGGACTTCAATCGGAAGAACATAACAAGAATACAGGTTGTAAGCCTATAGAGTGTTGGAATTGTGGCAAAGATAACCATAGGAGAGATTGTTTGTAGAATTAGGGTGGGAGGCCTTAGTTATATAGTGCATAGGGGGCACTTACTATTGGGGATGTTGGTTCGTCATATTTATGCAGCATTGGAAAAAAAACAGGAAGACCATGATGCATCTATCATTGAGATGGAAGGTAAGCTTTGTGATCAAGTTATTTCTATTTTGATTGACCCTGGATCTAATTATAGCTATGTTAGTCCTAACTTGGTGGATAAGTGTGGTTTGAGTAAGGAATTGCATGCATAATCTTGGTTAGTGAAGTTGGCTATAGGTACAAATAAGTGATTTCACCATTGGGTAAGAGCTTATTCATTTGGTTTGAATGGAATGCGTACCGAAACACATTGAATGTATTACCATTAGGATCATACATTATGTTGTTGGGCATGGATTTATTGTAAATTCATAAAACCAAGGTGGATTTATATGACAAGGCCATTGAGTGCTTGGATGACAATGGGGAACCAAGAGTCTTACAAGGAAGGAATAAATCCACATCTGTTAGGATGGTGACAACTATGTAGGAAAAACGTAGCCGCAGGACATTACAGAGTTGCCACCGCATAGTGAGGTAGACGTTTCTATTGAGTTAGTGTCAGGGGCAGCTCTAGCATCAAAGGCACCTTATAGGATGAGCATACTTGAGTTGGTAGAGTTGAAGCTGTAGTTGAAAGAAATGTCAGAAAAGGGATACATTAGGCCAAGTGTATCACCTTGGGGTGCACGGTTTTGTTTGTAAAGAATAAATATGGTAGTCTCAGATTATGCGTTGACTACAAGAAGTTGAACAAAGTGACCATCAAGAACATGTATCCATTACCGAGGATTGATGACTTTATCGGTCAGCTGAAGGGAGCAGTAGTGTTCTTGAAGATTGATTTGAGATCCGGATATCATCAGGTATGCATCAAAGAGGAGGAAATTTACAAGACAACTTTTCAGACCAGGCATGTGGATTATGAGTTTGTTGTAGTTCCATTCGGTTTTGCTAATGTTCCATCTACTTTTATGTGATTGATGAATAGTGTGTTGCATGCGTATTTGGATAAGTTTGTTATTATGTTCATTGATGACATATTGGTATATTCTAAAAATGAGGAAGAGCATGTTGAGCATTTAGAAACAATATTGAGGTTATTGAGAGAGCATTAGTTGTGTGTTAAGCTTAGCAAGTGTAGTTTCTTTCAGATTGAGGTACATTACCTGGGACATGTTGTCTCCAAGGAGGGAATTGCAGTAGATCTAGAAAAGATAAGGGCCATCATGGAGTGGGTAGCTCCTAGGAATGTAGATGAGGTGAGATCCTTCATGGGGTGTGTAGGTTATTACGGAGATTCATCAAGAACTTCTCACATATTTCTTATCCTATTACATTATTCCAAAGAAAATGTAAGAAGTTTGAATGGACAGAAGAGTGTGAGGCCAGTTTTGAGTAGCACAAGCAGTTGCTGACACATGCACTGGTGTTAAATATCTCAGATCTAAACAAAGAGTTTGTAGCATGAAAAAATTCTTCCGAGAGGGGGCTTGGTGGATTCCTTATGTAGGATGGACTAGTGGTATACTATGAGTCACGAAACCTGAATGAGCATGAAAAAAAATACCCCATACATGATCTTGAGTTAGCAACGATCGTACATGCATTGAAAATGTGGAGGCACTATTTTTTGGGTAGGAGGTTCATGTTGATGAGTGATCACAATGGTTTGTGGTATCTATGTGACTAACCAAATATGAATGATAGGAAGGCTCGGTGGTTGGCCATGATTAGTGTGTTCGATTTTGAGATTAGATATATCAAAGGTAAAGAGAATAGAGTGGAAGATGCTCTTAGCAGGCAGATAGAGGGAAATCATTTAGCAACTATGAGCTCCTATGGGACATACTTACAGGATAGGATCTTGTAGGTAGGTGAGCAGGATGTCAGGTATATGTGGATATTATGCACAAGTTGCAGTAGAGTATTGGTACAGGTACATGTACAGGTGGTAGTATAGGTATAGGTACAAGTATAGGTATAGGTACATGTACATGTAGTGGTATAGGTACAGGCACAGGTGCAGGTGCACAAGATGTGGACTATTGCCTTACCACAGATGGATTGGTTAGATTGAGAGACAGGATATATGTTCCGGATAGTAGTTAGCTTAAGAAGGTGATATTGAGGGATTTTCATATCAAACCATATTCGGGTCACCCAGGTTACCAGAAGACATTGACCATAGAGAAGAAATTTTACTATATGGCCGAATCTGAAGAAGGATGTAGCAGAGTTTGTGGGTAGGTGTTTTGATTGTCGGCATGTGAAGGAAAAGCATAAGCATTGAGGTGGACTGCTACAACCAATTGTCAATCTAGAATGGAAATGGGAAGTCATTTCCATGGACTTCATCATAGGTTTGCCGAGGACAATGAGAAAACAAGACTCCATCGTGGTTATTGTGGACAGGTTGAAAAAGGTTGTGCACTTCATTCCAGTGACATCTACATTCTCAACTAGCGATATAGCACAGGTATTCATCAGAGGTGTGGTCATATTGCATGGTGTTTTGGAGAATATTATGTCAAACAAGGATGCAAAGTTCACTTCAAAGTTTTGGAAGGAGTTATTTGCAAGTTTGGGCACAAAGTTTGTCTTCAGTACAACTTATCATCTGTAGAAAGATGGATATACAGAGAGGGTTAACAGAATATTGGAGGACATGTTGAGGATGTATATGATGCATCAAAAACAAAAGTGGGAAGATTATCTTCCACTAGTCGGGTTTTCTTACAACAATGGGTACCAAGAATCTTTGAAGATGAGTCCATTTGAGGCATTGTATGGGCGAAGTTGAAATACTCTCATCAGTTGGAGTGATCTAGTTAACAGGGTGTTGATTGGACCAAGTAATGCAAGTAATCAAGAAAAATTGAAAGGCAATACAAGATAGGAAGAAGAGATATGCAGATCAGAACAAGTTGTTGAAGGAGTTCTAGGTTGGGGAACAAGTGTACTTGCGCATCAAATTAAAGAAGAGCTCCTTACGGATTGCATCATGTGCCAAGCTGGAACCATAGTTTTTTAGACCCTTCGGTATTTTTGAGAGGATTGGGCCAATAGCCTATCGAATTGTACTACCTCCGACAGTGAAATTCCATGATGTTTTCCATGTGTCATTGCTTAAGAAGTATGTTAAATAGGTCGATCATGTGAATGACTGGTCTGTATTGCAGGTGGAACCAGATGGAGAATTCCAGTTGGAGCCTCAGTATATATTGCAGAAAAAGGTGCTCATGCTTTGAAATCGAGTAATCAAGAAAGTTAAGGTGCAAAGGAAGCACTTTGGGCTTGATGAAGCTACATGGGAGATGGTGGATCAGATGTGGGCTATATATCATTCCTTGTTTGTCGATTGAGGCAAAGCAGTTTTTGTATGGCATTTTGGTATATGTGTTGGTATATGTTTTGAGGACATGTTTTGGTGATGTTTGGTATATGTACATATGTATATGGATGTAAATACCACCATGAGATATGCTATAACACTCCAATAAGCGGTATGGGTGTCATGTCATTATGATGTTATGTTGTTATGTTTTCATGTTGGTTTGCTTCTCAATAGGTTGATCATTGTAAATACTCCAACGAGCTAAGTTATAAAGCTCCATTCGCAGTATGTTTTTCTTACAACAACCTTGTGGTTATCGGTGTTGTTGAACACCGAGGATGGTGTTCCCCCAAGGGGGAGGGTTCTGTAACAACCATGGTGAAAATTCCATGTAATAAAAGTTAATAAAGGCAAAATAATAACCACTGTTGATGGGACATTTATTCCATGTTGAATGTTGGGCAAGACATCTTAGTGTGGGTGTTAATTTATTTAATAATGGCTAAGGAAATTGGCAAAGAAAATGGCTAAGGCTTTGGAAAGGAAAAATGGAATTTTTGGCACATTTATTTACGAAAATAATGGAAATTAAGAGAAAAGGGAGGTGAAAGGTCACAGGTTGCATGTGAGGACGACGTTGAGGGAAAATAATGGAAAATGAAGAAAATAGATGCCCCATTCATAAAAAGGCTTATGAGGATCAGTTGGTAGCCGTTTTTCAGTTTAGTTTTGGAGCTCTCTCATTATTCTCTCTCTCTTATACTCTTGGACACTTAGAGTTTTCTTGGAGCACTCCTGGAGAGTGTGGCATACTTTGATTTTGGAGCAAGAAGGCAAAGGAAGAGAAGGAAAGCACAAGAGGACATCGGGATCAACAACTACGATGATTTTCTCTTGCTTTCATGTATGTTTTCCTCGCTAGTTTTGGCATGCATAGCATATGCATGTGGAGTATTTGTCATGATCTATCACTGGCATGGAGGATTTCCTGGATTGACAATGGATTGCCTAGCCTTGCCATTTCCCAGACAACCATGGAGATTGTGGGTTTATTTCTTTGTTTGTTTTGGCTTGTTCTCATGTTTCCTTAGCTTGGGCTGAGTTATTAGTTCCAGGAAGCCCTGGTTGGAAAAATGTTTTGGAAGCCCTATAACAACTTGGGTTGAGTTACTAATCCTAGAAGCCTTGGTTGGAAAAATTCTATAGAAGCCCTTTGTGAGTTGAATTAATAGTCCTAGAAGCCATGGTTGGACAAATTATTTGGAAGCCCAATGACATTTGTGGGTTGAGTTACTAGTCCTAGAACCCTTGGTTGGAAAAAATGCTCTAGAAGCTCTGGAAGGCTTGGATAGAGACCAATTTGATGATGGTTTTGTGATGTCCGACTGTGAGGTAGAATCACTATTTGATGTGTTGAGGTGGATGGCCTCTGGATGGTTTTAGATTGACGTGTTCTATGAGATCCCACATTCATGCTTGGAATATGGCATGGGGGTGAATGACTGAAGAGATATTTGGCTCAGCCATTCTATGGTTGAGTGGAGCGTGGTAGTCCCATCCTGGGTTTGGATTTTTCATCATCAATATGAGGTTATTTATATTTGTATTTCTATGAGTATTACACTGGTTTATATGTGGATCATATGGCTGTGATTTCACTGGTATTTCTTCTGCTATTATGTTGGTTCTGTATGTGTTTTATGACAGTAGCTATGAATGGATCTCTTCATGTTTTTACTTGTAAATGAATGGAAAATGTATCTATGACCTAATGGATGAAATAGAAGCTAATTTGTTGAGGCATCAATGTATCTTAGCAATTCTAAGCTAAATATGACACTCCTATGTTCAGAATTGTTTTTTACACCTGTAGATTACATACTCATGATATGTTTTACAAAATGTCTGTCATGGCTAGTAGGGGTCTAGTCAAGGTCTTATTCAAGTAGTTGCATTTGTACTATCATTTCCTTGTTATATTAATATTCTGAAGGTGTCATTCAATTCTGGGTAGTGACCCAGGTTCTGGGCCTGAAAAAGTGGCTCAAATCCTAGGGACGCTATCACAAGACTGAGCAAAATAGTCCCTAGACATTGGCATGCCTTGTCATGAGAGCGTCAAAAGCCTCCTAGATGTTAGCACGCCTATAAGATGGGAATGTCCGGGGGTCAAGTGGTCCAAAATGTTAGTGGGATCGAGGGGATGGCTGGCGGAAAGGTTGGGTTGGTTCCTCAGTGTCCTAATGTTGAGGTTGAAGGTCTGTATGGTGTGTTTCTATTGGTTCCACTTCCTTAACAAGATTTAGGAGGTCGAATCATATCATAGTGGCCTCTCAGTACATGTTTACCCTGGCTGGTAGGTTGCTTGGGTAGATGTGGGAGGAGGGTGTTACATTTGGGATTGGCTAGCCCCAACCACTCTAACAGATCTCTGCAACTTCTTCAGTCTTGTGAACTTCTATCGCAGGTTCGTGTTGTGGTTCTCTCATATCACTTGGCCTTTAAGTCATGTCACCAATGGTAGAGTGAAAGAAAAGTTATTTGGGTCTGAAACCCAATAGAAGTCGTTTGTCGAATTGAAGCATCGCCTTTACTCTGCACCAGTGCTCACATTACTAGATCTACAACAACCATTTGAGATTGAGACAGATGCATCTAACTATGTTATTGGTGCAGTTCTTACTCAGTAGGGGAATCAAGTGGCTTACCACAGTGAGACACTTTCAGACACAGTTTGAAAGTATCCCACCTATGACAAAGAAACCTATTCCATTGTGCAGGCCTGCCCTCAATGGAAGCATTACATTCCGAGGAAGGAAATGGTCATCCACATAGACCACAAAAACCTGCATTTCATATAGACACATGGGAAGTTGCAGAATGATAGCCATCATAAATTTTCCATATACTTGCAACAATTCCATTTGAACATTAAGTACAAGAAGGGTAGCACCAATAATGTTGCAGACTGCCTCAGTCGATCACCAGTCATGGTGCTGATCATTGTGCTCAACTCCTGTGGGCACAAGACTTCGAGGTGGCAACATCTTTACAAGAGTGAACCAGAATTCGACAGCACATACCAGACACTCCTAGAAGGTAAGAAAGTTCTAAATTTTCACATCCAATATGCACATTTATGCCACCTGGGACACATCTGTGTTGCTTCAAGTGAGTGTTCCAAGATTATTTGAGAGGCGCACTACAGTTGGGTCACTGGACATTTCAGAGTAGAGAAAACAATAGCAGTACTACAAAAGTATTTTTATTGGCCAAACCTTTGTAAGGATGTTGGGAAGTACATTAGATCCTACATTGCCTACACCATTTCCAAACCAACAATCAAGAAGCAAGGACTATATAGTCCTCTACCTACTGCTAGTCGACCTTGGGATCCATCTTCATGGATTACATGTCGAGCCTTCCTTCTACTAAACACGACAATGACTGTTTTTTCATGGTCATCCACAGATTATCTAAGATGGCCATTATGGTGGACTGCAAGAAGAGTATCATAGCAGAGGTCACTGTTAAGCTCTTCTTTAAGCGAGCGTGGGTACACTTTGGGATCCTATAGTCCATTGTCTCAGATTGAGACAACAAATTCCTAAGTGAATTTGGTCAAGTCTCTGGGCGATGCTGCATACAAAACTTACTAAGTCCATGACTTTCCACCCCCAAACTGATGGCCAAGTAGAGGTCATCAAGAGGATGATCGTACACATTCTGCGCATGTACAACTCGAAGCATCCATGCACATGGGATGAAAGCCTCCCCTATGTCTAACACAACTACAATAGATTTCTCCATAGCTCAACGAGCCACATCCCCTTTCAGGTAGGGCTGGGATTTTAGCCATTATGTCCCATTGATATGGCCATACCATTTGTAGCTACTCAGGCAGATTCAGCTCATGTCCAGTCTGAAGCTGATAGGGCTAACAAATTCATTGAGCACATTCAAGACATTCGCCAGTAGTGTTATAGACATATTCGGGAACTCCAACCCCAATCACATATATCCATAAAACCAATAACTTCTAAGTCCCTAAAAGTGTTGTTTCATACCCTAAAGGAGCAAGGTCAGCTGATTACATCATCTCCCAGAAGTTCTCCATGAAAAACTACTCAGAACTGGTCAAAAATGGACCATACAGACTGCTCAGTGCTAAGGGTGTGATGCATCTCACCTGCCACATGAAAAAAGTGCGATGCATACTGAAAATCCCTTCTGTAAGGTGCGATGAGCGAGAGCAGACAAATGGCAGAGGCAGTTAGCTAGGTGGAAACCCAGAGAGTCTTCTAGAAACTACCCATTTGACACTTGCCTCTCTGAATTCGCCCAGGGATGAGTAAGAGATCATGAAATCTCTAAGTGGAACTAAGAACTATCAGAGAGATGACACTAATCAAAATCCCAGGAGCTGACTACAAACATCTATATATGGATCCCTCATACAAGATATCCAAATGCTAGAATTTTGTATTTTGTAAGGAAGCGTTGTTGGTTCCCCAGTGGAGTCACCATTTTGTTATCAGAAAAACTAGTGTCCATTCAGAGCTACTAGTCCCACTAAGACGGGTAGCTATCTTAGAAACAAATGAACTAAAGTTACTTGCATTTTCCTTCATGAGAGATAGGTAAGAGAGTACCAACCTCAGTATTTTTCTTGGCTCCTTGCTTGTTTCCTCCCTCCTTCAACAGAGCTTTGCCATTCCTTCCTTGTCCCGCTTCAAAGAACACATGTAGAGTCAAAGCAGCATAATACCATCAAGGCATAGAGATCTATAACCATGAACAATATAGGATCAGATGTCTATTAACCATAGATGAGTGATTCTATTAGCCACCTTCTTTACACTGCAGTGATTGAAAAGTTCCAAACCTTACCTGGAACCAGCTACTATCCGAAAACATCACTCCTTCCTCAGAAAACGAGTCTCCTTTAAGCTTTTTTCATCTAACTCATAAAATATGAAAAGATTGCCGAGCAATTGGCCTCTCCAGCTCGTTAAAGTGATTGGAAGTGCCATCCCTCCTCTAGATATTAATCTTTTTTTCGAGTTGAGGGATTATTACACAAAAAGATCGAGCGTTTGTCTTGTTCGGCTCGTTAAAACTATCGAAAAGTCATCCCTTTCGTATTGTTTTATACTTTTTCGGACTTAAGGGATTATATTACGAAAAAGGAATACTAGAGTTTCCTTTCCTTCTCTTTTCAGACTCTCTAAAATTGAAAAGGACCAAGTTATCTTTGTCATTAAACTCGTTAAAAAAATAGCGACAAACTTGTCCATGCAGACAAGAGCGAGTTTCATTGTCGCTAGGCTCATTAAAACATAGCAACGGGTTTGCCCGAAGGGAAAATTATAGAACAAGCATATGTTATCCTCCTCAAGCTTGACACAAATAAAGAGGTACTGGTCAGAAATGACTGGGGAAAAATTGGGAAGAAAACTTGAAGAAAGTTTATTGGTAGCAGGTCGCTCTTGAAAATGACACTTTCACTCCATAACAATGATTGAGTCGGGTTGGGTTATTCCATTCACCGGTCATATCACCGTTGCTCCTCCGTACCATCCATCTTTGGGGTTAACGCTACCAATCCATTTCAGTGTTGTCGATATGTTCAAGAGAAGTCGCTCAGAGAATTCACCAACCCAGCTTATGTCTCATCCGCTGCAATACCTTCACACTTCATTCTTTCATGACCGCCACCCTAAACCTTGTATCATCAGATCGTTTTCACCTCCACAAAATCATTTGCTCCGTTTCATGTCGTAGATGTGGGATTCATTAAGGCCCTCCTACGATGGGTCACTTCTTGTTGTCATCAGCTCATCATCCAAGAAGTCGACCTAGGAACAACCCTTCCAGTACTTTGAAGCTTGCATGCCTCAATGGCAAGTTTCTCACTTCCGGCAACAGGGTTACATTAATGGCCTTCCACCAAAAGATTTTGCGTGGTGTTCGCCATCGACTCATGTATTCACACCACATGAATTGTACTGCAGTACCTTGAGGGTCATTATCATTATCGGCGATTCCTCTCGTGCCTGTTAATAGCTTACATCATTGGCTGGTAATTAGGCGATGCCTTTCCATGTTCGATGCCAGAACATCTTTTCACATGGATCAACTTGTACTTCAGGTGAAGATTGAATGAGTTTGAAGATCCCAGATCTAGTTTCATCCATCCGTGCTGCGATATATTCAGGAAAATAAAGACATCAAATGTACATCCTAGCTACACAGATAATCATCCGAGCTAAGGGATGATGGCTCTACAAGAATCATCAGTCTGCCACACAGACGATTGTCTGTCCTATGTACATGAAAATGAAGTTATAAAGCTAAGCATGGGAGTGCCCGCCTCAGCTAGATCGTGAAAATATTATGAAGATAATGCATTGTATTGTATCTTATTACAGGTCACCTTCCAGTTCGAAAAAACCTCGGATCCTCATGATAAAGCATTTTACCCGACATCAGACGATTTACGACCTCATCCTTTAGGGGGCAACTGTTATAGACATATTTTGGCACTACAACCCCAATCACATATGTCCATAAAACCAAGGGCTTCTAAGCCCCTAAAAGTATTGTTTCAAACCCTAAAGGAGCAAGGTTAGCTGATTACATCATCTCCCAGAAGTTCTCCATGAAAAACTACTCAGAACTAGTCAAAACTGGACCATACAGACTGCTTAGTGCTAAAGGTGCAATGCATCTCACTTGCCACATGCAAAAAGTGCAATGCATACTGGAAACCTCTCCCTCTCCTCTCCTCTCCCTTATGGTCGAGCACCTAAAGGTCCTTAACAGTCGAGCCCCTGACAGATCCCTTCTGTATGGTGTGATGAGAGAGAGCAGACAAATGGAAGAGGCAGTTAACTAGGTAGAAACCCAGAGAATCTTCTAGAAACTACCCATTTGACACTTGCCTTTCTGAATTCGCCCGGGGATGAGGAAGAGATCATGAAATCTCCAAGTGGAACTAAGAACTATCAGAGAGATGACACTAATTAAAATCCCAGGAGTTGACTCACCCCCTTGCAAACATCTATATACGGATCCCTCATCCTAGAGATCCAAAGGCTGGAATTTTGTATTTTGTAAGGAAGTGCTGTTGGTTTCTCTGTGCAACATTGTATTGTTGGGTGATCTAGCTTTTCATGAGGTGAAGAGGGATTTCATGCTGGGAGGATGGCGTTGGGTCAGACCAATGGGTTGTAATCCTCTCTTCTACTACTTCTATCAATAAAGCTATTTGATTTTTCCTCCATATTCTTGTATATCTCCGAATCTTGTATTGATATATGCATTTGTATGGCTAATATACATCTAATCCTATATTTTTTATGGTTATAGATCTCTATGCTTTGATGGTATTATGCTGCTTTGACTCTACAGGTGTTCTGTGAAGCGGGACAAGTAAG
Source organism: Pinus tabuliformis (assembly GCA_031772625.1). NCBI lineage: Eukaryota > Viridiplantae > Streptophyta > Pinopsida > Pinales > Pinaceae > Pinus > Pinus tabuliformis. The sequence continues at coordinate 1,426,945,217 of CM062804.1, forward strand.
GAAGGAGTGGCGAAGCTCTGTCGAAGGAGGGAGGAAACAAGCAAGGAGCCAAGCGAAAGAGTGAGGTTGGTACTCTCTGCTTCTCTCTCATCTATCTCTCATAAAGGAAAATGCAAGTAACTTTAGTTTGTTTTTTTCTAAGATAGCTACCCATCTTAGTGGGACTAGCAGCTCTAAATGGACACTAGTTTTTCCGATAGTTTGTTGACTGGTGTCAACCTCGTTAAAAAATGAAACCAAGGATCTGAGCAAAATTCCTTGTCTTGTGTCAAGCTCATTAAAAAATGAAACAAGGTTGAGCAAAGTTCCAAGTCGAGTCTTTCACTTGATCTCGTAAAGGAAACTTCATTCCATCCACCTAATTACCATGAGTAGTCTGGTGAATGTAACGAAGCTTAGGGGGCATGCACCCTTGTCTATTTTGCAGACAAACACATCTGTAGAGATAAGTTTCCCTGTAAGTTATGTTATCGGTTCGAGTGACTTTTCACCTTTGTCTATTTGGCGGACAAAGTGAAGGAAACGTTTCGTCTAAGTATTGACAGAAAATCATCCTGCTTAACTACATTATGTTTCCATCCGGTTATTGAAGACCTTTTTATGCTGGGGGAATGCAAACCTTTTTATACAATAAAAAACGACCAATTTCATTTTTTAGCTTTTTATCTTTATAGTTTGGTCGTTCCTAGCTTACATAAAAAGGAAAATGAGCAGTTTTACACGAAGTTCAAGCTCATTGAAAAATAAACCTAGCCATGAGCAATTTTACGCGGAGTTCAAGCTCGTTAAAAAATAAACCTAGCCACGAGAAGTTTTACGCGAAGTTCAAGCTCGTTAAAAAATAAACCTAGCAACGAGCAGTTTTACACGAACTTCAAGCTCATTAAAAAATAAACCTAGCAATGAGCATATGTTCCACCATAGTTTAAGCTCATTCAAAAATGAACCCACATTCGGTAAATAACCATTGCGATCGCATAATTATAAGCTTTTGAACCTTGGTCGTGTTCTTACCATCACCTCCATTATTTTTTGGCTGAACATACGCCTCCATTTGATTGTTTACCCCTTTTGAGAAACAACTGTGAAGAGTGATTATGTTAGCCACCTTATTTATGCTACTGTGATTGAAAAGTTCCAAACCTTACCTGGAACCAGCTACTATCTGAAAACATCACTCGTTCCTTAGAAAACGAGTCTCCTTTAAGCTCTTTCAATCTGACTCATAAAATATGAAAAGATTGCCGAGCAATTGGCCTCTCCAGCTCGTTAAAGTGATTGGAAGTGCCATCCCTCCTCTAGATTTTAATCTTTTTGGACCTGAGGGATTATTACATAAAAAGATCGAGCGTTTGTCTTGTTCGGCTCGTTAAAACTATCGAAAATTCATCCCTTTCATATTGTTTTATACCATTTCGGACTTAAGGGATTATATTACGAAAAAGGAATACTAGAGTTTCCTTTCCGTCTCTTTTCAAACTCCCTAAAATTGAAAATGACCGAGTTATCTTTGTCGTTAAACTCGTTAAAACAATAGCAACAAACTTGTCCATGCAGACAAGAGAGACTTTCACTGTCGCTAAGCTCGTTAAAACATAGCGACGGGTTTGCCCTAAGGGTAAATTGTAGAACAAGCATATGTTATCCTCCTCAAGCTTGACAAAAATAAAGAGGTATTGGTCAGAAATGACTGCGGAAAATTGGGAAGAAAACTTGAAGAAACTTTATTGGTAGCAGGTCGCTCTTGAACATGACACTTTCACTCCATCACCATGATTGAGTCGGGTTGGGTTATTCCGTTCACCGGTCATATCACCGTTGGTCCTCCGTACCATCCATCTTTGCGGTTAACGCTACCAATCCATTTCAGTGTCGCCGATATGTTCAAGAGAAGTCTCTTAGAGAATTCACCAATCCAGCTTATGTCTCATCCGCTGCAATACCTTCACGCTTCATTCTATCATGATCGCCAACCTAAACCTTGTATCATCAGATCGTTTTCACCTCCACAAAATCATTTGCTCCGTTTCGTGTCGTAGATGTGGGATTAATTAAGGCCCTCCTACAATGGGTCACTTCTTGTCGACATCAGCTCATCATCCAAGAAGTCGACCTAGGAACAACCCTTTTAATACTTTGAAGCTTGCATGCCTCAATGGCAAGTTTCTCACTTCCGGCGATAGGTTTACATTAATGGCCTTCGACAAAAATATTTTGCGTGGTGTTCAACATCGACTCATGTATTCACACCACATGAATTGTACTGCAGTACCTTGAGGGTCATTATCATTATTTTTGATTCCTCTCGCGCTTGTTAACAACTTACATCATTGGCTGGTAATCAGGCGATGTCATTCCATGTTCGATGCCAGAACAACTTTTCACATCGATCGACTTGTACTTTGGGCGAAGATTGAATGAGTTTGAAGACCCCAGATCTAGTTTCATCCATTCGGGCTATGATATATTCAGGAAAATAAAGGCATCAAATGTACATCATAGCTACACAAATAATCATCCGAGCTAGGGGATAATGGATCTACTAGAATCATCAGTCTACCACATAGACGATTGTCTGTCCTATGTACATGAAAATGAATTTAAAAAGTTGAGCATGGGAATTCTCGGCTCAACTAGATCATGAAAATATTATAAAGATAATGTATTGTATTGTATCTTATTACATGTCACCTTCCAGTTTGAAAAAACCTCGGATCCTCATGATAAAGCATTTCACCCGACATCAGAAGATTTACGACCTCATACTTTATGGGGCAACTGTTATAGACATATTTGGGCACTACAACCCCAATCACATATGTACATAAAACCAAGGGCTTCTAAGTCCCTAAAAGTATTGTTTCATACCCTAAAGGAGCAAGGTTAGCTGATTACATCATCTCCCAGAAGTTCTCCATGAAAAACTACTCAGAACTAGTCAAAACTGGATCATACAGACTGCTCAGTGCTAAGGGTGCGATGCATCTCACCTGCCACATGCAAAAAGTGTGATGCATACTGAAAATCCCTTCTGTAGGGTGTGATGAGCGAGAGCAAACAAATGGAAGAGGCAGTTAGCTAGGTGGAAACCCAGAGAATCTTCTAGAAATTGCCCATTTGACACTTGCCTCTTTGAGTTCGCCCAGGGATGAGGAAGAGATCATGCAATCTCCAAGTGGAACTAAGAACTATCAGAGAGATGACACTAGTCGAAATCGCGGGAGTTGACTCACCCATCTGCAAACATCTATATATGGATCCCTCATCCTAGAGATCCAAAGGCTGGAATTTTGTATTTTGTAAGGAAGTGTTGTTGCTTTCTCTGTGCAACATTGTATTGTTGGGTGATCTAGCTTTTCATAAGGTGAAGAGGGCTTTCATGCTGGGAGGATGGCACTGGGTCAGACCAATGCGTTGTAATCCTCTCTTCTACTACTTCTATCAATAAAGCTATTTGAGTTTTCCTCCATATTCTTGTATATCTCTGAATCTTGTATTGATATATGCATTTATATGGTTAATATACATCTGATCCTATATTTTTTATGGTTATATATCTTTATGCTTTTGATGGTATTATGCTGCTTTGATTCTACAGGTGTTCTTTGAAGTGGGACAGGTAAGGAAGGAGTGGCAAAGCTTTGTCGAAGGAGGGAGGAAACAAGTAAGGAGCCAAGCGAAATACTGAGGTTAGTACTCTCTGCTTCTCTCTCATCTATCTCTCATAAAGGAAAATGCAAGTAACTTTAGTTCGTTTGTTTCTAAGATAGCTTCCCGTCTTAGTGGGACTAGCAGCTCTAAATGGACACTATTTTTTTCGATAGTTTGTTGACTGGTGTCAACCGCGTTAAAAAATGAAACCAAGGATCTGAGCAGAATTCCTTATCTTGTGTCAAGCTCGTTAAAATATGAAATAAGGCTGAGCAAAGTTCCAAGTCGTGTCTTTCACTAGATCTCGTAAAGGAACCTTTATTCCATCCACCTAATTATCGCGAGTAGTCTGGTGAATGTAACGAAGCTTAGGGGGCATGCACCCTTGTCTATTTTGCGGACAAACCCAGCTGTAGAGATAAGTTTCCCTATAAGTTATGTGATCGGTCCGAGTGACTTTTCACCTTTGATCAGGTGCTCATGTCCTAAGTGTCGTAAAATGCTCAAAATTTAAAGTGCTCAGAACTGGTTCAAAGTTGAACGACTGGAAAGTGCTCGTCTTCCTGATTCTAGTGCCACAAACGGTTCGAAAAATAGTCGCCGTATGAGGAAGTTATGGCAAAAAGAAGAATTAGTCAATAACATTGGAAATTTTAATTTTTGAAAAAAAAATTTAAAAGGAATATTCCGCAGAATATTCCTTGGAATATTCTACAGAATATTCCTTGGAATATTCCAAGGAACATTACCTTTTCAGCAACCAATCACAGGCTGCCACGTGGCAGGCCCGGAGGCCACCACGTGGCCCCCAGATGACATCAGCAGACCTATGGGCGCGTTGTGAAAAATTTTGGTTGGCATGGGCAAGGTTTGAACTCATGACCTGCCTGCCACAAACCCTCCGCCTTACCGTTAGGCTATGGAGGCGGTGTTTGTTATGAGGTGGATTTATGTATTTAAAAACTTTAAATTTGCGTTGGGTGGAAACCAAAGGGGGCCAGCCCCCCATTGCATATGACCTTGGGCCGAGAACCGGGAGCTTGTCCATAACCGCCAGCACATTTAAACCACCAGCGCGCAATCCAAGGCAACCGGTCACATGCGCTGTTAATGCAACTGCAGTTAGACTGGCAGTTTTTTTGGCGGTGGCGCCAAATTTGGCGGACGCCCAGATTTGGCGGAGCTAACTGGACATTAACTAAAGTTAGCTGGAGTTCTTTTAGGCTAAACTGGAGGGGATCATTAAATGGCCATAACTTTATCTAGGAAAGGCGGTTTTGGACGAATTTTTTTTTGATTTTGGGTATTTTCGACCTTTTGAAGAAATTGGTATAGGTCTTATAGCCATCTGAGGTCATTTGCAGAGGTTTTGGAGCCGTGAAAGTTCTAGGAGCCACTAAGGCCTAGTTTTGTGAAGACTGTATAGGGTTGCAGGTATCCAGATCCAATAGTCAATCTTGAAGGATTCAAGTGTTTTGAGTCCATTTTTACCATCTATTTCACCTGTATATGCTTCTATTCAGCTGTATTTTCAATTTGAGCATTTAATGAAAACAAGGACAAGCCCAGTTGGGAGCTTTGGACCCAGCAGACGTAGCCCAGGAGGGATGAACTGCTTTATCAACTTCTTTTGCATCTGTGGTTGAGTTATTTTGCAGAACAAATTCGTTTTAGTGTGTTAAACAGTAAAAGGAAATAAATCTGCTATGCTTAAATGGGTCATGAACAGCTGAAAATTTCATTTGTTTTCTTTCTGCAAGACATGGAAATCTTTTAAACATGTATAATTCTGAATTGAATACCTTGCAAACAAATTACAAGTAGTTTCAAATTCAGATCAAGTTGGTATCAGAGCTCAGGGTTTTGTGCAAAGATCTTCTAACTGTCTTGCAAGTATTGATGCTTACCAGGTTGAAACTTAAAAGAGGGGAAGGACAGTTGACTAGAGAACGAGAGAATCCTCAGTCAAGGAAGGTCAGAGAGCCATCACCTCCACCTTCAATTTCACCCTCAAGAGTCTCAGCAGAAGCTTCAAGGATGTCTAAAAATGAAGGAGAAATTCCTACAGAGACAGATCCAAGAGAAGAAGAAAGAGTCTTCATAAAGGCTTTCTTAGACCTCACTGAAACGGTGAGGATATTGTACCAAGAAAGAAATGAGAAATTGGCTGGAGAAGGGTCCAAACATCCACATGAAGAAGAGGGCTCTTCAGGAGGTAAGAAGGATGATGATCATTCCAAGAAAGGACATGGAGGAAATGGTGATCCACCACCCCCATCTTCACCTTCTTCCTCTTCATCCTCGTCTTCTTCTGTGCATAAGCATAGATCCTCTGGAAAAAGTCCTTTTTTGATGCTTGATGTAAAATTCGAATTACCTATGTTTAATGGTGAAGTGAATGCAGAAAAGCTTGACAACTGGATTAAGCAGTTGGAAGTTTACTTGAGGATCCAAAATATGCATGATGATGCCACAAAGATTCAGTTGGCTTCTTTGAGAATGGATGGAGCAGCATTGGTCTGGTGGGAGGCCAAGACTAAAGAGGAGATCAAGAAATTTGGTAAGGTTACCTTAACATGGCCTGAATTTCTGTTAGCCATTAAAAAACAGTTTTATCCTCTTGCTCACATGCAGAAAGCCATTATGAATTGGCAAAATTTCAGACAACTTAAGGGTCGGAGTGTCTAAGACTATACCCAAGAATTTAGGAGAAGAGCTCTCTTGTTAGGGGTAGATTTACAGACCCAAGAAACCTTGTTGAAATACATCGGTGGCTTGCATAGCTACCTTAGACACACCATCTTGATGTTTAACCCTACTAGCCTGGATGAGGTTTGTGTCCAAGCTACCCATTTAGAGGCAAGGGGAAAAACACATTTGAAGAGGGTAGAAACAAGCCCCCCAAGGGGAAAAACAAAGAGAAAACCTCCAAGGGAAAGGGCAAAAAGAATGCATCTGTCAAACAGGAGAGTGAGAAAGTGATTAGTAAACACTGTTCTAAACTAGGCCATTAGGAGAAAAACTGTTGGAAATTACATCCTGAAAAAAGACCTCAATCTAACAAATCCAAAGGGAAACAGAAAACTGCTGCTACTACATCTACACCACAAGATTTAGGGGAAGATTTAGGTGATGAAACCAAAATTGCAGCCATGGGTTTGAAAAACTTGAAGGGAAAAGAAATTGAAACTCAAGCCAGCACTAGTACCTCAAACTGCCATGTCCAAGCTCCTAATGAGGAAGAAAGAATTGAACTGTTTCATGTGAGGGTGATTTCAAAACATACTAAAATTGACACACTTTTTGATAGTGGGTCACAAGCAAACCTTATATCAGAGGACTTGGTCAAGCAGCTTAAACTTGAGACCGTTCCACATCCGAAGCCATATCCACTTGGATGGATTTGCAAGGATGCAAATTTACAAGTTTCAAGAAAGTGCACATTGCGCTTTGCCATTACTGCACATTTTATTGACACAGTTGAACTTGATGTGGCACCTTTTGATATAGCAGGAATTGTTTTGGGAAGTCCTTACTTGTTTGACAGGAAAGATATCTTTCATCGCCATGAAAACAAATATCATCTTTTCAAAGATGGCAAGGAGTTCATTGTTAGAGCTCATCGCAAGAAGAAAAATATAGCGATGGTGAATGCAGGACAGGTAAAAAGGCTGGTCAATTCAAGTAAGAATTTTGTTCTTCTTATGATTAAGCCCAAGGTTGATGTGAATCATGAGTCATTTGACAATTGTGATCCAAAACTTAAATCAGATCTGTATGATGTAGTTGATGCATATCATGAGATGTTTTAGGAGCCAACAGGTTTGCCTCCTAAGAGGGAGATTCAGCATGAAATCCATTTGCATCCAGATTGTCCTCTTCCAAACATAGGCATGTACCGCATGTCTATTATGGAGAATGCTAAAATAAAGAAGCAAATCAAGGACTTGTTGGACAAGGGTTTCATAAGGCCAAGTACTTCACCATGTGGGTCACCGATTGTATTGATTCCAAATAAAGATGGCACTTGACGTATGTGTGTTGATTTCAGGGCCTTGAACAAGATAACGGTAAAGAATCGTTACCCACTCCCAAGGATAGATGATTTGCTAGATCAGCTGAAAGATGCTTGATATTTCACTAAGCTAGACTTGTGCAGTGGATATCATCAAGTAAGAATTGAAGAAAGTGACATTTGGAAGGCAGCCTTTAAAACCAAACAAGGACTCTTTGAGTGGCTTGTGACGCCGTTTGGTTTGTGCAATGCACCTGCAACTTTCATGCGGGTAATGGATGATGTCTTGCGTCCTTTTCTTGATGATTTCGTTGTTGTATACTTAGATGACATCTTAATTTTCAGCAAGTCTAGAGAAGATCATGTCATGCATGTTAGGAAAGTACTTGATGTTTTGAGGAAGAATCAGTTATTTCTTAAAATGTCAAAGCGTGAATTTGGAAAGACTTCTCTGGTTTATTTGGGACACATAGTAGGAGGAGGTACTTTGAGAATTGATCCTGCTAAGATTGAGGCTATTGTAAAGTGGCCTACTCCCAAATCCATAACAGAGGTAAGAAGTTTTTTGGGTGCAGCTCAATATTGGAGGAAGTTTATCTCTAACTTCTCTTCTATAGCAGCTCCTATGCATGCAGTGACAAGTGTGAAGCATGCTTTCCAATGGGGAGGCAAGCAGCAAAAAGCTTTCAAATCTTTGAAAGAGAAGATTAGTTCAGCTCCAGTCCTTGCATTACCGGATTTGAGACAACCATTTGAGATACAAACTGATGCTAGTGATTATGCTATGGGTGCAGTTCTTCTATAGCATGGTAAGCCTATTGCTTTTCATTCTGAAACTTTTCATGGTGCTGTTTTAAATTATCCTACATATGATAAGGAGTTGTATGCGTTGGTACAAAGCGTCAAAAAGTGGAAACACTATTTGATGGGCAAAGAAACTGTTATACATACCGACCATCAACCCTTACAGTACTTGCAATCACAAAGCAAGTTACAACAGTCACGACACTTCAGATGGATGGGCTTCTTGCAACAGTTCCATTTGGTAATAAGGTACAAGAAAGGTACTTTGAATAAGGTTGCTAATATGCTTTCAAGGCCTATTATTGGTGCTGTTACTTTACTTAAGAATGATTCCATTGTACATGATAGTTACATAGAACAATATGCATCTGATGATGACTTTAAAAATGTGTATGCTAACTTGAGTAAAGGGAATCATGTAGAGGAAAATGACTATCACATGCATAACAATTTGCTGTTTCATTTGGGCAAGTTGTGTATACCACAGGGGGAGAGAATAAATGTCATAAGAGAAGCTCATTCTTCTCTTATTGCTGGCCATTTTGGTGTGAGCAAAACAGTTGCACATCTACAGAGGTATTGCTATTGGCCTCGCATGGTAGATTCTGTTTCAAGGTTCATAAGAGGTTGTTCATTATGTGCTACAAGCAAGCCTAGCAATAGGAAGCTTGGCTTGTATACTCCTTTGCCGGTACCTTCTAGACCATGGGAGAGCATCTCTATGGATTTTGTAGGAGGTTTGCCAAAATCTAGAAAGCAACATGATTATTTATATGTAGTAGTTGATCGTTTCAGCAAAATGTGTATACTTATGCCTTGTAAGAAAAATATAACTGCTGAACAAACTGCTGAGTTATTTTTTCATCATGTATGGATTCACTTTGGTTTGCCTACTTCCATTATTAGTGACAGGGATTCCATATTTGTGGGGAATTTTTGGTCCAACCTATGGGAGATGATGGACACAAAGCTGAAGAAAAGTACTGCTTTCCATCTGCAAACAGATGGACAAACCGAAGTTGTGAACAGAACCATTGTGCACCTCTTGAGAGGTTATTGCAGCAAGCATCCCAAGCTTTGGGATGAACATTTGGACTACATACAACATGCTTACAATCGTGCCAAGCACTCTTCCACAAACACCTCACCGTTTGAAGCTTGTTTTGGTTACTTGCCAAAATCACCTCTTGATTTCATTCTTGAGAAAGATGTTGCCATTGAGGGACATAGTGACATTGACAAAGCTCGTTCATTCATTGAAAGAATTCAGCAAATACATCAGCAAATTCAAGAACAGCTTGAGAAGAGTCAAGGCAAGTACAAGGAAAGACACGACAAACATAGAGTCGATCACAAGTTTCAAGAAGGGGATGAGGTATGGCTGTACATTAGTAAGGAAAGGATGCAAGGAGAAGGTAAAAAGCTAAAGCCTATTCGTTATGGTCCATTCAAAATCCTCAAGAAGGTTGGAAATAATGCTTTTCAATTAGATTTGCCTTCCTACATGCAAATGTATTCTGTTGTCAATGTGGAGAACTTACGCTTGTATGAACCTCCTTTGATTGCTGATCATGAAAATGCTGTTCAGCTGCCATCTATAGAAGATTTCTTGCCAGAATTCTTAGATGAGCTGAAAGAAGATACAATCCTTGACATAAGGACACGCACTTCAAGAAGGGGCAGTGTAGATTATGTTCGGGTTGGTTTCAAAGGCAGCAAACCGAACAAGGCAAAGTGGATGGAGGTGGACAGAGTGAGGGAGCTGTACCCTCACCTCATTAATAGGTAGTTGAAGGCTTTTGGGGTCCAAAAGCTTCCCAATGGGGAGGCGTGATCAGGTGCTCATGTCCTAAGTGTCGTAAAATGCTCAAAATTTAAAGTTCTCAGAAATAGTTCAAAGTTAAACGAATGGAAAGTTCTCGTCTTCCCGATTCCGGTGCCATAAACGGTTCGAAAAACGGTCGTCGTATGAGGAAGTTATGGCAAAAAGAAGAATTTGTCAATAACATTGGAAATTTTAATTTTTGAAAAAAAATTAAAAAAGGAATATTCCGTAGAATATTCCTTTTTCAGAAACCAGTCACAGGCGGCCACATGGTAGGCCCGGAGGCCGCCACGTGGCCCCAGATGACATCAGCAGACCTATGGGCGCATTGTGAAAAATTTTGGTTGGCATGGGCAAGGTTCGAACTCATGACCTGCCTGCCACAAGCCCTCTGCCTTACTGTTAGGCTATGGAGGCGGTGTTTGTTATGAGGTGGATTTATGTATTTAAAAACTTTAAATTTGCGTTGGGCGGAAACCAAAGGGGGCCAGCCCCCCATTGCATATGACCTTGGGCCGAGAACCGAGAGCTTGTCCATAACCGCCAGCACATTTAAACCACCAGCGCGTAATCCAAGGCAACCGGTCACATGCGCAGTTAATGAAACTGCAGTTAGACTGGCAATTTTTTGGTGGTGGCACCAAATTTGGTGGATGCCCAGATTTGGCGGAGCTAACTGGACATTAACTAAAGTTAGTTGGAGTTCTTTTAAGCTAAACTGGAGGGGATCATTAAATGGCCATAACTTTGGCTAGGAAAGGTGGTTTTGGACGATTTTTTTTTTTATTTTGGGTATTTTCGACCTTCTGAAGCCATTGGTTCAGGTCTTACAGCCATCTGAGGTCATTTGCAGAGGTTTTGGAGCCATGAAATTTCTAGGAGCCACTAGGGCCCAGTTTTGTGAAGACTGTATAGGGTTGCAGGTATCCATTGGAAGTGATCCAATAGTCAATCCTGAAGGATTAAAGTGATCTGAATCCATTTTTACCATCTATTTCACCTGTAGATGCTTCTATTCATCTGTATTTTCAACTTGAGCATTTAATGAAAACAAGGACAAGCCTAGTTGGGAGCTTTGGACCCAGCAGACGTAGCCCAGGAGGGGTGAACTGCTTTATCAACTTCTTTTGCATCTGTGGTTGAGTTATTTTGCAGAACAAATTCGTTTTAGTGTGTTAAACAGTAAAAGGAAATAAATATGCTATGCTTAAATGGGTCATGAATAGCTGAAAATTTCATTTGTTTTCTTTCTGCAAGACATGAAAATCTTTTAAACATGTATAATTCTGAATTGAATACCTTGCAAACAAATTACAAGTAGTTTCAAATTCAGATCAACCTTTGTCTATTTGGCAGACAAAGTGCAGGAAGCGTTTTGTCTAAGTATTGACAGAAAATCATCCTGCTTAACTACAGTAAGTTTCTATATGGTTATTTAAGACCTTTTTATGCTGGGGGCATCCAAACCTTTTTATACAAGCAAGAATGACCAATTTCATTTTTTAGCTTTTTAGCTTATAGTTTGGTCATTCCTAGCTTACATGAAAAGGAAAACGCGCAGTTTTACGCAAAGTTCAAGCTCATTCAAAAATAAACCTAGCCACGAGCAGTTTTACGCGATGTTCAAGCTCATTAAAAAATAAACCTAGCAATGAGCATATGTTCCACCAAAGTTTAAGCTCATTCAAAAATGAACCCACATTCGGTAAATAACCACTGCGATCGCATAATTATCAGCTTTTGAACCATGGTCGTGTTCTTACCATCACCTCCACTATTTTTTAGTCATTCATATGCCTCCATTTGATTGTTTACCCCTTTTGAGGAAAAACTACGACAAGTGATTCTATTAGCCACCTTCTTTACACTGCCATGATTGAAAAGTTCCAAACCTTACCTGGAACCAGCTGCTATATGAAAACATCACTCGTTCCTCAGAAAACGAGTCTCCTTTAAGCTATTTTCATCTAACTCGTAAAATATGAAAAGATTGCCAAGTAATTGGCCTCTCCAGCTCGTCTGAGTGATTGGAAGTGCCATCCCTCCTCTAGGTTTTAATCTTTTTTGACCTGAGGGATTATTACACAAAAAGATCGAGCGTTTGTCTTGTTCGGCTCGTTAAAACTATCGAAAAGTCATCCTTTCGTATTGTTTTATACTTTTTCGGACTTAAGGGATTATATTACGAAAAGGGAATACTAAAGTTTCCTTTCTGTCTCTTTTCAGACTCTCTAAAATTGAAAAGGACCGAGTTATATTTGTCGTTAAACTCGTTAAAACAATAGTGACAGACTTGTCCATGCAAACAAGAGCGAGTTTCACTGTCACTAGGCTCATTAAAACATAGTGACAGGTTTGCCCAAAGGGCAACTTATAGAACAAGCATATGTTATCCTCCTCAAGCTTGACAAAAACAAAGAGGTACTGGTCAGAAATGACTAGTGAAAAATTGGGAAGAAAACTTGAAGAAACTTTATTAGTAGTAGGTCGCTCTTGAACATGACACTTTCAGTCCATCACCATGATTGAGTCAGGTTGGGTTATTCCATTCACCGGTCATATCACCGTTGATCCTTCATACCATCCATCTTTGGGGTTAATGCTACCAATCCATTTTAGAGTCGCTGATATTTTCAAGAGAGGTCACTCAGAGAATTCACCAACCCAGCTTATGTCTCATTCGCTGGAATACCTTCACACTTCATTCTTTCATGACCACCACCCTGAACCTTGTATCATCAGATCATTTTCACCTCCACAAAATCATTTGCCACGTTTCGTGTCATAGATGTGGGATTCATTAAGGCCCTCCTCGACGGGTCACTTCTTGTCGACATCAGCTCATCATCCAAGAAGTCGACCTAGGAACAACCCTTTCAGTACTTTGAAGCTTGCATGCCTCAATGGAAAGTTTCTCACTTCCAACGATAGGTTTACATTAATGGCCTTCGACCAAAAGATTTTTCATGGTGTTCGACATCGACTCATGTATTCACACCACATGAATTTTACTGTAGTACCTTGAGGGTCATTATCATTATTGGTGATCCCTCTCGTGCCTGTTAATAGCTTACATCATTGGCTGGTAATCAGGCGATGTGTTTCCATGTTCAACGACAGAACATCTTTTCACATGGATCGACTTATACTTCGGGCGAAGATTGAACTAGTTTGAAGACCTCAGATCTAGTTTCATCCATTCGGGCTGTGATATATTCAGGAAAATAAAGACATTAAATGTACATCATAGCTGCACAGATAATCATCTGAGCTAAGGGATGATGGCTCTACCAGAATCATCAGTCTGCCACACAAACGGTTGTCTGTCCTATGTACATGAAAATGAATTTATAAAGCTGAACATGGGAATGCCTGCCTCAGCTAGATCGTGAAAATATTATGAAGATAATGTATTGTATTGTATCTTATTACAGGTCACCTTCTAGTTCAACAAAACCTCGAATCCTCATGATAAAGCATTTCACCCGACATCAGAGGATTTACGACCTCATGCTTTAGGGGGCAACTGTTATAGAGATGATTTGGGCACTACAACCCCAATCACATATGTCCATAAATCCAAGGGCTTCTAAGTCCCTAAAAGCGTTGTTTCATATCCTAAAGGAGCAAGTTAGCTCATTACATCATCTCCCAGAAGTTCTCCATGAAAAACTACTTAGAACTGGTGAAAACAGGGCCATACAGACTGCTCAGTGCTAAGGGTGTGATGCATCTCACCTGCCACATGCAAAAACTGGGATACATATTGAAAAGCCCTTTTGTAGGGTGCGATGAGTGATAGCAGACAAATGGCAAAGGTAGTTAGCTAGGTGGAAACCCAGAGAATCTTCTAGAAACTACCCATTTGACACTTGCCTCTCTGAATTCGCCAAGGAATGAGGAAGAGATCATGAAATATCCAAGTGGAATTAAGAACTATCAGAGAGATGACACTAATCAAAATCCCAGGAGTTGACTCACCCACCTGCAAACATCTATATATGGATCCCTCATCCTAGAGATCCAAAGGCTGGAATTTTGTATTTTGTAAGGAAGTGCTATTGGTTTCTCTATGCAACATTGTATTGTTGGGTGATCTAGCTTTTCATGAGGTGAAGAGGGCTTTCATGCTGGGAGGATGGCGTTGGGTCAGACCAATGGGTTGTAATCCTCTCTTCTACTACTTCTATCAATAAAGCTATTTTAGTTTTCCTCCATATGCTTGTATATCTCTGAATCTTGTATTGATATATGCATTTGTATGGTTAATATACATCTGATCCTATATTGTTTATGGTTATAGATATCTATGCTTTGATGGTATTATGCTTCTTTGAATCTACAGGTGTTCTTTGAAGCAGGACTTGTAAGGAAGGAGTGGCGAAGCTCTGTCGAAGGAGGGAGGAAACAAGCAAGGAGCCAAGTGAAAGACTGAGGTTGGTACTCTCTACTTCTCTCTCATCTATCTCTCATAAAGAAAAATGCAAGTAACTTTAGCTCATTTGTTTCTAAGATAGCTACCCGTCTTAGTAGGACAAGCAACTTTGAATGCAAACTAGTTTTTCCAATAGTTTGTTGACTGGTGTCAACCTCCTTAAAAAATGAAACCAAGGATCTTAGCAGAATTCCTTGCCTTGTGTCAAGCTCGTTAAAAAATGAAACAAGGCTGAGCAAAGTTCCAAGTCGAGTCTTTCACTTGATCTTGTAAAGGAACCTTCATTCCATCCACCTAATTACCATGAGTCTGGTGAATGTAACGAAGCTTTGGGGGCATGCACCCTTTTCTATTTTGCGGACAAACCCAACTGTAGAGATAAATTTCCCTGTAAGTTATGTGATCAGTCCGAGTGACTTTTCACCTTTGTCTATTTGGTGGACAAAGTGCAGGAAATGTTTTGTCTAAGTATTGGCAGAAAATCATCCTGCTTAACTATAGTAAGTTTCCATATGGTTATTGAAGACCTTTTTATGCTGGGGGCATGCAAACCTTTTTATATAAGCAAAAACGACCAATTTCATCTTTTAGCTTTTTAGCTTTATAGTTTGGTCGTTCCTAGCTTACATAAAAAGGAAAACAAGCAGTTTTACGTGAAGTTCAAGCTCACTAAAAAATAAACCTAGCCACGAGCAGTTTTACGCGAAGTTCAAGCTCGTTAAAAAATAAACCTAGCCACGAGCAGTTTTACGCGAATTTCAAGCTCGTTAAAAAATAAACCTAGCAACGAGCAATTTTACGCGAAGTTCAAGCTCGTAAAAATAAACCTAGCAATGAGAATATGTTCCACCAAAGTTTAAGCTCATTAAAAAATGAACCCACCTTCAGTAAATAACCATTTCGATCACATAATTATCAACTTTTGAACCTTGGTCGCATTCTTACCATCACCTCCACTATTTTTAAGCCGATCATACGCCTCCATTTGATTGTTTACCCCTTTTGAGGAACAACTACAATGATTGATTCTATTAGCCACCTTCTTTACACTGCCGTGATTGAAAAGTTGCAAACCTTACCTGGAACCAACTATAATCCGAAAACATCACTCGTTCCTCAGAAAACGAGTCTCCTTTAAGCTCTTTTCATCTGACTCGTAAAATATGAAAAGATTGCCGAGCAATTGGCCTCTCCAGCTCGTTAAAGTGATTGGAAGTGCCATCCCTCTAGATTTTATTCTTTTTGGACCTGAGGGATTATTGGACAAAAAGATCGAGCGTTTCTCTTGTTCGGCTCGTTAAAACTATCAAAAAGTCATCCCTTTCGTATTGTTTTCTACTTTTTCAGACTTAAGGGATTATATTACAAAAAAGGAATACTAGAGTTTCCTTTCCGTCTCTTTTCAGACTCTCTAAAATTGAAATGGACCGAGTTATCTTTGTCCTTAAACTCCTTAAAACAATAGCAACAAACTTGTCCATGCAAACAAGAGCGAGTTTCATTGTCGCTAGGCTTGTTAAAACATAGCGACGCGTTTTCCCGAAGGGAAAATTATAGAACAAGCATATGTTATCCTCCTCAAGCTTGACAAAAATAAAGAGGTACTGGTCAGAAATGACTGGGGGAAAATTGGGAAGAAAACTTGAAGAAACTTTATTGGTAGCAGGTCGCTCTTGAAAATGACACTTTCACTCCATCACCATGATTGAGTTGGGTTGGGTTATTCCATTCACCGGTCATATCACCGTTGGTCCTCCATACCATCCATGTTTGGGGTTAACGCTGCCAATCCATTTCAATGTTGTCGATATGATCAAGAGAAGTTGCTCAGAGAATTCACCAACCCAGCTTATGTCTCATCTGCTGCAATACCTTCACGTTTCATTCTTTCATGACCGTCACCCTTAACCTTGTATCATCAGATCGTTTTCACCTCCACAAAATCATTTGCTCCATTTCGTGTCGTAGATGTGGGATTCATTAAGGCCCTCCAATGACACGCCACTTCTTGTCGACATCATCTCATCATCCATGAAGTCAACCTAGGAACAACCCTTTCAGTACTTTGACGCTTGCATGCCTCAATGGCAAGTTTCTCACTTTCGACGACAGGTTTACATTAATGGCCTTCGACCGAAAGATTTTGCATGGTGTTTGACATCGACTCATGTATTCACACCACGTGAATTGTACTGAAGTACCTTGAGGGTCATTATCATTATCAGTGATTCCTCTCACGCTTGTTAACAACTTACATCATTGGCTGGTAATCCAGCGATGTCTTTCCATGTTCGACGCTAGAACATCTTTTCACATGGATCGACTTGTACTTCGAGCAAATACTAAACGAGTTTGAAGACCTCGGATCTAGTTTCACCCATCCGGGCTACGATATATTCAGGAAAATAAAGACATCAAATGTACATCATAACTGCACAGATAATCATCTGATCTAAGGGATGATGGCTCTACCAAAATCATCAGTCTGCCACACAGACGGTTGTATGTCCTATGTACATGAAAATGAATTTATAAAGTTGAGCATGGGAATCCTCGCCTTGGATAAATCATGAAAATATTATGAAGATAATGTATTGTATTGTATCTTATTACAGGTCACCTTCCAGTTCGAAAAAATCTCGGATCCTCATGATAAAGCATTTCACCCGACATCAAAAGATTTACGACCTCATGCTTTAGGGGGAAAATTTTATAGACATATTTGGGCACTACAACCCCAATCACATATGTTCATAAAACCAAGGGCTTCTAAGTCCCTAAAAGTGTTGTTTCATACCCTAAAGGAGCAAGGTCAGCTGATTACATCATCTCCCAGAAGTTCTCCATGAAAAACTACTCAGAACTGGTCAAAACTGGACCATAGAGACTGCTCAGTGCTAAGGGTGTGATGCATCTCACCTGCCACATGCAAAAAGTGCGATGCATACTGAAAATCCCTTCTGTAGGGTGCGATGAGCGAGAGCGGACAAATGGAAGAGGA
The DNA here is from genome assembly GCA_031772625.1 of Pinus tabuliformis. Taxonomy (NCBI): domain Eukaryota; kingdom Viridiplantae; phylum Streptophyta; class Pinopsida; order Pinales; family Pinaceae; genus Pinus; species Pinus tabuliformis. Next base: position 1,426,962,948 of record CM062804.1, read on the forward strand.
AGTTAGCTAGGTGGAAACCCAGAGAATCTTATAGAAACTGCCCATTTGACACTTGCCTCTCTGAGTTCGCCCAGGGATGAGGAAGAGATCATGAAATCTCCAAGTGGAACTAAGAACTATCAGAGAGATGACACTAATCAAAATCCTAGGAGTTGACTCACCCACCTGCAAACATCTATATATGGATCCCTCATCCTAGAGATCCAAAGGCTAGAATTTTGTATTTTGTAAGGAAGTGTTGTTGCTTTCTCTGTGCAACATTGTATTGTTGGGTGATCTAGCTTTTCATGAGGTGAAGAGGGTTTTCATGCTAGGAGGATGGCGCTAGGTCAGACCAATGGGTTGTAATCCTCTCTTCTACTACTTCTATCAATAAAGCTATTTGAGTTTTCCTCCATATTCTTGTATGTCTATGAATATTGTATTGATATATGCATTTGTATGGTTAATATACATCTGATCCTATATTGTTTATGGTTATAGATCTCTATGCTTTGATGGTATTATGCTGCTTTGACTCTACAAGTGTTCTTTGAAGCGGGACAAGTAAGGAAGGAGTGGCGAAGCTCTATCGAAGGAGGGAGGAAACAAGCAAGGAGCCAAGCGAAAGACTGAGGTTGGTACTCTCTGCTTCTCTCTCATCTATCTCTCATAAAGGAAAACACAAGTAACTTTAGTTCGTTTGTTTCTAAGATAGCTACCCATCTTAGTGGGACTTGCAGCTCTGAATAGACACTAGTTTTTCCGATAGTTTGTTAACTGGTGTCAACCTCGTTAAAAAATGAAACGAAGGATTTGAGCAGAATTCCTTGTCTTATGTCAAGCTCATTAAAAAATGAAACAAGGCTGAGCAAAGTTCCAAGTCGAGTCTTTCACTTGATCTCGTAAAGGAACCTTCATTCCATCCACCAAATTATCGCGAGTAGTCTGGTGAATGTAACGAAGCTTAGGGGGCATGCACCCTTGTCTATTTTGCGGACAAACCCAGTTGTAGATATAAGTTTCCCTGTAAGTTATGTGATCGGTTCGAGTGACTTTTCACCTTTGTCTATTTGGCGAACAAAATGCAGGAAGCCTTTTTTCTAAGTATTGACAGAAAATCATCCTACTTAACTACAGTAAGTTTCCATATGGTTATTGAATACCTTTTTATGCTGGGGGCATGCAAACCTTTTTATACAAGAAAAAATGACCAATTTCATTTTGTAGCTTTTTAGCTTTATAGTTTGGTCATTCCTAGCTTACATAAAAAGGAAAACGAGCAGTTTTATGCGAAATTCAAGCTCGTTGAAAAGTAAACCTAGCCACGAGCAGTTTTACACGAATTTCAAGCTCGTTAAAAAATAAACCTAGCCACGAGCAGTTTTACGTGAAGTTCAAGCTAGTTAAAAAATAAACCTAGCAATGAGCATATGTTCCACCAAAGTTTAAGCTCATTAAAAAATTAACCCACCTTCGGTAAATAACCATTGCGATCGCATAATTATCAGCTTTTGAACCTTGGTCATGTTCTTACCATCACCTCCACTATTTTTTAGCTGATCATACGCCTCCATTTAATTGTTTACGCCTTTTGAGGAGCAGCTGCAACGAGTGATTCTCTTAGCCACCTTCTTTACACTGTCATGATTGAAAAGTTCCAAACCTTACCTGGAACCAACTGCTATCCAAAAAAGTCACTCATTCCTCAGAAAACGAGTCTCCTTTAAGCTCTTTTCATCTGACTCGTAAAATATGAAAATATTGTCGAGCAATTGGCCTCTCCAGCTCATTAAACTGATTGGAAGTGCCATCCCTCCTCTAGATTTTAATCCTTTTGGACTTGAGGGATTATTACACAAAAATATCGAGCGTTTGTCTTGTGCGGCTCGTTAAAACTATCGAAAAGTCATCCCTTTCGTATTATTTTATACTTTTTCGGACTTAAGGGATTATATTACGAAAAAGGAATACTAGAGTTTCCTTTCCATCTCTTTTCAGACCCTCTAAAATTGAAAAGGACCAAGTTATCTTTGTCGTTAAACTCGTTAAAACAATAGCGACAAACCTGTCCATACAGACAAGAGCAAGTTTCACTGTCGCTAGGCTCGTTAAAACATAGTGACGGGTTTGCCCGAAGGGAAAATTATAGAACAAGCATATGTTATCCTCCTCAAGCTTGACAAAAATAAAGAGGTACTGGTCAAAAATGACTGGGGAAAAATTGGGAAGAAAACTTGAAGAAACTTTATTAGTAGCAGGTCACTCTTGCACATGACACTTTCACTCCATCACCATGATTGAGTTGGGTTGGGTATTTTGTTCACTGGTCATATCACCGTTGGTCCTCCGTACCATCCATCTTATGGGTTAACTCTACCAATTCATTTCAGTGTCGCCGATATGTTCAAGAGAAGTCGCTCAGAGAATTCACCAACCCAGCTTATGTCTGCTCCGCTACAATACCTTCACGTTTCATTCTTTCATGACCGCCACCCTGAACCTTGTATCATCAGATCGCTTTCACCTCCACAAAATCATTTGCTTCGTTTCGTGTCATAGATGTGGGATTCATTAAGGCCCTCCTATGACGGGTCACTTCTTTTCGACATCAGCTCATCATCCAAGAAGTCGACCTAGGAACAACCCTTTCAGTACTTTGAAGCTTGCATGCCTTAATGGAAAGTTTCTCACTTCCGGCGACAGGTTTACATTAATGGCCTTCGACCGAAAGATTTTGCGTGGTGTTCGACATCGACTCATGTATTCACACACGTGAATTGTATTGCAGTACGTTGAGGGTCATTATCATTATCAGTGATTCCTCTCGCGCCTGTTAACAACTTACATCATTGGCTGGTAATCAGGCGATGTATTTCCATGTTCAACGCCAGAACATCTTTTCACATGGATCGACTTGTACTTCGGGTGAAAATTGAACGAGTTTGAAGACCTCGGATTTAGTTTCATCCATCCGGGCTGCGATATATTCAGGAAAATAAAGACATCAAATGTACATCATAGCTGCATAGATAATCATCCAAGCTAAGGGATGATGGCTCTACCAGAATCATCAGTCTACTACACAGACGGTTGTCTGTCCTATGTACATGAACATGAATTTATAAAGTTGAGCATGGGAATGCTCGCCTCAGCTAAATGGTGAAAATATTATGAAGATAATGTATTTTATTGTATCTTTTATAGGTCAGCTTCCAATTCGAAAAAATCTCGGATCCTCATGATAAAGCATTTCACCCAACATCAGAAGATTTATGACCTCATGCTTTAGGGGGCAACTCTTATAGACATATTTGGGCACTACAACCCCAATCACATATGTCCATGAAATCAAAGGCTTCTATGTCCCTAAAAGTGTTTTTTCATACCCTAAAGGAGCAAGGTTAGCTGATTACATCATCTCCCAGAAGTTATCCATGAAAAGCTACTAAGAACTGGTCAAAACTAGACCATACAGACTGCTCAGTGCTAAGGGTGTGATGCATCTCACCTGCCACATGCAAAAAGTGCGATGCATACTAAAAATCCCTTCAGTAGGGTGTGATGAGCGAGAGCATACAAATGGTAGAGGCAGTTAGCTAGGTGGAAACCCAGAGAATCTTCTAGAAACTGCCCATTTGACACTTGCCTCTCTGAATTCACCCAGGGATGAGGAAGAGATCATGAAATCTCCAAGTGGAACTAAGAACTATCAGAGAGATGACACTAATAAAAATCCCAGGAGTTGACTCACCCACCTGCAAACATCTATATATGGATCCCTCATCCTAGAGCTCCAAAGGCTGGAATTTTGTATTTTGTAAGGAAGTGCTGTTGGTTTCTCTGTGCAACATTGTATTTTTGGGTGATCTAGATTTTCATGAGGTAAAGAGGTCTTTCATGCTGGGAGGATGGCACTGGGTCAAACCAATGGGTTGTAATCCTCTCTTCTACTACTTCTATCAATAAAGCTATTTGAGTTTTCCTCCATATTCTTGTATATCTCTGAATCTTGTATTGATATATGCATTTGTATGGTTAATATACATCTGATCCTATATTGTTTATGGTTATATATCTCTATGCTTTGATGGTATTATGTTGCTTTGACTCTACAGGTGTTTTTTGAAGCGGGACAAGTAAGGAAGGAGTGGCGAAGCTCTGTCGAAGGAGGGAGGAAACAAGAAAGGAGCCAAGTGAAAGACTGAGGTTGGTACTCTCTACTTCTCTCTCATATATCTCTCATAAAGGAAAACACAAGTAAATTTAGTTTGTTTGTTACTAAGATAGCCACCCGTATTAGTGGGACTAGCAGCTTTGAATGGACACTAGTTTTTCCGATAGTTTGTTGACTGGTGTCGACCTCGTTAAAAAATGAAAGCAAGGATCTTAGCAGAATTCCTTTTCTTGTGTCAAGCTCGTTAAAAAATGAAACAAGGTTGAGCAAAGTTCCAAGTCGAGTCTTTCACTTGATCTCATAAAGGAACCTTCATTCCATCCACCTAATTACCGCAAGTAGTCTGGTGAATGTAACGAAGCTTAGGGGGCATGCACCCTTGTCTATTTTGCGGACAAACCCAGTTGTAAAGATAAGTTTCCCTATAAGTTATGTGATCGGTCCGAGTGACTTTTCACCTTTGTCTATTTGGCAGACAAAGTGCAAGAAACATTTTGTCTAAGTATTGACAGAAAATCATCCTGCTTAACTACAGTAAATTTCCATATGCTTATTGAAGACCTTTCTATGCTGGGGGCAGGCAAACCTTGTTATACAAGCAAAAACAACCAATTTCATTTTTTAGCTTTTTGGCTTTACAGTTTGGTTGTTCCTAGGTTACATAAAAAGGAAAACGAGCAGTTTTACGTGAAGTTCAAGCTCGTTAAAAAATAAACCTATCCACAAGCAGTTTTACGCGCAGTTCAAGCTCGTTAAAAAATAAACCTAGCCACAAGCAGTTTTACGTGAAGTTCAAGCTCGTTAAAAAATAAACCTAACGACGAGCATTTTTACACGAAGTTCAAGCTTGTTAAAAAATAAACCTAGCAATGAGCATATGTTCCACCAAAGTTTAAGCTCATTAAAAAATGAACCCACCTTCTGTAAATAACCATTCCGATCGCATAATTATCAAATTTTGAACCTTGGTTGTGTTCTTACCATCACCTCCACTATTTTTTAGCCAATCATACACCTCCATTTGATTGTTTACCCCTTTTGAGGAACAACTGCGACGAGTGATTCTATTAGCCACCTTCTTTACACTACCCTGATTGAAAAGTTCCAAACCTTACCTGGAACCATCTTCTATCTGAAAACATCACTCGTTCTTGAGAAAACGAGTCTCCTTTAAGCTCTTTTCATCTGACTCATAAAATATGAAAAGATTTTCGAGCAATTCTCTCCAGCTCGTTAAAGTGATTGGAAGTGCCATCCCTCCTCTAGATTTTATTATTTTTGGACCTAAGGGATTATTACACAAAAAGATCGAGCGTTTGTCTTGTTCAGCTCGTTAAAACTATTGAAAAGTCATCCCTTTCGTATTGTTTTATACTTTTTCGAACTTAAGGGATTATATTACGAAAAAGGAATACTAGAGTTTCCTTTCCGTCTCTTTTTAGACCCTCTAAAATTGAAAAGGACTGAGTTATCTTTGTCGTTAAACTAATTAAAACAATACCGACAAACTTGTCCATGCAGAGAAGAGCAAGTTTCACTGTCGCTATGCTTGTTAAAACATACCGACGAGTTTGCCCGAAGGGCAAATTATAGGTACTGGTCAGAAATGACTGGGGAAAAATTAGGAAGAAAACTTGAAGAAACTTTATTGGTAGTAGGTCGCTCTTGAACATGACACTTTCACTCCATCACCATGATTGAGTTGGGTTGGGTTATTCCGTTCACCGGGCATATCACCGTTGGTCCTCTGTACCATCCATCTTTCGGGTTAATGCTACCAATCCATTTCAGTGTCGCCGATATGTTCAAGAGAAGTTGCTCAGAGAATTCACCAACACAGCTTATGTCTCATCTGCTACAATACCTTCACGCTTCATTCTTTCATGACCGCCACCCTAAACCTTGTATCATCAGATCATTTTCACCTCCACAAAATCATTTGCTCTGTTTCATGTCGTATATGTGGGATTCATTAAGGCCCTCCTACGACAAGTCACTTCTTGTCGACATCAGCTCATCATCCAAGAAGTCGACCTAGGAACAACCCTTTCAGTACTTTGAAGCTTGCATGCCTCAATGGCAAGTTTCTCACTTTTGGCGATAGGTTTACATTAATTCCCTTCAACCGAAATATTTTGCGTGGTGTTCGACATCCACTCATGTATGCACAGCACGTGAATTGTACTGTAGTACCTTGAGGGTAATTAACATTATCGGTGATTCCTCTCGTGCCTGTTAACAGCTTACATCATTGGCTAGTAATTAGGCGATGTCTTTCCATGTTCGACGCCAGAACATCTTTTCATGTGGATCGACTTGTACTTCGAGTGAAGATTGAACGAGTTTGAAGACGCCGGATCTAGTTTCATCCATCCGGGCTGCGATATATTCAGGAAAATAAATACATCAAATGTACATCATAGCTGCACAGATAATAATCCAAGCTAAGGGATGATGGCTCTACTAGAATCATCAGTCTGCCACACAAACGGTTGTCTGTCCTATGTACATGAAAACGAATTTATAAAGCTGAGCATGGGAATGCCCGCCTCAGCTAGATCGTGAAAATATTATGAAGATAATGTATTGTATTGTATCTTATTACATGTCACCTTCCAGTTTGAAAAAACCTCGGATCCTCATGATAAAGCATTTCACCCGACATCAGAAGATTTACGACCTCATGCTTTAGGGGGCAACTGTTATAGACATATTTGGGCACTACAACCCCAATCACATATGTCCATAAAACCAAGGGCTTCTAAGTCCCTAAAAGTGTTGTTTCATACCCTAAAGGAGCAAGGTTAGCTGATTACATCATCTCCCAGAAGTTCTCCATGAAAAACTACTCAGAATTGGTCAAAACTGGACCATACAGACTGCTCAGTGCTAAGGGTGCGATGCATCTCACCTACCACATGCAAAAAGTGCGATGCATACTGAAAAGCCCTTCTGTAGGGTGCGATGAGTGAGAGCAGATAAATGGCAAAGGCAGTTAGCTAGGTGGAAACCTAGAGAATCTTCTAGAAACTGCCCATTTGACACTTGCCTCTCTGAATTCGCCCAGGGATGAGTAAGAGATCATGAAATCTCCAAGTGGAACTAAGAACTATCAGAGAGATGACACTAATCAAAATCCCAGGAGCTGACTCACCCACCTGCAAATATCTATATATGGATCCCTCATCCTAGAGATCCAAAGGATGGAATTTTGTATTTTGTAAGGAAGTGTTGTTGGTTTCTCTGTGCAACATTGTATTGTTGGGTGATCTAGCTTTTCATGAGGTGAAGAGGGCTTTCATGTTGGGAGGATGGCACTGGGTCAAACCAATGGGTTGTAATCCTCTCTTTTACTACTATCAATAAAGCTATTTGAGTTTTCCTCCATATTCTTGTATGTCTCTGAATCTTGTATTGATATATGCATTTGTATGGTTAATATATATCTGATCCTATATTATTTATGGTTATAGATATCTATGCTTTGATGGTATTATGTTGCTTTGAATCTACAGGTGTTCTTTGAAGCGGGACAAGTAAGGAAGGAGTGGCGAAGCTCTATTGAAGGAGGGAGGAAACAAGCAAGGAGCCAAGTGAAAGACTAAGGTTGTTACTCTCTGCTTCTCTCTCATCTATCTCTCATAAAGGAAAACACAAGTAACTTTAGCTCGTTTGTTTCTAAGATAGCTACCCATCTTAGTGGGACTAGCAGCTCTGAATGGACACTAGTTTTCCCAATAACAAGTAGGTCCATGATATATTGGAAAAAGCCAATGCTAAGTACAAGGAGTGTTACACTCAACATCGAGTGCCGCACAAGTTCCAAGTGGGTGACAAAGTTTGGCTACATTTGTAGAAGGAGCATCTCGCTGGATCCCACAACAAGATTTGCCTACTCTGATATGGGTCATACACCATCATCAATGTTGTAAGGGACAATGGCTTCGAGCTCAACATTCCACTACTCCTTGATTTTCACCCAGTGTTGAATGTAGACCACCTTTGGGCATACTTTCCACCATTGTTGGACACATATGACATTGCAGAACAACTGACACCAATAGAGCTAAACCCAGAATTCTTGGAACATGCCACAACTGATCATATCATGGATACATAGATAAAGAAAACTCACTAACATAGGATCCAGCTATATCGAGTTGTCAAAGCAGGCCAACTCCTTCACTAGGGAAAGTGGTTCACCAAGGACGAGGTTTAATAAAATTTCCTCACCTCATGGAGGTTTTGCACACAATGGGGACCATTGCTTCCTAAGGAGGGAGGATTGATCCAAGTGGATATTGGTGGCCACTTGCCTATTCCACCTATACCTCTAGTCAGTTTCATCTATTTCCTTGTTTATTGCAGCATTTACTATTTTTAGCAATTTTTTCCAGGTCTTGAAATTCTGGAGCAGCTTTGACCCCCAAAACAATGTTTTTTTGAGGTTCATGGAAAGCCAATATGGCTTGCCGTAAATCTTGTAGTACCCGGATATATCTTTCCAACATGGTATCGTACACACCAAACATAGATAATATGACCAAGTTACGACCGCAGGAAGTTGGTTGCCCAACTAAGCCAACACGGCCCACAAACGCTTGGCGTTCCATCTCCCGGGATTAGGGTTTTCCCTTGTTGTTCAATAATAAATAGGTCCTTGAGCCTCATTTTAACATAGTTCAGAGGCATGTAGCCACCACATCTCTTCTCTTTTATAAGATACCATCGCCCAAGCTAGTTTGTTTCCATTTTGTTTGTAAGCATATTTCAATATTTGATATTAATGAAATGAAGTGTTATTTTTGTTGCATCTCTATATTTATGGCTATATCTGTAATTTGTTGCGTTCTATTTTAAGTTCGGATCACAGGATTCACTAAGGATGAGTTCATTTGAGGAACTTTATGGGCGGAGTTGTAATACTCCCATCAGTTGTGATGGGCCTCAACATTAGACATAAATTAAGGCCCATCTGACCATCCTTCAGCAAATTAAACCTCTCTTTTTGCATTAGATGACATATTTTTAACTTTAATATGTTCATTAGGAAGGTTTATGGATAATTGCATATTTGTGCCTAATATTATTTATTTTTGAAGAATATTGTGAGAATATTGGGTAGATTATGAAGATTTGGAGGAGGAGATAATCTAGGGACTTGCTCCCTTGTGCAGAAGGATAAAGTTTGGATAATAAATCAACACGATATTATGAAATTATTGCACAAATTTTGGATCTCCAATGATTGAGAAAATCTAGGAATGTGTTCCCAGTCATTTAATGCAGATTCTTAGTGTTGGGAACCAGATCTACTATTTGAGGGATTTTGGAGGGGAAAGCTTCCTCCTTTCAAGGAGAATTCTTCTTCATCATTTTTTATGAGTACCAATTCGAATTTTCCTCTAGGGGATGGTATTTCTTAGTCTTCTTGTGGAGAAAACTTGTATTTCTGCAGCTCCACCTTCATTTCTAGCAAGGATGTAATTATATTGATTCAAATAATGAAGTTTGGTTTCCTTCATAGGACTCTGAGTTTCCTTGATATTGGCCATCCCAGGAGCCTCAGAGCCCTTTTGTATAATTTACTTTTCTTCTTTTTGTTTCTTATTCACATGCATCTCTTGTTCTTGTTTTTTCAATTTCCGCATTTAGTATTGATGAATTTTTGTTGTAGGATTGGGTTAAATGGTTGAAGTGAGTTCTTTTGTAGGTTATTTACAGAGTCACAAGAATAATTTCATTCTTGGAACAACTTTTTAATTTCATATAAATCATTGAGCTACTTGGATTAGTTTACTTATTCACAAATCTAAAATTTCAGGAATTCCCTTGTAGCAAATAGTAGTAATTTTCTCTTATTTTTAGAACATGCTATTGAGATTCATTTGAGTTTATTCCACTTGCATTATATCATAAAAATATTCAAGTTAATAACAAAATTTACCCTATTTCATTTTCACTTGATTAGGTTAGGCATTTGATAGGTTAACTAGCTCACTAGTTCTCGAAATTTCCAAATTTTAGACTAGTAATTTTCTGCTATTTTTTAGCATGTGTGAACAATGGTATTTTGGAGTGATTCCACTTGGAATGGAGACCTAAGACATCCTACTCAATAAAAAAAATTGTCCCATCCCATTTTCATTTTATTTCCTTGTTCATTCGATGAGTTATGTCTTCCTGTAGCAAACTTGTAACTTCCTGTAGCAAATCTGTAACACCACTTTCCTTCATTAGTTTTGATCCCCATTGCAACTATGACTTAGTCTAGATGAATAATGACCCCAAACTATGATTTTATGATCAGGGGAAGCTCCTAAGCCACTCCAACCATTCCTTTTATTCACTGCAAAAACATAGTAGACTTAGTTTCTTTATCACAAGTATGATGCAAGTAGGTTATTGATTTACAAGCAAGTGTGAACTAGGTAGATGGTACATGCAATTATGATTGGTAGTTTGATGAATTATGCAAGATAAAATAGCCTTCTTTCTACAAGTATATTAAAATTTTTCCTTTCATGAATTGATTAGTTAGAATTTACAAGTTGAGCAAGTAGCATTTCCATTTCTTGCAAATAGAGTAACAATTCCATTTTTTCTTTGATTTCATGACATTCACTCCATTACATCAGATCAACAAAACAAAAATACATTGTATGTTGCACATATAATGTTGATACCTCTTAATTTTGTACAAACCACGGGTTGATAATTAAATTTGGTAGCCTTGGGTGTTTCAACATTCTTGTTGCAATACCGAGGCTCATCAAGTTGGAGTGATCCAGTGAACAGGGTGTTGACAGGACCAAACATGTTGGCAGAGATGGAACAGGAAATGCAGGTTAACAAGAAGAATCTAAAGACAAGAAAGGATAGGTAGAATATTTTTTCAGATCAGCACAAGTTATTTAAGGAGTTTCAGGTTGGGAAACATGTGTACTTGTGCATCAAGCCCAAGAAGATCTCATTGAGGATCAGGTCATGTGTGAAGTTAGAACCTCGGTATTGTGGGCCTTTCAAGATCCTTGAGAGGATTGGACCTGTTGTAACATGATTTTTTTTTCTTGTAGTATTCATTTTTCATTCAAGAACTTGAAAATATTTCAAAAAAGATAAAAGCAGTAATGACATAACGGAATCACTAAAGGAACAGGTATAAAAGAATTAGTCCTAGTATACCCATGCGATCAAGTTAAATCATAATATAAATGGTTATACGGAGCCATAACCGAAATATATATATATATATATATATATATATATATATATATATATATATATATATATATATATATATATATATATATATACTATGTTGTAAAGCCCAAGAATAACAACGAAGTGAGAATTCGCAGAAGTCAAGCTCAGAGAGCGTTGAGCAGCAGGAAAATGAAAGGCCAAAACCATGAAGAAAACCCCAGAACCACAAAATAGTGAAGAAATGGTGCAAAGTCAAAGTGAGTGGACAAATGAAGAATGAATGCACAAGAACTGTTGGATCTTGGAGATCAACGGATGAGGTCGAAGGAAATGAAGGATCTAGACTAAATCATGTAGATTGGAATCAAAGAATGAATGACGGAGATTAGCCAAAAGTGCTGGTGGAAGAGAAATTTGAAGGAGCATCACCGCCGTCGATGGTCGAAGATCTACGATCATTGGGCATAAACAAGTTCGGGCGTTAACCAAGACGAAGGGTGGATTTAAAGCTATAAGTGGGATTTCGGGCGAATGCAAAATGGTAAATGGTATTTAGAGGAAAGCGCCCGATTCCATTCAATGGTTGACACATAGCAACTAGAGGAGAGAGAAAAACCACTCATTTCGTGTGGGTAACTCTTGTGCAAGTAGTCCACCCGAAATTGATATCAGCCGTTAAATCCTGGGGTTGAAATCTACGGTGGAGAATGGACCCGATATATATATGTGTTAGTGATGCGATTAAATCGCAATCGCAAAATGCAGCAGCACTTATATGAAATCACCCCTGGTCGGACCCAAAAATATATGCATTATGTTTTAAACTCTCGGCGTGTCTGTTATATCACATATCGTTAAGTTTTGTATTGATATATCATTTGAAAGGGTCGATTGTGATTTGTGATATGAAGTCAATGGAGCATTGAACGGGCGGATCTGATGGATTTATGCAGCTGATTTAATTCTTTTTGAGTTCCGCAGTAAACCAAAGATTAGCATTAATTTTGTTGTATAAAGGGAAAATCAGTGTTAAAACCAAATCCGAAGAAAAGGCAGTTGGGCATGTTTTCTTTGTATTTTGGCCAATCAAAACGCCCGATATATACATAAGCCCAGTTTTCGCACAAGTCAAAGTCTAACGCAGTTAATTATGGTTAAATTGGATTAAGAACTATTAAAGCATCCATAGATGAACTCAAGAGGCGATTAACAGAGCTGAAAAGTGAACAGTTATCCTCATCTTCTAGTTCAGTTATTTCTTGTTATTGTATGTTCTTTGAGGTGTCTTTTACCCTCTGTAAAATTCTGTAATAATTTTTACTTTAGAGAGTTAGAGAAGTATTTAAGTAGTTTGATAGTTTCGGATATCAGTAATTATTGCCAATGTATAAAAGAGGAAAAACTACAAAGAAAAAGGTGGCCAGAATTTTGGGAGAACCAGGAGACTAGGCCACTATATTCCTGATATAACTGTTGATTAATGAAAGAATCAGAAGTTTCCATGTATTGTTGGGTATGATTTTGTGACTTCTCTATTATGTGTCATCTTATGTTTTCTTCCTTCAAGTATGGTAATGAAGTTGCAAGTCTTTATTTGCTTATGTAGATAAAGTTAAAGTTCCTTAAAAGAGCGCTCCTATACTTGAAGTTTTCACCTTCCTTTCTAAGTTACAGATAATAGTTTCTGTGTAAGGTAGCATATTATCTTTAACTTCTCCAAGTGTCATAGATAGTAGATCCTGTGTTAAACAACATATTGTCTATGACTCAGTTCTCACCTTCATAATTCTTCTAAGTTATAGATAGTAGTTTCTGTGTAAGGCAGCATATTATCTTTAACTTTTCCAAGTGTCACAGATAGTAGATCCTATGTTAAACAGCATATTGTCTCTGACTTCTTCAAGCTTTCTTCATTTATCATTCATATTCAGCTATCAAATGGCATTCTGATATTTCCTTGTCACCTAAGTATTGAGAGTTAAAAACCAAGTCTCCCAGGTCCTTCATTTGAGAACACAACATATAATTAAGTGAAAAATAAGTGACAATAATTACAAACATTAATGTCTTAAGCACAATTTCTCTACAGCCAGGAAATTGGTTTCTTAAGGTACAACTGTTGGGTCCCTATAATACTAGTGATTACCCCATTACTATTGTAGTTATACCCCTTATTTATATTGTGGTGCCCCTATTACCCCCATATTGTTATTTCTATGCCCCATAGAATCCCTCTATTGTTATTTTTGTGGCTTTATATTATTATTGTTAGGTCGGCTGGATTATATTGTGACTCCTTAGACTCCTATATATAGAAAGGAGGTTTTGTCATTTGTATCATCCAAGAATTGTTCATTTATGTAATGTAAAGGAGGTTTCCCCCTCGAAGAGGCTGAACTCTAAGGCGTGCATCCATCTTTTCTATCTTTTCTTGAGCTGGTTTCATAACATTTGGTATCGGAGCTTTGGATTCTAGGGTTTCACTGCTCCAAACAGGTCATCGTGGAATTTTCGCTATAACTTTTTTCTGTCACGTTTCAGAAGTCGCAAAAAAAACCCATTTTAGAAGAATTGGTGCTGAACCTTGGGTCCAAATTTCAGAGCTTTTCGAGCGATATTTTCGGAGATATGATCTGAGGAAGTTGGTCTTTTTGCAGACTCCTGAATTACATTCAAAACAGGTGACCTAGGGAAAATCATCATAACTTTCTCTCTGAGGATCGGATTGAAATTTTGTAAAAAGGTAAAGAAAGAGGACGGATTGTAGTTTCTTGTATGCATGTTTCAGATCCAAAGGTTGAAACAGTGACTCGTGGCACGTCGTACAAGTTCGCTCTACTAAACTAGTCTATAAGCAAGTCACTGTGGGAGATTTCACATAACTCTTCCTTGGAGAATCCAATTTGGGTCAGACTTGTGGCATTGGAAAGAGGACACAGAGGGCTACTATAGCTCATAAATTCAGAAGTAGATGATTGGAAAGTACAGAGATACATCAGAGGCAATATCGAGCTCCTACAAAGTGAAAAAAGGTGTGTAGATTTTCTTAAATTTTTGCTTAAGCTTGGTTTGAAAATTTATTTTGAAGGAATTCAAAGGGCATAGTAGAGCATTATTATCGGTAACTGATGCCCCGAGGAAAGAAAATGCAAACACCTAGTAAGGAACCTGAAAGCTCTAGCATGACTCATGAAGAAGAGGAAGAAATGCAACATGATATATCAAAATTACAAGACCAAGTGCAACAACTGTCCCTTGCACAAAAAGGAACAGAATCTAAGATGGATGGTTTAAAGAAAGATGTAGAAGCTAAGATGGATGGTTTAAAGAAAGGTGTAGAAGCTAAGATGGACTATTTAAAGAAAGGCGTAGAAGCTAAGATGATTGACGTGGAAGCTAAGATGGATGATTCGAAGATAGATTTGAAGACAGACATGGACGAATTGAAGATAAATATGAATAAGTTGCTACAAGAAATAGTCACTAAGGGTGAAAGGGTACTAAAGGAAACTCATGATGAGAACAAAAGAAATGTTAATCATGATTCCATAGACTCTAATGTTGGATCGAAGACTCACCATGTTCCAAAAATCGATATGAGGAAGTTTGATGGCAAGGATCCCGCCACATGGATATTACAGATGGAGCAATTCTTCGATCTCAATAATGTGCAAAACACACAAAAGGTACGTATGGCAACTTTATATTTGGAACCAAATCAGTTTGTATGGTATCAATGGCTTTGTTCTCGTAAACAATTTATCACTTGGGCAATTTTTACGGAAGAATTGATAGCACATTATGAGGATACAAAAAGCAACACTTTTTTTAGCCAATTGATAAGTCTCAAACAAAAGGGTTCAATAATGGAGCACATTGAGGAGTTCCAAAAATTGAACATAAGGGTAAAAGATATTCCAGAGGAGCATAGGATTGATGTGTTCATAGGGTCTTTAAAGGATAATATCCAACATGATGTGCGCCTTTGGGAACCTGATTCATTAGAGAAGGCATTCAGGTTAGCAAGAAAAATGGAAAGCAAAATTATGGCAACTAGGAAGCATACCATTCACAACTATAAAGATGGAAGTGTTGTTGCCCATAGTCTTCCACAACCTACAAGGTTGACACCACAACAATTGGAAGAAAAAAGAGCAAAAGGGCTTTGTTACAATTGTGATAGCAAATACACAAAAGGTCATAAGTGTGCTGAGAAGAAATTATTCTACATAGATTGTGAAGAGGAAGAAGAAAAGGAGCAAGAAAGGTCAAAAGAAGAGGATATATTCCAGGAACAAAGCCTAGATGAAGAACAAATAAATCCGACCATATCTTGTAATGCATTGGCGGGAATTACCACTCCTCAAACCATCAAGATAGAAGGACAAATCAAGAAGAAAAAGGTAATAGTGTTGATTGATTCAGGAAGCACCCACAATTTTATTCATTGTAGGGTAGCAAAAGAATTGAATTGCTTCCTATATCCAGCACCAGAGTGTCAAGTGATGATTGCAAATGGAGGAACAATAAATTGTTCTGGAAAGTGCCATAATATCAAGCTATCCATGGGAGAATATGTATTGACTAGCCCAATGCTTTCCATTCCAATGGGAGGTGCTGATGTTGTACTAGGAGTCCAATGGCTACAATCCTTGGGTACAATAGCTTTTAATTTTCAAGAACTTTTCATGAAATTTTCTGTGGAAGGAAAGGAAGTTGAATTAAGGGGTATTGCAGGGAAACCAGGAAAGATAATCAGCTCTAATGGCATGACAAAGCTTCTAAAAAAGGAGCAAAGAGGTGTAATTGCACAATTATGTTCGCTAGATGTTTCCACATTGGAATCATCTATTTCTCCAGATCTCCAAAAAGTCCTGGACAATCATTCCAAGGTATTTGAGACTCCCAAAGGTCTCCCACCTATGCGTGATCATGATCATGCTATTCATCTGATTCCAGGAAGTGTTCCTCCAAACATCAGGCCGTACAGATATCCATATGTCCAAAAAAGTGAAATTGAACGTATGGTTGCAGAAATGCTAGAGGCTGGTATAATTCAACCGAGTCAAAGTTCTTTCTCAGCTCCAGTAGTATTGGTGCACAAGAAGGATGGATCATGGCGCATGTGTCCAGATTATAGGGAGCTCAACAAGCTCACTATTAAAGATAAGTTCCCCATTCCTGTCATTGATGAATTACTGGATGAATTGCATGGATCAATTTACTTCACCAAGTTGGATCTTCGTTCGGGATATCATCAAATCAGAATGAAGATTGAAGACATTCCGAAAACAACATTTAGAACTCATGAGGGTCATTATGAATTTTTGGTCATGCCTTTTGGCCTTACCAATGCACCTTCAACATTTCAAGGTTTGATGAATTCAATTTTCAAACCATTCCTTAGAAAATTTGTGTTAGTATTTTTTGATGATATACTAATCTACAGCAAGTCTTGGAAGGATCATGTTGAACATGTTGACAAGGTGCTACAACTATTGGAGGAGAAACAATTATATGCAAAAAGATCCAAATGTTTCTTTGGAGTCCAGGAGGTGGAATATTTGGGTCATATTGTATCTCATGAAGGAGTTAAGGTAGACCCTAGCAAAATTAAAGCCATTAAGGAATGGAAAATCCCCACATCCATAAAGCATCTGCGAGGATTTCTTGGGTTGACAGGGTATTATCGCAAGTTTGTTAAGAATTATGGGAGAATAGCAGCACCTCTAACAACATTATTGAAGAAAGATTCATTTTCATGGACTCCGGAAGCAACAAAGGCCTTTGAACATCTTAAAGAGGCAATGTGCCAAGCACCGGTCTTAGCTACACCGGACTTCACAAAAACCTTTATTGTGGAATGTGATGCTTCAGGAAATGGAATTGGTGTTGTTCTAATGCAAGATGAAAGACCCATTGCTTTTGAAAGTCGTCCAATCAAGGGAAAGTTTTTAAGCAAAGCTATTTATGAGAAGGAAATGTTGGCAATACTCCATGCACTTAAGAAATGGCGACCCTACCTAATGGGAAGACACTTCAAGGTAAAAACGGATCATGATAGCCTTAAATACTTTTTAGAACAAAGATTATCCTCTGAAGAGCAACAAAAGTGGGTCACAAAGATGTTGGGTTATGACTTTGAAATCATCTACAAAAAAGGGAAGCAAAATGTGGTGGCAGATGCACTCTCAAGAAAGGATGAGGATGTGGAAGCATTGTTGTGTGCCATTTCTATTATCCAACCAGATTGGATAAACGAAGCAAAGGAGGAATGGAAGAATGACGAAGAAGTGTGGGCACTTATTCGAAAGCTACAACAAGATTCCAGTACTTCTGATACATTTAGCTGGCAAAATGATTCGTTATGGTACAAAGATCGCTTATACCTCTGTAAGAATTCCCAGCTAAAACAAAAGATTCTTATGGAATTGCACACTTCTCCCTTAGGAGGGCACTCAGGATTTTTAAAAACTTACCACAGGGTTAAGAAGGAATTTTTTTGGGATGGCCTTAAATCAGATATTCAAAAGTTTGTGGCGGAATGTTTGGTTTGCCAACAAAATAAAGTTGAAACAATTAAGACACCGGGTCTATTACAACCTTTATCCATTCCAAGCCAACGTTGGGAGGAGGTTTCAATGGATTTTATCACAGGTTTACCCAAGTCTGAGGGAAAGAGTGTCATCATGGTGGTAGTTGACAGACTTACCAAGTATGCACACTTTTGTGCATTATCACATCCATTTAAAGCCAGTACAGTTTCTACTGCATTTATGGAAACAGTTCAAAAGCTACATGGAAACCCAAAGATTATTGTAAGTGACAGAGATCCCATTTTCACTGGAAATTTTTGGACAGAATTATTTTCTTGTCTTGGTACTCAGTTAGCTCATAGCTCATCTTATCATCCTCAATCTGATGGGAAAACTGAGATAGTAAACAAATGTTTGGAAGGATATCTTCGTTGCTTTGTATCTGATAAACAGACACAATGGGTCAAATGGTTGCCTCTGGCTGAATGGTGGTATAACACTTCCTTCCATACAGCAACAAAAATGACCCCATTTATGGCACTTTATGGGTATCAACCACCATCCATCACATCATATTTAAGAGAAAATTCTAAGGTTCAGGCAGTGGAACATCACATCGAACATCAACAACAAGTCCTCCAACTCTTAAAGGATAACCTCGTGTTGGCACAAAATAGAATGAAACAACAGGCAGATCAACATCGCAGTGAAAGAAGTTTTGATGTAGGTGATTGGGTATTCCTACGGCTACAACCATATAAGCAAATGTCCCTAAAGCAAGCTAAGAAGGATAATAAATTATCACCAAAGTATTATGGTCCGTACAAGGTGTTGGAAAAGATTGGTACTATGGCATACAAATTGGAGCTTCCTGCAGCTTCTCGATTGCACCCAGTTTTCCATGTTTCATGTTTAAAGAAGGTTATAGGCGACAAGCTCCCAATTCAAACAATATTGCCAGAACTTGACGAGGAAGGAAAAATTATATTGGAACCGGAAGCAGTCACAGAAACAAGAACTCGACAGCTACGAAATCGATCAATTTCAGAGTATCTTATCAAGTGGAAGAACTTATCCGCTGAAGATTCCACATGGGAGGATGAGAATTTTATGCAGAAGTATCCAGAACTACTCAAGCGTTGAGGACAACACTTTTTTGAAGGAGAGGGGCATGTTGGGTCCCTATAATACTAGTGATTACCCCATTACTATTGTAGTTATACCCCTTATTTATATTGTGGTGCCCCTATTACCCCCATATTGTTATTTCTGTGCCCCATAGAATCCCTCTATTGTTATTTTTGTGGTTTTATATTATTATTGTTAGGTCGGCTGGATTATATTGTGACTCCTTAGACTCCTATATATAGAAAGGAGGTTTTGTCATTTGTATCATCCAAGAATTGTTCATTTATGTAATGTAAAGGAGGTTGCCCCCTCGAAGAGGCTGAACTCTAAGGCGTGGATCCATCTTTTCTATCTTTTCTTGAGCTGGTTTCATAACAACAACATTAATTGGCGACGATGTCGGGGGGAGAAGACAAGAACACTTTTCCTTGGGTTTTTCAATATTTTCCTCTGGTTGTTCAGTGAGGAGGAAATATTTGGCTATTTTGAATCAAAGCAATAAATCTGGCTTCAAGAAGACCCCATACAAGATCAGACACTTCACAACAGAAGGTTCAAGCTCTTTCAGATCCTGAAAAGCTAGTTTCTAGGAGGGCTGGAAAGTCTAAGATCCCAATTACACCCATCCCTACATTGTCTGCATTAGGTAGTAACTTATCTGAACATTCATCTGATAAAGAGTCATCTTTTTCATCATCTTCATTTCAGGAACCTAACTGTCAAGAGAAATCTTTAGAGTCTGTTACTTTTCATTTACCTGCTATAATTATTCAACCTGAACCAATATCCACATTACCACCTCTGCACACTCCATTTACTTCTAAGTTAGGTTTTGCATTTGTTGGTAATCAAGGTTCAATAAACATGGTAGTACCTACATTCTTGATGAATAGGTATGCACCTCTTCAATTTCCACAACCGTTAAATCAAATGCCACAGGAATACCTCAAGATTCTTCCTCATTTTACAGGGGAAGATGAACAAACTGCAGAGAATCATGTGTCAGTATTTTGCAATTTTGCAGAAAACAAAAATGTTGAACATGTAGATGTTGTTCTAAGACTTTTTGTTCAGTCCTTGGATGGAGAAGCAAGGAAATGGTTTAAAGGACTTCCCAATAATTCTATTCCTTCTTGGGAAGAGATGGAACATTTATTCATTCAGAAATGGGGAGAAAAAAAATACCATGGGTATTCATTAACAAAGTTTAATGCCATAAAGAAGAAGTCTGATGAAACTGTGGTCGAATTTGTCAGAAGATTTAACAAATTGTACAATAGTCTCCCAGTGGAGATTAAGCCTCCTCTTGCTGGTGCAAAAATAACTTTTGTAGGGGCTTTTGAATCAAATTTTGGATTCACCTGAAGGGAAAGAATATCTCCAACCCTTGATCAAATCCAAACAGATGCATTAGAGATAGAAGAAAATCTAGTGGCTGCAGGAAAAGCACCAGAGACACAGCCTATCCAAGACAAGGGAAAGGCAAAGATGGAATCCTCTCAAAGTCAAGCATTGGAGGATATGTGTAATGTAATTAAAACTTTGTCAGATAAGTTAAATAAATTAGTGTTAGAAAATAAGAATTTTCAGAAGAAAACACAATATAATAAGAACTTTAATCCCCAATACAGAAGACAACCTTTGAAAATCTTGTAGAAGGAAAGAAAAGATCAAAATCATATTCAAGCACCACTATATATAGAAGCAGATCCCGGTGAAGAGCAGGATTAACCTGAAGATCAAATTTCTACATTATATGTAGTAGATGAAGATGAACTTGGTATCGAAGAAGAAGAGTATGAATATGATTAAACATATGCCATTCATGATAAAAATAAAATTGATGAATATTGGAAGCAATTCTCTGATGTTATGTAGGCTGAACTACAGAAGAAAATATGGCTTGAGATTGAGGAAAAGATCAAGAAATAAAGAAAATGAAAGTGAGCAGCAAGTTTCAACTTCCTCACCAAAGGTGACTCCACAAGAATATCAGCCTGCAAAATAAGTGAATAAAGGAAAGCAACAGTAGAATGAAAATGGCAAGACACAGATACTTCAAGGTGAGTCTTCTCAAGATCAAGTTGAAAAAATTCCTTTGGAGAAACTTGTTTCAATTCCTCAAGTAATTCCAGTCATGAAAAAAGGTGAAGAGGAGAACGAAAGGACTGCTAAACAGGGTCACTTGTTTAGTCTTACTAAGGAGTTTGAAAAAGTAAGAATTCAAGTTCCTCTTACAGAATTGACAAGAATACCTATTTATCAAAAGGAGATTGTTGAGTTTGTTAATTCGAAAGAAAATGAGATTATAAATGACATTGTAAATCTTCATGAAGACAAACCAGTAGTGGTTTTTGGTCCACATGTTGAGGAAATAGACTTTTCCATACTGCCTTTTTATATTTCTTTATTGGTCCATGATTTCCTCTTAAATAATTGTATGTTTGATTTGGGAGCTTCACACAATCTTATGCCTTTGTCAGTAATGAAGCAACTAAATCTACAAGTTACCAAACCCTATAGGGACTTGTATTCTTTTGATTCGAACAAAGTCAAGTGTCTTGGGGTCATTAAGGATCTGGCAGTGTCACTAGCTCAAATTCCAGCTAGAAGCTTGGTCATGGATGTAGTAGTAGCAGATATCCTTGCTAGATTTGGTATGCTTCTATCTAGGTCCTGGGGGGCTAAATTGGGTGGTGTTTTGAAGCTAGATTTTACGTATGCTGTTATACCAACTTTTGGTGGGGAAGAGAGGAGATTGTACAGAGAAACTAGATTTGTAAAAACAATTACAAAAAATGGAGCAAGTAATTCACCTGTATATAGCCAGGAGAAGGATGACTTTGCTTGTTTCATGCTGCATGATAATGCAGAGCTGGCTGAAGATAATCAGAAGCAACTTGCTTCAGCCAATGTAATTACAGAGCTGCAAACTGAAGAAGTGTGGAAATGTTTCTTTGATGGAGCTTATTCTAAGGAAGGAACAAGTTTTGGTTTTCTTCTAATTGGAATTGGAGGTAATATGTTCCCTTTTTCCTTTAAATTAGAGTTCGAGGAAACCAACAATGTGGCATAATATGAGTCCTTGATTATTGCTTTACAAACAGCTAAATAGATGAGAGTTAAGTCAATTTCTGCTTTTGGAGATTTGGAGCTGATTATTAAGAAAATAAAAGATCGCTACCAAACAAAGCACCCTAGGCTTAGGGCATACAGAAATGAGGTGGATTTGATTGAGAAATTTTTTGAAGCTTTTAACATTTAATTCATTCCAAGAGATGAGAATAGATTAGTAGATTCATTAGCTGTGGCTGCTAGTACTTTCAAGCCTCCTATTAATCCAAGACTAAGATACGAGATAGAGATGAGACACAGACTCTCTGTTCCTGATAATGTTAAGAATTGGCAAGTTTTTGAGGATGATCAGCAGATTAAGGAGTTTTTGACTATGGTTGAAGAGTTTCAGGGTACAGAAATTGATCAGGATGAAGAAGAAATAGCAGAAGTTGCAGAAGTCAGTGGTTTAAAAGATTCAATAACTAATCAGAAAATCTTTCAATTGAAAGATAATATTATGCCAAAGGGACTTGTTCCCCTTGAAAGACTTTTTAATCCCAATGACGTGGCTGTTGACTCAGGGAAAATTTCATAGGAGGAACACATTCAGGATCACAACCTTGGAACTCAGGAGAATCTCAGGTTAGTGAAATTATTCAGTGGAGTTCCACCTAATTTTCAAGAAAGATATATTAAAATTTTTAAGAATTATGTTGATGTCTTTGCATGGTCTTATGAAGATCTCAAAACCTATGATGTAAATATTATTTAGCACAAGATTCCCTTGAAGGAGGGAATTAAACCCTACAAACAAAAGCTTAGACAGATAAATCCTCTGCTTCTACCATCAATTGAAAAGGAGGTCAAGAATTTGCTTAATGCCAAAATAATAGTTCCACTCAGGCATTCTGATTGGGTTGCTAATTTAGTGCCTATGGGAAAGAAAAATGGAGAAATAAGGGTACGTGTGGATTTCAAAAATCTCAACAGGGCTTCTTTGAAAGATAACTATCCATTGCCTAAAATGGATCATGTGCTGCAAAAGGTAACGGGATCTTTTAGAATGTCAATGCTAGATGGATTTTCTGGTTATAACCAGGTGGCTGTGGATAAGGAGGATCAGAAGAAAACGACATTCACAACTCCCTGGGGAACCTTTATGTATGCCAGAATGCCTTTCGGATTGATGAATGCAGGTGCTACATTTCAAAGGGCTATGGACATTGCTTTTGTTGGAGATAAGTTTGTAGTAATATATTTGGATGATATTATTGTTTTCTCAAAGTCTGATGAAGAATATTTGGACTTTCCATAAATCCCAAGAAATCCATTTTTGCTCTGGAAGAAGGAAAACCATTGGGGCACATTGTTTCCATAGATGGAGTGAAGATAGATCCAGCCAAAGTACAAGCTGTGCAAAAAATACCATTGCCTAGGAGTAAAAAGGATATTCAGAAGTTTCTGGGAAAGATAAACTTCCTGAGAAGATTTGTATCCAACTATGTAGAAATTGTAAAAGAAATTACTAATATGCTAAAGAAGGAGAATGAAGTGAATTGGACCAAAGAAGCTAGAGAATCATTTTCCAAGATTAAAGAGGTAGTACATGCAGCTCTAGTCTTAATTGGCCTTGATTACCAAAAGCCTTTCCAAGTTTTTTCATTCACATCATCAAGTTCAATAGCTGTTGTCTTACTGCAGAAGAATGATGAAGAGAAAGAGTAGCCAGTTGCATTCTTCAGTAAGATTCTTAGGGATTCTATGCTGAAATATAATATTCTTGAGAAACAGGTGTATGCTTTGGTAAAAGCACTGAAATCCTTTAGAACTTATGTGCTGCAGTCACAAATCATTTCTTATGTGCCAAATGCTGCAGTGAAAGATGTATTACTACAAGGAGATGTATAAGGCAGAAGAGGAAAATGGATAGCCAAGATCCAAGAATATGATTTGGACATAAAACCCACAAAGTTGGTGAAAGATCTAATTCAAAAGGTGATTTCCCTAGAGTAACTACAAGAAGATCTATAGGGAAATCACCTTTTGAATTAGTATATGGAACTCAGTCTCTGTTTCCAAGTCAACTTGTGAATCCGGTGATTGCAACGATTCAGGAGGCGAAAGAAGAACCAAATTCTTTGATAAGAAGAATGAATAAAGTGATGGAGCTAAGCGAGAACAGGGACAAGGTAAGAGACAACTTGATTATGTATCAATCCAAGATGAAAAATATTTTTGACAGAAAATCCAAGGAAATTGATTTTAAAGTTGCAGATTTAGTATAGAGACGGGATACCAAAAGAGAAGATAAGGGTAAACATGGGATGTTTGATCCTCTCTGGTATGGCCCTTTTAGAATTGTTGAAGTAAGATCCAATAATACCTTCATTCTTGAGAATCTTGATGGTGAAACTCTACAACTGCCTATCAATGGGAAATACTTAAAGCATTACTTCCAGTTCTGAATAATAAGCGTCATTTCAATATAAATACTAGAGTGAAATCAGTGTACAAATGCCATAGAATTTAAATTTATGCGAAGAAATATATGACTCCATGCCCGAAGTGAAGGCACTAATCTGTGGTTCTTAGTGCTTTTGTGGCAAAAGCACTATCTCCAGGTGGAGCCATATGTTGTAACATGCATTTTTGTTGCTTGTAGTATTCATTTTTCATTCAAGAACTTGAAAATATTTCAAAAAAGATAAAAGAAATAATGACATAGCGGAATCACTAAAGGAACAAGTATAAAAGAATCGGTCCCAGTATACCCATGCGATCAAGTTAAATCATAATATAAATGGTTATACAGAGCCATAACTAAAATATATATATACTATGTTGTAAAGCCCAAGAATAACAACGAAGTGAGAATTCGCAAAAGTCAAGCTCAGAGAGAGTTGAGCAGTAGGAAAATGAAAGGCCAAAACCCTGAAGAAAACCCTGGAACCACAAAATACTGAAGAAATGGCACAAAGTCAAAGTGAGTGGACAGATGAAGAATGAATGCACAGGAACCGTTGGATCTTGGAGATCAACAAATGAGGTCGAAGGAAATGAACGATCCAGACTAAATCATGTAGATTGGAATCAAGGAATGAATGGCGAAGATTAACCAGAAGTGCTGGTGGAAGAGAAATCCAAAGGAGCATTGCCGCCATCGATGGTCCAAGATCTATGGTCATCGGGCACGAACAAGTTCGGGCGTTAACCAAGACGAAGGGCGGACTTAAAGCTATAAGCGGGATTTCGGGCGGATCTAAAATGGTAAATGGCATTTAGAGGAAAGCGCCCAATTCCATTCAATGGTTGACACCACTAGAGGAGAGAGAAAAACCACTCATTTTAGGTGGGTAACTCTCGTGCAAGTAGTCCACCCGAAATTGATATCACCTATCAGATCCTGGGGTTGAAATCTATGGTGGAGAATGGACCCAATATATATATGTGTTAGCGATGCGATTAAATCGCAGTCGCAAAATGCAACAGCACTTATATGAAATCACCCCTGGCCAGACCTAAAAATATATGCATTATGTTTCAAACTCTCGGTGTGTCCTTTATATCGCATATCGTTAAGTTTTGTATTGATATATCATTTGAAAGGGCCAATTGCGATTTGTGATATGAAGTCAATGGAGCATTGAACGGGTGGATCCAATGGATTTATGCAGCCGATTTAATTCTTTTTGAGTTCCGCGGTAAACCAAAGATTAACATTAATTTCATTGTATAAAAGGAAAATGAGTGTTAAAACCAAATCCGAAGAAAAGGCAGTTGGGCATGTTTTCTTTGTATTTTGGCCAATCAAATCGCCCGATATATACATAAGCCTAGTTTTCGCACAAGTCAAAGTCTAATGCAGTTAATTATGGTTAAAGTGGATTAAGAATTATTAAAGCATCCACAGAGGAACTCAAGAGCCGATTAACAGAGCTGAAAATATAGCAGTTACCCTCATTTTCTAGTTCAGTTATTTCTTGTTATTGTATGTTCTTTGAGGTGTCTTTTACCCTTTGTAAAATTCTGTAACAATTTTTACTTTAGATAGTTAGAGAAGCAGTTAAGTAGTTTGATAGTTTCGAAGATTAATAACTATTCCCAATGTATAAAAGAGGAAAAACTACAAAGAAAAAGGTGGTCGGAATTTTGGGAGAACCTGGAGACTAGGCCACTGTATTCCTAATATAACTGTTGATTAATGAAAGAATCAGAAGTTTCCATGTATTGCTGGGTATGATTTTGTGACTTCTCTGTTATGTGTCATCTTATGTTTTCTTCCTTCAAGTATGGTAATGAAGCTGCAGGTCTTTATTTTCTTATGTAGATAAAGTTAAAGTTCCTTAAAAGAGTGCTCCTATACTTGAAGTTTTCACCTTCCTTTCTAAGTTACAGATAATAGTTTCTGTGTAAGGCAACATATTATCTTTAACTTCTCCAAGTGTCACAGATAGTAGATCCTGTGTTAAACAGCATATTGTCTATGACTTAGTTCTCACCTTCATAATTCTTCTAAGTTACAGATAGTAGTTTCTGTGTAAGGCAACATATTATCTTTAACTTTTCCAAGTGTCACAGATAGTAGATCCTGTGTTAAACAACATATTGTCTCTGACTTCTTCAAGATTTCTTCATTTATCATTCATATTCAGCTATCAAATGGCATTTTAATATTTCCTTGTCACCTAAGTATTGAGAGTTAAAAACCAAGTCTCCCAGGTCCTTCATTTGAGAACACAACATATAATTAAGTGACAAATAAGTGACAGTAATTACAAACATTAATGTCTTAAGCACAATTTCTCTACAGCCAGGAAATTGGTTTCTTAAGGTACAACCGGACTAGTGGCCTACAAACTTGCACTTCCTTCGACAATGAAAGTCCATGATGTTTTCCATGTTTCGTTGCTTACAAGATATGTAAAGGATGTTGATCATGTTATTAATTGGTATATACTGTAGGTGGAGCCAGAAGGAAAATTCGAGTCAGAACCTCAGTGTATTTTGAACAGAAATATGTTCATGCTTTGGAACTGAGCAATCAAGAATATTAAAGTGTAGTGGAAGCACTTTGGGCTAATGAAGCTACATGGGAGATGGTTGATCATATGTGGGCTATGTATCCTTCTCTATTCGCTGGTTGAGTTGATACATTTTGATATATGTTTTGACATGGTGTTTTGGTATATGTATATATGTATATGGATGTAAATATTGCCATGGGTTGTGTTATAAATATCCAATAAGCCGTATGATTGTCATATTGTTATGTTGGTCATGTTGGTTTTCTTTTCAATAGGTTGATCATTGTAAATATTGCATCGAGTTAAGTTATAAAGCTCCATGGGTAGTATGTTTTTCTTTTCAGTGTCTTGTTGGTTGTGGGTTTCATTGAAAACCGAGTATGGTGTTCCCCTAAGGGGGAGGGATCTGTAACAACCCCAGGTTACAAATCCATGTAATTAAGTTAATAAAGGAAAAATAAGACTTAAGGTTATGGGACACTTATTCCAAACTTAATGTTGGGAAAAAAATCCTAGTTTGGGTATTCATTTGGTTTATTATGGCTAAAGAAATTTGACAAAGGCAATGAGAAAGGCTTTGAAAAGGAAAAGGGGCATTAATTGGAATTTTTATTTATTAAAATAAAGGAAATTAGGAGAAAAGGAAGATGAAAGGTCACAGGGTGCATGTGAGGACGAAAATGAAGGAAAATAATGAAAATTGAAGAAAATAGAGGCCACATTTATAAAAAGGCTTACAAGGATCAGTTCACAACCTTTTTTCAATTCAGTTTTGGAGTTATCTCTCTATTCTCTCTACTCTCTCATACTCTCATACACTTAGAGTATTCTTGGAGCACTCTAGCATTGGAGGAAGAAAGGCAAAGGAAAGGCAAGAAAGAAAAGGGAAGAAAAGATCAAGCAATGAAGAGAGGGATCAAATGGCTACAATAGGATTGCTTGCAGGTATTGAGTTGCATGTATGATTTCCTTGTTATTTTTGGCATGCATGGTACATGCATGTTTATAATTGGTTTTCTTGTTGTCATTGGCATGGGTGTTGCCAGGTGTGACAGTGGATTTCAGCCTTGCCTTGCCATTTCTGGATAGCCATGGTGTGATGGGACTCTTTTACTTGGTAGAGCTAGATTACTAGATGGTTTTGAAATTGAGTGGGGTGGTCTTACGAAAAATAACAAGGCCTAGGAATCCATTCAGTGGTAATGGTAGGATAGACGGTAATTCTTGGTTGGGAATACCCTTGTTGGACCTAGGAATCCCTTGATCGGTAATGGCGGGATATATGGTAAATCCTAGAGGTGTATACCCTCGTTGGGCCTAGAAATACCTTAATCGGTAATTGAGGGATACACAGTAAATCCTAGAGGGTGGAGACATACAAATTCCTCATGGTTTAGGTGGATAAATCCAGAGGCATCCATGCTTGTTTAGGGCCTAGTGATCCCTTGACCGATACATGGTAGGATTGCGGTAAATCCTGTATTGTATGTTTATTGTTTGGGCCTAGGAATCCCTTGGCGGGATACACGGTAAAGCTTGAGGAAGCCTTAATTGGTTTTGTTGTGAGTCCCGTGTTCATGCTTGGAATACAACAAAAGGGTGATTAGCTGAAAGAAATATTTGTTTTAACTAATCTACGGTCGGGTGGTACATGGAAGTCCTTGGCTTGATTTCATTTTGCATATGTTGATAAGAGCTATTTTCCTCAAGTGTATTATGTGTAAATATGTTTTTTATTATGTGATGATAATTGTTGTTCTATCATTATTATTCTACTCGTTATATGTTGGTTATAAGCATTGTTTATGATAGACTTGAGTTATGTCTCTCATCATGATTTGATTAGTAAATAAATGAATAATGAAGGTATGACCTAATAGATGATAATGCAAATATTATGATAGGGCATCAAACCTTCTTGAAAAATCTATGATAAGTATGAAGTCCCTATGATCATATGTGTTTATATGACTTGTAGATTACATGTTCATGATGTGTTTGACAGAATGTCTGTCATGGCTAGGCCTTTTAAGGTCAGGTCTTTATTCAAGTTTTCCATTAGAGTCCTTTTCATCTTATTATTGATCACTTATGGAAGTTTCTTGAAGTTCTGGGCTGAGGCCTGAGTCCTAGCCCTGAAAAAGTTGCTCAAAATTCAGGTCATTGGCACATAACTTCCTAAAAAAGGCCATAGTTGCACGGATGCCTTGTTGTGGGAGTGACTGAAGGGTCTCATTCACATGGAGGGGTTTTCATGGGAGCGATTGGGGGTCTAGTTCAGTCAAGAAGCAAGTTCTCTCAAGGGTTGGACACCTTGAGGTGTTTCTTGGATCCTAAAGGTTCTGTAGCTCTTGAGGAAGGTCAGTTTGGTTTTGCTTTGTCGATTCCACTTCCGTAATTGTACTTGGGGAGTAGAATCATATCATAGAAACTCGTCGTCACATGTTTACCCCGGTGGAACGATTAGCTTGGGTAAATGTGGGAGGAGGGTGTTACAATATGGGCTAGAGATTGAATGTTATGTATATGTATGTGTGTGTGTGTGTGTGTGTGTGTGTGTGTCGATTTATAAAATCTGTGAATTATTCGAATGCGTTGAATAGATGTGCATGGAATGACCCTTTCAATGGTGCATGCACTCCTGTAAGTGGGTATATATATCATATATTCAATGTGTGGATGAATTTCCTGTGAACGATGGTTTAACTTTGCATTGAAGGCAGTCAACTCTGTCGAAGATTGTGAATTGTGTTGCATATGGATAGATTATGTGATCTAAACTTAAACAAGAATGCAACAAATTACAGATATAACTATAAATACATAGATGCAGTACAAATAACACTTCATTTCATTAATATCAAAATATTGAAATATGCTTACAACCAGAATGGAAATAAACTAGCTCGGGCAATGGTAGCTTATCTCTACGAAGAGATGTGGTGGCTACATGCCTCTGAATTGTGTTACAATGAGGTTCAAGGGCCTATTTATGAAATATAAATAAGGTAAAACCATAAACAACAAAAACCCTAACCCCAAGAGATGGAACGCCAAGAGTTTGTGGGCCCCATTAGGGTTAGTTGGCAAGCTAACTTCCCGGGGTTGTAACTTGGTCATATTATCTCTGTTTGGCACGCATGATATCTTGTTGGAAAGGTCTCTTTGAGTACTACAGGATTTGTGGTAGGAAATTTCCTATGGACATGGGCCAGTTTTGGACCTCAAAAAACAATGTTTAGGGGGTCAAAACTTCTCCAGAAGTTCAGGACTCGAAAAATTGCTAAAAATAGTAAAATGCTTAAATACACAAGGAAACAGATGAAACTGATTGGCGATCTAGGTGGAATAGGCAGGTGGCCTCCAATATCCACCTGAATTAGTCATCCCTACTTAGGAAGCAATGGTCCCCATTGCATGCAGAGCCTTGATGAGGTGAGGAAATTTTTGTTGAACCTAGTCCCTACTGAACCACTTTCCTTGGTGAAGGAGTTGGCCTGATTTGACAATTCGATATAGCTGGATCCTCTGTTGGCGAGTGTTCTTGATCTGTGTATCCATGATATAATCAGTTGTGGAATGTTCCATGCAGTATGGGTTGAACTCAATTGGTGTGAGTTGTTCTGTAATGTCGGATGTGTCCAACAATGGTTGAAAGTATGCTCAAAGATGATCTACATTGAATATTGGGTGCAGACCAAGGAACAGAGGAATTACAAGCTCGAATACATTGTCCCCCACAACCTTTGTTATGGTGTATGACCCATATTGGAGCAAACAAAGCTTACGTTGGGGTCTAGTGAGGCACTCCTTCTGCAAATGTAGCCAAACTTTGTCGCCCACCTGGAACTTATGTGGAACTCGATGTTGATCATGGCATTGCTTGTACTTAGCATTGGCTTAGTTCAATATATCATGAACCTATTGGAGGATGTGTTGAATGCATTCAATGAAGTTGTTAGCCTTGTTGGCTCCAGACTGGACGTGAGCCGAATCTGCCTGAGTAGCTGCAAATGGTATGGCCACATCAATGGGACATAATGGTTGAAATCCCAGCCCTACCTGAAAGGGGTTATGGCCCATTGAGCTGTGGAGATCTCTATTGTAGTTGTGATGGACATAGGGGAGGCTTTCATCCCATGTGCATGGATGCTTCAAGTTGTACATGCATATAATGTGTACGATCATCTTGTTGATGACCTCTATTTGGCCATCATTTTGGGGATGGAAAGTCATGGACTTAGTAAGTTTGGTATCCAAAATCGACCAGAGATTTTACCAAAATTCACTTAGGAATCTTTTGTCCTGATTTGAGATAATGGACGGTGGGACCCCGAAGTGTACCCACTCTCACTCAAAGAAGAGTCTAGAAATGGCCTCTGTTGTGATAGTCTTCTTGCAAGGCTCCATAATGGCCATCTTAAAGAATCCGTCAACGACCATAAAAACATAGTCATTGTTGTGCTTAGAAGAAGGAAGGCCTAACATGTAATCCATGGAGATGGATTCCCAAGGTCGACTAGGAGTAGGAAGAGGAGTATATAGGCCTTGCTTCTTGATGGTTGGTTTGGCAATGGCATAAGCAGTGCAGGATTTAATGTACCTCCCAACATCGTGATGAAGGTTCAACCAATACAAATACTTCTACAATACTGCCACTATTTTCTCTACCTTGAAATGTCCAGTGATGGGACTGTAGTGCATGTCCCAAATCATCTTGGCACGTTCACTTGAAGGAACACAAATGTATCCTAGATGGCATAACAGTGCAGCTTGGAGGTGAAAATTTGGAACTTTCTTACCTTCTAGGAGTTTCTAGTATGTGGTGTCGAATTTTGGATCATTCTAGTAAAGATATGGCCACCTCGAAGTCTCATGCCCATAGGAGTCGAGCACAGTGATCAGCACCATGACTAGTGGTCGGATGAGGCAGTCTACAACATTATTGGTGCTTCCCTTCTTGTACTTAATGTTCAAATGTAATTGTTGCATGTATGTGGACCATTTCTGATGGCGATCATTCTGCAACTTCCCTTGTGATTGTATGAATTGCAGGGGTCAGTGGTCTGTGTGGATGACTGTTCTCTTCCCCATAATGTAATGCTTCCATTGACAATAGACCTGCACAATGGAATACCTTTCTTTTTCATAGGTGGAATACTTTCAGACTGTTTCTAAAAGTGTCTCACTGTGGTAAGCCATTAAATTCCCCTGTTGTGTAAGAACTGCACCAATAACATAGTCAGAGGCATTTGTCTCAATCTTAAATGGTTGATGCAGATTTGGGAATGTGAGGACTGATGCAGAGTAGAGGCGATGCTTCAACTCGGAAAATTCATTCTATTAGGTTTCGAACCGATTTTTTTTTCTTTCGCTCCATCCTTGGTACTTGACTTAAAGGCCAAGTGATATGAGAGAACTTGAACACGAACCTATGGTATCAATTGGGAAGACCTAGAAATTTTTGGAGCTCTGTTAGAGTGGTTGGGGCTGACCAATCCTAAATGAATTTTATCTTGGATGGATCCAAAAGTGCACCCTTCTCATCAATGATCTAGCCCAGATATTGAACTTGGGTCATGCTAAAAGTCCATTTCTCCAAATTGGCACATAACTTGTGTTGTCACAGGGTTTGAATGACCTGTCGAATATGGTGGAGGTGCTCTTTCCAACTCTAGCTGAAGTTCAAGATGTCATCTAAAACACCACCATGAATGCATTGGTAAAGGGTTGTAAGATATCATCCATCAATCTCATGAAGGCTGCAGGGGCATTCGTAACCTAAAAAGCATGACTAACAATTTGAAAAGGCCCACCTTGGATTTGAAGGGAGTCTTCCACACATTAAAGGGTTCGATAGGCACCTAGTGATAACCAGACTTCAAATCAATATTTCTGAAATATTTTCCCCCCTTGAGCTGGTCTAGAAGGTTGTCAATCCATGGGATTGGGTACCTATTCTAGACAGTGATCTTGTTCAACGCCTAATAGTCAATATAGAGTCTCCAAGTCTTTTCCTTCTTCTGTACCAATACAATCGAGCTCCCACATGGTGATGAGATTGGCCTGATGTTCCCTTTGTGTAGTAGCTCCTAAATCTGCCTCTTGATCTCATCGTTCTCCAAAACAAAGCGTCAATAGATTGGTCGGTTGGGTAGCGGCGCGCCCGGGGTCAGATCGATGGAGTGCTTAACCTGACAATGTAGAGGTACCCCTGTAGGTGTGGTGAAAATATCCTTGTACTCCTCCACAACCTTATCCATTTTTTGTTGTTGTGCAAAGGAGCCCTGTTCGGAAGCCATGGCCACAACCTTCTTATTTCCCTAAGGGCGAATCATATAGAAAATACATTTCCTAGTCTGGGAAATTGTTATGAAACCAGCTCACAAAAAGATAGAAAAGAGAGATCCACGCCTTAGAATTCAGCCTCTTCGAGGGGGCAACCTCCTTTACATTACATAAATGAACAATTCTTGGATGATACAAATGAAAAGACCTACTTTCTATATATAGGAGTCTAAGGGCTCATAACATAATGAGAGCCTACATAACAATAATAATGTAAGGGCACAATAATAACAATAGTGGGATTCTATGGGGTGCCATAGTAACAATATGGGCATTACATGGGCACAACAATATAATAAGGGGTTCTACTAATAAAATAAGGGGTTATATTAATAATATAGGGACCTAACATGCCCCTCTCCTTCAAAAAGTGTTGTCCTCAACGCTTGAGCAGTTCTGGATACTTCTGCATAAAATTCTCATCCTCCCATGTGGAATCTTCAGCGGATAAGTTCTTCCACTTGATAAGATACTCTGAAATTGATCGATTTCGTAGCTGTCGAGTTCTTGTTTCTGTGACTGCTTCCGGTTCCAATATAATTTTTCCTTCCTCGTCAAGTTCTGGCAATATTGTTTGAATTGGGAGCTTGTCACCTATAACCTTCTTTAAACATGAAACATGGAAAACTGGGTGCAATCGAGAAGCTGCAGGAAGCTCCAATTTGTATGCCATAGTACCAATCTTTTCCAACACCTTGTACGGACCATAATACTTTGGTGATAATTTATTATCCTTCTTAGCTTGCTTTAGGGACATTTGCTTATATGGTTGTAGCCGTAGGAATACCCAATCACCTACATCAAAACTTCTTTCACTGCGATGTTGATCTGCCTGTTGTTTCATTCTATTTTGTGCCAACACGAGGTTATCCTTTAAGAGTTGGAGGACTTGTTGTTGATGTTCGATGTGATGTTCCACTGCCTGAACCTTAGAATTTTCTCTTAAATATGATGTGATGGATGGTGGTTGATACCCATAAAGTGCCATAAATGGGGTCATTTTTGTTGCTGTATGGAAGGAAGTGTTATACCACCATTCAGCCAGAGGCAACCATTTGACCCATTGTGTCTGTTTATCAGATACAAAGCAACGAAGATATCCTTCCAAACATTTGTTTACTATCTCAGTTTGCCCATCAGATTGAGGATGATAAGATGAGCTATGAGCTAACTGAGTACCAAGACAAGAAAATAATTCTGTCCAAAAATTTCCAGTGAAAATGGGATCTCTGTCACTTACAATAATCTTTGGGTTTCCATGTAGCTTTTGAACTGTTTCCATAAATGCAGTAGAAACTGTACTGGCTTTAAATGGATGTGATAATGCACAAAAGTGTGCATACTTGGTAAGTCTGTCAACTACCACCATGATGACACTCTTTCCCTCAGACTTGGGTAAACCTGTGATAAAATCCATTGAAACCTCCTCCCAACGTTGGCTTGGAATGGATAAAGGTTGTAATAGACCTGGTGTCTTAATTGTTTCAACTTTATTTTGTTGGCAAACCAAACATTCCGCCACAAACTTTTGAATATCTGATTTAAGGCCATCCCAAAAAAATTCCTTCTTAACCCTGTGGTAAGTTTTTAAAAATCCTGAGTGCCCTCCTAAGGGAGAAGTGTGCAATTCCATAAGAATCTTTTGTTTTAGCTGGGAATTCTTACAGAGGTATAAGCGATCTTTGTACCATAACGAATCATTTTGCCAGCTAAATGTATCAGAAGTACTGGAATCTTGTTGTAGCTTTCGAATAAGTGCCCACACTTCTTCGTCATTCTTCCATTCCTCCCTTGCTTCGTTTATCCAATCTGGTTGGATAATAGAAATGGCACACAACAATGCTTCCACATCCTCATCCTTTCTTGAGAGTGCATCTGCCACCACATTTTGCTTCCCTTTTTTGTAGATGATTTCAAAGTCATAACCCAACATCTTTGTGACCCACTTTTGTTGCTCTTCAGAGGATAATCTTTGTTCTAAAAAGTATTTAAGGCTATCATGATCCGTTTTTACCTTGAAGTGTCTTCCCATTAGGTAGGGTCGCCATTTCTTAAGTGCATGGAGTATTGCCAACATTTCCTTCTCATAAATAGCTTTGCTTAAAAACTTTCCCTTGATTGGACGACTTTCAAAAGCAATGGGTCTTTCATCTTGCATTAGAACAGCACCAATTCCATTTCCTGAAGCATCACATTCCACAATAAAGGTTTTTGTGAAGTCCGGTGTAGCTAAGACCGGTGCTTGGCACATTGCCTCTTTAAGATGTTCAAAGGCCTTTGTTGCTTCCGAAGTCCATGAAAATGAATCTTTCTTCAATAATGTTGTTAGAGGTGCTGCTATTCTCCCATAATTCTTAACAAACTTGCGATAATACCCTGTCAACCCAAGAAATCCTCGCAGATGCTTTATGGATGTGGGGATTTTCCATTCCTTAATGGCTTTAATTTTGCTAGGGTCTACCTTAACTCCTTCATGAGATACAATATGACCCAAATATTCCACCTCCTGGACTCCAAAGAAACATTTGGATCTTTTTGCATATAATTGTTTCTCCTCCAATAGTTGTAGCACCCTGTCAACATGTTCAACATGATCCTTCCAAGACTTGCTGTAGATTAGTATATCATCAAAAAATACTAACACAAATTTTCTAAGGAATGGTTTGAAAATTGAATTCATCAAACCTTGAAATGTTGAAGGTGCATTGGTAAGGCCAAAAGGCATGACCAAAAATTCATAATGACCCTCATGAGTTCTAAATGCTGTTTTCGGAATGTCTTCAATCTTCATTCTGATTTGATGATATCCCGAACGAAGATCCAACTTGGTGAAGTAAATTGATCCATGCAATTCATCCAGTAATTCATCAATAACAGGAATGGGGAACTTATCTTTAATAGTGAGCTTGTTGAGCTCCCTATAATCTGGACACATGCGCCATGATCCATCCTTCTTGTGCACCAATACTACTGGAGCTGAGAAAGAACTTTGACTCGGTTGAATTATACCAGCCTCTAGCATTTCTGCAACCATACGTTCAATTTCACTTTTTTGGACATAGGGATATCTGTACGGCCTGATGTTTGGAGGAACACTTCCTGGAATCAGATGAATAGCATGATCATGATCACGCATAGGTGGGAGACCTTTGGGAGTCTCAAATACCTTGGAATGATTGTCCAGGACTTTTTGGAGATCTGGAGAAATAGATGATTCCAATGTGGAAACATCTAGCGAACATAATTGTGCAATTACACCTCTTTGCTCCTTTTTTAGAAGCTTTGTCATGCCATTAGAGCTGATTATCTTTCCTGGTTTCCCTGCAATACCCCTTAATTCAACTTCCTTTCCTTCCACAGAAAATTTCATGAAAAGTTCTTGAAAATTAAAAGCTATTGTACCCAAGGATTGTAGCCATTGGACTCCTAGTACAACATCAGCACCTCCCATTGGAATGGAAAGCATTGGGCTAGTCAATACATATTCTCCCATGGATAGCTTGATATTATGGCACTTTCCAGAACAATTTATTGTTCCTCCATTTGCAATCATCACTTGACACTCTGGTGCTGGATATAGGAAGCAATTCAATTCTTTTGCTACCCTACAATGAATAAAATTGTGGGTGCTTCCTGAATCAATCAACACTATTACCTTTTTCTTCTTGATTTGTCCTTCTATCTTGATGGTTTGAGGAGTGGTAATTCCCGCCAATGCATTACAAGATATGGTCGGATTTATTTGTTCTTCATCTAGGCTTTGTTCCTGGAATATATCCTCTTCTTTTGACCTTTCTTGCTCCTTTTCTTCTTCCTCTTCACAATCTATGTAGAATAATTTCTTCTCAGCACACTTATGACCTTTTGTGTATTTGCTATCACAATTGTAACAAAGCCCTTTTGCTCTTTTTTCTTCCAATTGTTGTGGTGTCAACCTTGTAGGTTGTGGAAGACTATGGGCAACAACACTTCCGTCTTTATAGTTGTGAATGGTATGCTTCCTAGTTGCCATAATTTTGCTTTCCATTTTTCTTGCTAACCTGAATGCCTTCTCTAATGAATCAGGTTCCCAAAGGCGCACATCATGTTGGATATTATCCTTTAAAGACCCTATGAACACATCAATCCTATGCTCCTCTGGAATATCTTTTACCCTTATGTTCAATTTTTGGAACTCCTCAATGTGCTCCATTATTGAACCCTTTTGTTTGAGACTTATCAATTGGCTAAAAAAAGTGTTGCTTTTTGTATCCTCATAATGTGCTATCAATTCTTCCGTAAAAATTGCCCAAGTGATAAATTGTTTACGAGAACAAAGCCATTGATACCATACAAACTGATTTGGTTCCAAATATAAAGTTGCCATACGTACCTTTTGTGTGTTTTGCACATTATTGAGATCGAAGAATTGCTCCATCTGTAATATCCATGTGGCGGGATCCTTGCCATCAAACTTCCTCATATCGATTTTTGGAACATGGTGAGTCTTCGATCCAACATTAGAGTCTATGGAATCATGATTAACATTTCTTTTGTTCTCATCATGAGTTTCCTTTAGTACCCTTTCACCATTAGTGACGATTTCTTGTAGCAACTTATTCATATTTATCTTCAATTCGTCCATGTCTGTCTTCAAATCTATCTTCAAGTCATCCATCTTAGCTTCCACACCTTTCTTTAAACCATCCATCTTAGCTTCTACATCTTTCTTTAGACCATCCATCTTAGATTCTGTTCCCTTTTGTGCAAGGGACATTTGTTGCACTTGTTCTTGTAATTTTGATATATCATGTTGCATTTCTTCCTCTTCTTCATGAGTCATGCTAGAGCTTTCAGGTCCCTTACTAGGTGTTTGCATTTTCTTTCCTCGGGGCATCAGTTACCGATAATAATGCTTTACTATGCCCTTTGAATTCCTTCAAACCAAGCTTATGCAAAAATAAAAAATAAAAACTACACACCTTTTTTTTTACTTTGTAGAAGCCTGATATTGAATCTGATGTATCTCTGTAATTTCGGATCATCCAATTCTGAAATTTCTACCTGCAGTAGCCTTCTGCGTCCTCTTTCCAATGCCACAAGTCTGAGCCAAATTGGATTCTCCAAGGAAGAGTTATGTGAAATCTCCCACAGTGACTTGCTTTTAGACGGGTTCAGTAGAGCGAATTTGTACGACGTGCCACGAGTCACTTTTTCAACTTTTGAATCTGAAACACATATACAAGAAACTAAAGTTCGTCCTCTTTCTGTACCTCTTTACGAAATTTCAATCCGATCCTCAGAGAGAGAGTTATGACGATTTTCCCCAGGTCACCTGTTTTGAATGTAATTCAGGAGTCTGCAAAAAGGCCAACTTCCTCAGATCATATCTCCGAAAATATCGCGCGAAAAGCTCTGAAATTCCGAACCAAGGTTCAACGCCAATTCTTCTCAAATGGGTTTTTTTTTGCGACTTCTGAAACGTCACAGAAAAAAAGTTATAGCGAAAATGCCACGATGACCTGTTTGGAGCAGCGAAACCCTAGAATCCAAAGCTCTGATACCAAATGTTATGAAACCAGCTCACAAAAAGATAGAAAAGAGAGATCCACGCCTTAGAATTCAGCCTCTTCGAGGGGGCAACCTCCTTTACATTACATAAATGAACAATTCTTGGATGATACAAATGAAAAACCTCCTTTCTATATATAGGAGTCTAAGGGTCATAACATAATGAGAGCCTACATAACAATAATAATGTAAGGGCACAATAATAACAATAGTGGGCTTCTATGGGGTGCCATAGTAACAATATGGGCATTACATGGGTACATCAATATAATAAGTGGGTTCTACTAATAAAATAAGGGGTTATATTAATAATATAGGGGCCTAAAAGAAATGACCTTACTGCATTTCTTCACAGTGATCAAAGAGATGGTGGTAGGTGAGTCTACCTCTGGTATCCTGTAAAATTGATTTCCCAAATTAATAATCACAGGGCAAGGTCTAGACTCATATACAACATGCCACTTCCACTAGTACGATTGTCCTAATAATACATCACAAACTTCAAGAGGAGCCACATCACAAAGTACCACATCCATGAAGGGATTGATGTTGTTGGCAAGGTCGTCCTTGATGAAGCCACCTGATGGTGTACGACTGTGGATGGGCTATCGTCGGTAGGCCCAGCTGCGTCATGACCTTTGTTGAAATGATGTTCTTTTGGCTCACGCTTTCAACAATGAATTGGAGTGGAGAACCCTTCACCCACAGCAGTGAGTGGAAGAGGTGTTCTCCCTCCTCTGGATCTTGGTGGTGGCCATGGTGGCACTAGGCTTCACGTCAATGATTTTCTTCCCTTTGTCATTCCCCTTGTTGGTTTCTAACTTAGAGTCAGAACATGTGTCTGATTCGGAAGCCTTTAGCTCGGCCACTAGTGACTGCTTGGCCCGACACTCACTTTTGTTGTGAGTGGATCTCTTATGGAAGTCACACCATTTTCTTGTGTCCTTCTTTATCTTCGGGTTGTTGTTCTTTTCTTATGCCTTCAACAGTTTGTCCTGGTTCACCCTACCTTGGCTTTGACCTTTGCTCTGTGGTTTGGGGGTGCATTTTCCTTGCTTCGGATTCGCAGATCCAAAGTCTCACTTCTTCTGTTTAAACTTTTTCTCAATCTTGACAACGTATCGATATGCCGTACCGCGCAAAGAGATGTCCAGAAACTCCATCTCGTCCTGGATGTACTTATGCAGGTAGTCGCGGTACTTGAGTACCAAATGCCGCTCAGAATCCTTAATACCCAATTTTGGGTGGAGGGTTTAGAAAACTTTTGTAAACTCCGGCACATCCTCATGCCTTCCTATCATAGCGTGGTCCACTTTATGTATTTATCTTCATAGCTCCTCACAGGGTAATATTTTTCCTTGATGGCATACAGGAAAGAATCCCAAGTTGTTGTGGCTGAAAATAGTGAGGATTCCCTCTCGTCCCTTTGTTCCCAGTAGGTTTCCCAACAGTCCTTGACATGTGGGGTGGCTTTGAGAAGTGCAAAAGTAACCTTTTCCTGATTGGAAAAGTCACAGATTGAAAAATATCCTTCCAACAGATTCAACCATTTATCTATGGCGTCTGCATCTATTTGGCCCTCAAATATTGGAATGCCAAATTTAACATGTACCTTAAAAGGAGTGGCGCCTCCAGAGTGGTTGCGGGATGAGGATGTGTCGCCTACGGGTAGTCGTCGAAGGATCTGGGAAAAGTTATCCATCATTGTGTTCTTCTGTTGCCCGAGGGCTTCCTCGAGCAATATTTTGATAAGATCTCCTCTTTCTTTTCTTCCGCCATGGGAGGCCATCGAGGTTTGCGAGGCTAGTCTTGCATAGGTTCAACCATATTGAGCCCTTACTCCTTATATCTTGACCTTGTTGGGGACATGCAAAGAAAAACAAAGAAAGAGTTACTAGCATTATGGGGTATAATATACTTCGCAAAGCTACAACAAATTGATTCATTGAGTGTGTTTGGAGACTCAAGAGTCACTAAAGATGGGGATAATGAAAAAACCAATCTTGAAGTCCCTTCATTGTTCTATTGGCAACAGAGGACAAAAGCATTGGCTTCATCTTTCGGGTCAATTTATTTCTATCATATTTACAAGGAATCGAACTTTGAAGTGGAAAAGCTTTGAAAGAAAGGTATCAAGAATATGGAAGGCTTCTTATACTATGAAAAATACGAGGAGGAGGTCGTCATTGATAGAGAATAGATGTCTCTTTTTTCCATATAACAAAAATAGTACTTGTTGCATATCTACATGTTTCTTTGTGATTATTGTTTTGATGTCACATAGACATGGAAATGTTGTATTATGTGTTTGGTTCAACATACATGTTTTAGTTTTTGAATATGCAGTTATGGGCATTGATAATTAAAGACATATGTAAATAATTAAACAATTGTTTTTTTCTTTCTTGGAAAAAGAAGAAGAAAAGAGTTCATTTTCCCTCCTACAATTAAAAACAAAAAAGGAGTTAAGCATGAATTTAATTTCAGCTAATAATATTTCTATTTAGTTATCCAAAAGAAGAAGAAAAGAATTCATTTTCCCTCTTACAATTCAAAACAAAAAAAGGAGTTAAGCATGAATTTAATTTCAGCTAATAATATTTCTATTTAGTTATCCAATCTCTATAAAGAGAAATGTCACGATGAAGACTCCATTAGAAGGAAGCCCGATACTAAAGGAGTATAGTGGAAGTCTTTTTGTAGAAAATCATTTTTCAAGTCTAAGGTGCATCTTATGTCATCTTATGTATAAATTTTATATAAGAAGAACAAAATATCATATTTTTGCATTTAAAGATTTTGTGAAAATATTTTTTTATTAATTATGTTGATATATATCTTTATTTCGTAATAGAGTTTTTAGAATTTCTTTTTTGTAATAGAGCTTCTAGAATTTTAATTTAATTAACAATAATTATTATTAAGTGAATGGTAGGGATTTAACTTCCATAAAATATTTTATATTATTCTTAATAGTATACACAAATTGAAGAGTAGCTACATCTTTTTTCTTTTTTAATTAAATTTATTAATTAAAAAAATGTTTGAACAAGTGTCATATGAAATGAGTTATGATTTTTTTGATGTGTGGTATTGATAAACCATGGTATTGACCAATGGTATTCTAACAAAGACTATTTATAGATTAAGAATCTTCATGATAAAATAAGATGAGCCAAATCTAGATGATTTAAAAATCATTCTTACATTATATATATATATATATTATTTTAATCATTAATAACATTAATTTTTAAGATTTTTTTTAATTTTAATACTATAATAGAAATAACGATTTTTTCTTTCTTTTTTTTCAACTTTACATATAGTTGCGTCATCTAACATCAACA
The DNA here is from genome assembly GCA_031772625.1 of Pinus tabuliformis. Taxonomy (NCBI): domain Eukaryota; kingdom Viridiplantae; phylum Streptophyta; class Pinopsida; order Pinales; family Pinaceae; genus Pinus; species Pinus tabuliformis. The sequence goes on from CM062804.1 coordinate 1,427,005,303, forward strand.
TTTCATGTCGTAGCAGCTATTGGAACCGGGGTGAGGAGGTTATTATTAAACCCTTCCAACCACTCGGAATAACATCCATTGACCAAAGTTCATCCCTATCAACATCTACGGATCATTAATTTATAAAATTAAGCTAATTCTATTTTGTTCCACACATTTATCGCATTTCAAAACGGTAAATTCTTCTTCTCCTAATCAGTTTGTATTAAATTCTTTCTCCTCCTCGGCATTTTGTATATTAGCCTTTTAAATTTTTTTGAAAAGATTATCAAGTTTTAATATCGTTTGGAGTCCAAATGAAGGTGAACACCCTACCAGGTTATGAGGTTATATGATTTCATATAAAGCATTATCTAATGTATTTTAATTAAATTAGGTTGCTAAAAGCTTATTGTGGAACATTTTCTTTTATTCACTTTAAGCGTTTAAGATTAGGCGTTGGCTTTCTCTATTTGCCTGATTTCCTGCTTTTGTGAAGCCCATATCTGTGGTTCGATTTTTCTCCCGCAGAATTTCTTTCCAAAATCCTATTGCTTGTACCAGAATTGAAATTTTTCAGGGATTGAATTACAAACCGTGGATTTAGCCGCAGCGTCACATTATTTATTTTCCTGGTCGCATCAGAGCATTTGAGAAGAAAACCAAACCAATGATTCGGGTTTTCGAATCCTGGTTAAAAAATGAATATTAAAACCATTACAATCCCTCTGTTATTCTTACTTTTTATTTATAAAAAAATATGTTTAGTGGTTACAGATAATACAGAGGAGCTTCAGCTGATCGTTTTTAATTCTAATTACAAACACTCACGCGAGATTATTAATTTATGCACAAGAAAATCAGGAATGCAAGGCAATGGATGAGATTATTCCTTTTGAAATGACTGCTCCACCATAACACCTCTGCAAAACGCTCACCAATCTTTATTTATTCTTATTTCTCTGCATTATTTCCTTCTGTCTTTCCATACTCGCCCGACTGAATGGCAGCGCTCACTGCACTCAGACTCCTGTTAAATTTTCTTTCTCTTGGATCTTTGGCTTCCGCTCTGCCATTGTTAACACCAGCCGCGGCTTCTCTTGACTCTCTGTATTTTTCCAGCAGCCTGGGAAGTAAATACCACCATATGGAAGTACACACAACGGCTAAGAGTCTGCTTGAGAAGAGTACCAGGCATCCCATAATTATTATTAAAACCGATGAATTTATAGCCATATCATATCCTTCGCCGCTGCCTGTGGCTTCCCCTGTAATGCTTCCCTTTCTTTCCGCCAATGTACCAAGCATCTTAGGCTGGGAATTAGGCGTAGGATCATTCATTTCTGGGGCTGGAAGCTGTGGATACAAGGACGGTGAAGAAAGGGGATCGGATTCGATCCTCCGACGTTTGAAAAGGTGTTACCCTAGCTGGCATGAGAATTCACCTTATTGTTAGTGAGCGGTGGGAAGTAATATTTTTCGGATGAATATTTCTGAACAATATTTGTGTTATATAGCAGTCGCTGATCTAGAAATCAATAGATTTCAACCGGCGGAGGTCCGGGGATCGATTCGGCCGCTTCGTTTTACTGACCGATTCTTGTCATTTGGGCAGATCTATCGCTGGCGTCTGGCCTCCTCGGCCAGGGTTTTTTGAGACTGTCGGTTCATTTCGACTCGTCGGATGCAAACCAGCTACCTGCAGACAAAAATAGCAGAGAAACTCAACATTAGTCACAGATTCCTCCATATAAAAAAGGTTCATACCAGTAACTGCCGACATATGCTAAAAGACTTGCACAGGTGCTTACCGTTGGGAACCGAAGTGCCTTTGCGATTCGAACCCACGATAGGCGATCTAACTTTCTCACTGCAACCTCCTCTGCTCCTTCAGAAATCTGCTTTGGGGGTAATTCTTCGGTACAGACGCCTGATTCGCGTGACTTCAAATAAATATCGGTGTCGCGTGGCTTCATGGGAATCTCGGCATCGCGTGACTTGAACTTAATGTGTGTAGTATCGAATTCCAGTGGCATCTTCTTCTCGGTGGGCTGCCGCTAACTGGGCATTGCTTTCCCAATAGGTGAGGGAATCACAGGAATCAATTGGTCCCCTCGATAAATCCAAACAATGTTCACCGAACCTACAATGTAGTGCTGATCATCCAGAGCGATCTATTAAAGGTTCATCAATGTTCCCTGTGATTGACTGTGTGAGAGACAGATTGCAATATGAATGGTTCATCCACTTGAAAGTCTCCCATTCCTCCGCCAAAGAGCAAACAGCGGTTTAACGACCCATTTGCTTTCACGATTCTTTCCAAATTCCGAACCTCAATACAAACCGGGGGACCATTCTGTAAAGGAAACTTGAACATAATAAGTGTCATATCCATAGCAGGTAACTTGACGGTCTCACCCTATTGCTTTAGCATATAAAAATTTGCCATAAATCTTTATTCTAGCAATTGCATCGAGAGGTGCAAAGGAACGTAGCAATTGTATTGACAGGTGTAGAGGAACGCGGATAGGAGGAGGATCGGGGAATGTGGTAGTCAATAGTTCATATATTATTTTGTGGAATATCATGGAGTTGTGTAAAGAGGTGTAGATTGAATGATTATGATTAGTACACTACAAACTTAATAAATAGTTGAACACTTTATTTAGTGAGTTAAACTACCCGACATCAAATTGTGGAGCTTTGCTTTGAGGCAAACATTTAAGATAGTACTTGTAGGCAATATTTTCTGCCACTATGAGAACAAAAATGGACTTCAAACAAATTTGAAGTTTGTATAGAGTTAGACACATACATAAATTCAACACTTTTGCCGTGTTTCTATGTCAAAAGATTCATTTTTGGTTCCCTCATTGACAGTTTCCTTTCTTGGAGAAATACAGATTCCAGTTCTTATAAAGGTTGGATTCCTGTAAATCTCTTGGGATCTCACACCCCTTATGGTGCATCCACTGAAGAGGAAGAGTATTGCAATCAAAATTGGACTTCCTTCGGGCTTTATAATCCCCTCTAAGATGTCTATAAAGTAATCTGGGGGATTAACACAGTTTATAATCCCCTCTAAGATGTCCATAAAGTAATCTGGGGGATTAACACAGTTAGGGAATATAATGCCAAGGCTGGAAAAATATTCTTCAATTTCATCCACAGGTCCAAGATACATAGGCCATCCACCCTTAGGCAACAACACTAAATCAACAAACATCTTGAATAATCTAGAGCTGAAAAAATAAACCAAGCACAACCATTACATAAGTTATAAATGAAAAGGAACCATTCAAAAACTGGTATTCAACCAACCAAATTCCCAAATCAATAGTATTTAGTTTTGCAAGTAAAACACCAATTCAAGGGAATTTAACTCTATTGTAGATCTCAAGATAGTTCTAGGAATCTGATAGACATGATAAACAAGAGTCAAGTCATTTAAATTCTAAAATATTCCCAAAATCTACAATTGAAATAAAGATAACTTAAAAATAATATGCTTCAACAAATGAGTCATGCTTCTTTCATATTTTCTTTTTTGCTCATCTGAAGTGATGCAAGCAGAAACACATGCCAGGCATGACTAATATAAAACATTACCTTGGTTAATGAAGTACCACACATATGTTTACTCCTGCTAAAGCTTCTCGACGAAGGGTTTTTAAAAGCAACAATGAAAAAGTGTTGTCTAAACCAGATGTGGGTTCATCTAAGAACAGTAGGGACGGTTCCATTACTAGCTCAAGCCCAACATTTACATGTTTTCTCTGTCCTCTAGAGATCCCTCGCTTTTCCACTATACCTACTAATGGATCTCATACAGATTGCAACCCCAAAGCTTCAATGGCACGTTCGACAACTAAAACCGTGTCTTCTTTTGGCATGTTAACAGAAAGCCCTCATGCATCCCCAATTGTATCATGTCAGCCATAGAAAGTTATCAACCATGACAAAGATCAGATTTTATTTCATGAAAATGAAGCCAAAGCATACAAGAAAACATGCCAATTGCATTAAACTAAACTCTATGGCAGGCCCATCTATTTCCCATTTAAAAATTAAAAAAGGCTTAGAAAAAGAGTCACTTAAACCATGCTGCATATTTTCGTTTCTTTCTCTTCCATTTCATCTATTAATTGTAATGGAAAGTAGTCATAAGGCATGATGAAGGGAAAATATTAAGCATCATACAATAATTCATGATTGGCTTACTACTTTTTCATTATGTTCATTGAGTATCATTTTGTTATCATCCACTAAAAATGGAAACACAATGAGACAATAATTGAATTACTACATGATGCTTAACATTGCCATACTAAACAGTCACTGATAAATATAATAAGGGTTATGATCACAACCTAAATGTTTATTTGGCAAATGAATTCTCCCATTAGTGACTTCAACAATTAAGAAGAGTGAACTTTTCCCTTTTCTATTTCTCTGCCTCTCATAATTATATAAAAACCTGAAACAAAGGAACTTTCAACCAATTTCATAACAGTGAATCCATAGGCTTGAATGTATTTCTCATTAGCATGTGGATGACATGATGTTAGTGGATAACATCCTGCACAATATTAGGTTAGAACATTTAGTTGCTATTTTTTCTCATTCTCATTTTGTATTTGTCATACTGTAGTTGTAGAATATGCCATATACAAGGATTTTCACAACAGCTAATAAGTCTTGCATTAGAAACATCGTAGTTCCTGTTGCATTGTTATAAACCTTATTGAGAATTAGTATCTGTATCTTGAATAAGATCATGTTTCTTTGGAGTAATTTTTTCCTCGTACTTTAAAACAATTTTCTTCAGTGGACTTATTTATTGAAAATGAAATTAACTCAAACAGATTACAGAAAAACACACATAAAAACCAGACACCAAAGAATGGTGGAAAAGTCTTCAACCTCAGGTATTCTGTCTCACATTTTCATTATTCAAATAATTGAATATAGTGTTACAAATAAATAGATGAGAGATAGTGTTCTCAAGATAGTGCGTGCTATCTTAGACACTTTTGGTTGAGATAATTTCTCTTTTGGTTGAGATAATTTCTCACCAGACACACACCAATATAGGAGTTACCTAAACTAACTCCTATCTTAGAGGAACAACCCAAGAGTTAGGCACAAATTCCTAACTTGGAATATTTAATTAATTTATTTATTTTTGGATTTATTATTGTTTTATGAGAGAGGCTAACATTCCCCCCTTCAATGATAAATCCAAAATAAGAATGAGGAACCATCTTCCAAGTTCTCATGTTGATCCTCAAAAACATTGCCTGAAAAAACCGCCAAAACTGGATGCTGGAAAAAACTCAAATCTGAAGAGAACATGAATCAGCTGCATGCTTGATTCATCTCTGAATGTCGCTTGACAACTCCATCACGTGCCAAGCTGCAAAAGGATCCAACTGTCCTTTGTTTGAAAACAGCATCCGGTGTCCACTGACACAATTTTGATGAACGCCCACTGGCGTATTTGCTGATGATGATTGCCCACTGGCTGATGATGTTGAAAAACAACTCAATGTTGCTTTTGCTATGATGAAAGCTGCTCACTGCTGCTTTATTGTTGGTCGCCCACTGGCGAATTTACTGATGTTCGCTGTTGATGAAAAATGCCCACTGGCTGATGAAGATGCCCACTGGCTGCTTCGCTGATATTGTCGAGACTTTCAGTCTGACAACCACTTGTCAATTTCATTGACATTTTCCCCCCTTTGTCAGCTGAAAGGAGAGACAATCTTCTCCAAAATATATTTGAACTCCCCCCCTTCAGGTGTAGGAGAGTTTCACTGTTGTACTCCCTCGTTCAACTGCATGAGAGTACCATCATCGGTTCACTGCTGGTTGCACTATGTGTGATTGTAGTCGGTTGTAGAACTGAGACAATCTTTTCACTGTGGATGACCATTCCCAAGGATCGATCCATTCATAATGTATCTTCAATCTGGCTGATTTTTGTTGGTTGCGACAATTTTCTGAGGAATGATTGGGCTTGCCACAATGGCAACAAGGATGGAGATCAAAACACTAATCTTCCATATGACCGGTTCTTTGGCAATGAGAACACTTCGGTTGGACTTCAACTTCAGATTGCGTGCAATTCTGTTTGTCTGCAACTTTTTCAGAACCTACTGAGGTGTGTTGTTCAAGAAATCCTGCACTCACGAACTTAATTGGCTTGGAATAATCTGGGATATGTAAGTTGGTGTCATCAGTGACATATCCTAAGCCTCATCGATTCTTGTTATTTTGAATCTCTTCCCAGGGCTTGATGATAGGTTTGGAAGAAATTTGAAATTGATCATGAACAACTTCGACACTTGGAGTTGTTTGGATGAGTGATTTGGAATCAACATCTTTATCTTCATCTGTATGGTTGAATGACTTGGAAGAAGCACTCTTTTGTTGCAGCTCATCTCTTTGTAGTTGTGACTCTAGTTGAAGAAACTCAAAGGTTTCATGTGTTTGTTGTAGATGCCGTGAAAGATCAGCAAGAGTTTCTTTGCTGATGTGCACCATGTCTTCATCACTGGAGATAATCAAACTGTGAAGAATGTTTAACAACTGAATATGTTGCGCCATCAGAACTTGCTTATTTGAAATCAGGCTCTCTTGTCGTAGATGTCGTGCTTTGAATTGTTTCACTTCATTTTGTTACTTGAATGACATGCTCGCTTGCTATGGGACTTGAATGGCACGCTCGCTTGATTTTTTGCTTATTGCACTTGCTGGGAACACTTGCTAGAGTTGTAGAACTTTCTTACTTAGACTTTGGAATTCACGCTCGCTTGATGACGATCGCGTTTGTGTGAACGCTCACTTGCCTTACTTGATGACTTCACGCTCACTTGAATGAATAGCCATGCTCGCTTGATGTCGATCTCAACTTGCTTGATTGGTGTTAGAGTGGAACTTGCTTGGTTGCTTTGATGGTTGCTGTAATGAACTTCACTCTGGCTCGCTTGAAGGTCTGAACTTTGTACTATTTTGACGCAAATTGCTTGAATGAATACTCACGCTCGCTTGTAGGAGATGTGAACTTGTTGCTTGTTTGCTTTAGAGTTAAAAATCGTGCATTCACTTGATTCTGCTTAAAGGAAGGGTGTCGAACACTGTCGAAAATGCACCCAAAAAAGCTTACAATGATTTTAATGACTCACTACAATGAATTCAGTTTGACTCAATTCAAGACTTGGGTGTCGGTTTCAACCGAGAATGCACCCTTACAATTCAATGTAATTTGAGTTTGATTACAAGTTCAGTAATGTTGATGTAGATTGTGCTTTGAAACGATGAATTTTACAGATTCATTAACTTGAATGTAGTGATGTATACTTTGCTTTGAAACGCTAGAGTCTGCAGATTCATGAACTTGATTATATTTGAGTGAATTTTTTTGTTGAGGTAGAATGTTGATGTTGAAAACTTTGATTATTTGTTGTAGTGACGCAAATGCATGTGTTGAGCTTAATTATCCTTCCTTGCAACTATTTTGTTACAAGTGTTGTGCTTGCTTGCATTGAACTTTATGTGTGTTAAATGAGATCATTTATGTTTCAAAACTAGACACAAATCATAAGCAACAACATGAAGCCATAAAAACACTCGCCATCACAAATACACATGGTGTACCTAAGATCCCCTTATTCAATTTCAAGCGGATCTTGGACACAATCACCACAAATAATATGTCTTTATTGAGTATTGAGATCATAAACTTTTCATCTTTTACAACATTGCCATGGAAGCTTTCTCAAACAATGAGAATTTGACACTCACAAATTTTGAAAAAATTGCGTCAAAGACCTAATTCAACCTCCTACATCAATGAGATTTTCTTTGAAAATCTATCACTTCAAAGATTTCGAAAATTAAAACAGCCTTTCTCATCTCTCATCATATTCACCATTAATTCTCTCTTCGTCCCAAATATTATTCTCCACTAACTCTAACCCATTAAAGTTCATGAAACATTAAGTGTTAAACTTCATTCTCACCCCACTCATTCTCTCACATTCCACTCACTTATCACTCAAAATAAAAACACACCTTATCACTCCAATAATTTCTTTTAAACTCCCATTGAATAGAATTTTATGAAATTCTTTTAAAAAGGTGAATTAAAATGTGAATGGAGTCACTTTAAAAATGAGCGTATCTCCTTTAAAAATTTCAAAGCAAACTTTTTCTTTTTAAAAAAAAATGTATTTTGAGAAGTCACGTAAGACAGCGTATGCTGTAGTCCAGCTTGCATCGTACCTTGCAGAGAGAGATCGAGCTACATGCCACGCACAGTTTGCCAGCAATTTTTTTTTTTTTTTTGAACGTTCCACAGCTTCATTGCTTCATCTTGTTCGTCATAGTTCCACGGTGCAATAACATTATTTCATTTTTATATGCTGCAATGCAGCATACTCGTTGCTTGTGATTCAATGATTGCTGAAATTGTCAATCTGCATCCCCTATGTAAAAGGTTTATTCAGATTCTATGTAACAATCAAATGGAGCAGCAATTTCACTCCTTGGCAGCAGGTAAACAAACCAAACAGATTCAAGACATCACAACAATCACATTAGACACCCTCATTGAGATATATTGAGATCCATCGCTACTTTTGAATTCATTGCCTGAATATTTTGAGTACAACACAGTGTTTCCCGAAGAAATGTTAAGTGCCTTCCTGTTTCCTTCTTCATCATACATACCCGGTCCTACAGCAATCACCGTTCCAGTGGAAGGTTTTTCCTTAGCAGTCTCTGTCAACAGTATACCTCCAGTTGTTTTTTCCTCGGCTTTTGTTACCTTGATCAGAACACGGTCATTCAATGGCTTGAGGTCCTTTATGTCATCTGTCTCAAGAAGGCCAACAATGTCATCCTCTTTAAGAAGAAGATGATCAACTCCATTGATCTCGAGCTCTGTACCTGCATACTTCGAATAAACAATTTTGGCTCCAAGCTGAATGTTGGGTTCAACCTGAGTTTGGCTAAAACTTTTTCCCTCGCCCACAGCTACGACCTCACCACCCTGGGGCTTGTCTTGGGTAGTATCAGGCAATATAATTCCACCTCGACTTTTCTCTTCAACGGCCTGAATCTTTACGAGCACTCTATCACCTAGTGGCTTGATTGTAGTGAACTTTGGGGCCACAGTTGTGGCCGCTTTAACAACCAAATTTCTTCTGAATGGTTGTTGGCGAATGGCGACGCTGCACGGAGCTCTGGAGGAAGAGGCATTGATGGAAGAACTTAAGCCTTCAAACGACAATAATCTTACACGCGAGGTGGGCGTACAACCCAGCTCCGATACCACATATTGAAAATGAAATTAACTCAAACAGATTACAGAAAAACACACATAAAAACTAGACACCAAAGAATGGCGGAAAAGTCTTCAGCCTTAGGTATTCTGTCTCACATTTTCATTATTCAAATAATTGAATATAGTGTTACAAATAAATAGATGAGAGATAGTGTTCTCAAGATAGTGCGTGCTATCTTAGACACTTTTGGTTGAGATAATTTCTCCTTTGGTTGAGATAATTTGACGCAATAACCCATCAAAGCCCAAAATCTACAAACACTACCATGCATATATAAAATGCATCTCAAATCTCTGTCCAAATAAAGTTCAATTCTAGGCAATTTCAACAGTACACATATAGAAGTTCTTCATCTTATCCATACACCGATCAACAAATTCATTTTAAATGTCAACAATTTCAGTTCCTCTCAAAATCTATGGTTCAAACTACAACTCAGCAATCGACACTCCTTTAATCGAAAACCATATTGTATTTGCCAACACCCATATATAAATTTAAATGCAAATGCCTCTGCAATCTGACTCTGGTATTCAATGCATCCAATTCAGTGTTTGTTATGCGTTTACACTATTCATCTCAGATTCTGCTGTCCCATAAATTCTTTGACTGTTTAACATTCTCACAAACATTCGATTGGCCAATTATCAGTAAATCAAACCAGATATTAAACTTCGATCTGCAAATATCTTACCATGTCCATCATTGAATTGATAGTCTTTGTCCATAATTGCGTTCCATTTGATTCCACGCTCCCAAGCATCGACCCTCTATCAAATCCTCACGACTTTCTTTCAATTGCTGCAAATCATTGATTTGCCATTACTCGAATATTTCCGACTCCTCCTGATTGTTGGAAGTGGAATTATAGCAGACAATTAGTTTGTACCACTGCCGAAATCCATCACACATTTCTTTCTCTCTTTCTGCGCTAAGGGATTTGGAATCGACTTCCAACACTGTTAATTGAACTGCCAGTGCACAGCTCCGCTTTGGAACTTCGACTTTAATACCAGATCTGGGTTTAATAACTTCTGATTGAATCAAAACAGAAGTTGAATGCCTTTTAAAACCAAGACTCTATACATATGACCATACCTGGATCTGATTTGCTCTAATGTTTCAATACATTTCGCTAATCGGCAATCTTCAATGTGCTCTCCAACCATCATTGTTTCAATAGTCCGATCCGATATACTTTACCCAGGCCAATGCAATATTCTTGTCAGCGATTGCAAATCACCGTGATTGATGTCACTCCTTAACAATCGAATCCCGATTACTCCTATACAAAGCGAATCTCCACTTTCAGATGCAATTACAATCAGAGATCGTAGGTTGCTAATCCGAAGTAATATCAATTTCCCTTCCGTGGTTCTAAAGCACTCCAAACTCTGATTTACACCAATATGACATCAACCGCAATTGCAATTGATATGATTAGATAACACCGCCGATTTACATAGACTCAGAACTCAGATACGGTGGTTATGTGGATCCGCCGAGTTTTATAACCATAATATATTAATCAAATATGCTCATATATTCTTTAGAATCGTTTTCCACCAAAATGTTGTATTGAAGGCTGTTCCAGCTCACAATACAATTATTCCGGATTTACTTTAATCATGGAAAACAAATTGCGCAGATTGCTACCAGTTTATGCCATTACACAAAGAAAACAAACGCATCATCTTCATGAGTCCATCATACATTGAAACACCAAATACTAATTTTATTCATAAATAACAGTGAAACAGAGATTCTGTCTTTTGCCCCAAATTAACCAAATAAAAAACACACTGATACACTCTGTCACAATATCACAGAATCTGAGCACTGTTTTTTTTTTTTTTTAAACACACAAACTACTACTAATCTGAGCTTTTCGCTCCACACTCAAACTATACACACATCAGTATCGCTCTTCTCCTCTCCGCGACACACAAACTCTAATCCCTCTAAAAAGAAATCCCCTCAGTTCATTACAATTTCCCTCTATTTATTCTCCTAAATTATCTAACAGAGTTTCCTATTTTTCCAAGAAAGAACAGAATTCTTCTATTCCGTTGTTTCCCAAGCACATCTAGACAAACAGCCCTATCTCAAAATCCAAATTAAGCTAATCTCCTATTTATTACAATAACAAATTATTTGAGGGATCCAACCTCCTCAGTAAATTGTTTTTGACCAACAGTAAATAAATTTTACTGGATTTAACCACAACATGTGGACAAATCTCCACATTGCTGGCTAGATCGGGATGCTCCTGCATCAGACTCCCAAAGTTTAAATTAACCATGATCTCCTGATCATGCATTTCTGGTTTGCGTCCTCCTGGATCCCATACTTGATTTGATAGTCTGTTCTTGATTACTGCTGTTGTTGTTTGTTCCTCAAGTCTTTCGCTTTTGTGCCGCAATACCTCACTATCTGCTGTTGTCCTTTTCACATACCTTGCTGCTGTTTTACTTACTTTAATTTGCAATTCTTCATTCCTTTCACCTGTACCATCTTTACTAACTACATTGTCCGCAATATCTGTCTTTAATCCTCCTTCACTCTGGCTTTCTTCAAGATCAATGATCTTCAAGGACTTCATGTATCCTTTGAATTCAAAAATTCTTTTGCCATCCTCCTTATTCTGCATATGACTATGAGTAGTCATTCCTTTAACAGTCTTCAATAACTGTGTATCTTTCCTTAAGTCAATGTGACCTGCAAACACACAACAACCTTTAGTTTTCAAAATACAATACCTTCGATTTTCTTTTGAAGCTTCAAGCACCAATCCGCCACCATAGATCTTTTGGATTTCAGCGGATCCTTCTTGCGATGACTCCAATTCTCCGAGTCTTTCTTTCTTCAACAAATCAATATGAATTTGCCCAGGTTTCCTGAACTTATTCATCAGCTTGCCATTCCATCTCCGTTGCAATAGCTTCCACTTCACCCTTTTCTTCAGTCTCCATCTGTACCTTCGATCTTCACTTATCTTTCTTTGTACTATCAGACCAATTTCTAGTTCTTCATTCTGCTGCCAGCTTCTATACTTCTGCAGTTTAATGCTTTCCTCAAATTCATTCTCATGTAGCTGATCATTCCTTCCAAATTTCTGGTTACTTCCACCTTCATCTTGCTGAGTTAATATTTCTGTCTCTTTTATGCCTTTGAGGACATAACCTCCTTGCTACTTCTGATCTTTCATCTCACCTTCATATAATCGCTGCTCAATTTCTCTGATTTCAGCATCATATTTATTAATGCTGTCTTCCGCATCTTTTCCTCCATCAGGTTCTGTAGGCTTTGTTTTTCCTTTGGGTTCCTCGAGTAATCTTTCCAAGAATTCTATCTCCTTGTAAAATCTCCCTAGTAGATCATCACAATTTTCCTTCTCAGCTTCATTCTTTTCCTGGCAGTCTTCCTGAGTTGACCTGCTTTCCACATCATCATATTGTAAGCATCTTTCATTAATTCCATTAAACAAATTCATCGGTTTACCTTTTTGTAGTCCCACTATGGAATTGTCTTCAGACTGCTGGTTTATATCAACCTCATCTGACTGTTTCACACCGAACAGGATTTCATCTATGAACTTCTTCTGTTGTAAATGATCAACACCTTCTTCCTCTAAAAAGGATTCTTCATCATATTTTACCTCAAGAGCTTCATTCCTGGTTGTGACAATTTCATCAGGCTGTCCACCATCCTCTGCATATCCTGCAAACATACACAAACTGTAAGAATCAAAATCACAAGGCTTCATTGCCTCATCTGCTTCCTTTGTCAACATATCTTCAAATTGTTCTGAACTCTGCCAGTAGTCCAGGAGATCTTCAGCTGACCTCTCATTATCCTCTTCCCCTAACATCTCACCCTGTTCTGGTCTGCAAATGGAAACTTCCAATTCTACCTCTGCTTCTCTGAGTTTCTCTGATTCCTCTTGAGCACTCAATATCTGCTCAATCTTTCTCAATTCTTCTACTAGCTCTGACTTTATTTGCTGATTTCTCCTTTCTCGTAGCCTTGGCCACTTTACTCTTTTCTTCATGGTCCAAACACTTTCCTGCAGCATCTTCATCAGTATTCCAATCTGGAAATCTATCTCAGCTTTCTCTCGGTCAAACTCTTCTTGACTCATCTTCATGCCACTTGCTTTGGCATCTTCCTTTCTGCTGTGGCTTCCTTGTGAACTTCTGCTATGACTATCTGTAGTCATTTTCTGCTCCTCCCTTTCCATGAGCTCCTTACACCTCTGCAACAGTAAGTCCTTCTTACTGCAGTCTTACCTCACTGAGCTCTCCTTACTCAGTCTTTTGGTAAGCACGATCCCCTATCTGGAATCTTCTCCTGAGCAACACCTTTGCTCCCTCTAGGCTTTTGCAATCTCTCACTTTCTCCTTCGAAGACACTTCAATTGTCCTCTCTGTCCAATCTCTTGTTGGATCCTACAGGTTCACTGCCACTCCTAAGGACTTTCCTTATTCTGCTTTTAAGAACGCATCAGGTTCTTCTCTCTCGCTTTTCTTGATTTATATTGCTGCAGTCTTCACTCTTTCTGATGCTGTCACCTCTGCTTTGAATGGATTTCCCTGCTGCAATCTCGTACTAAACTTCATTCAGAAAACAAACTTATTCAGTTTCAACAGAGCCAAGCTCTGATACCAAAAATGACGCAATAACCCGTCAAAGCCCAGAATCTACAAACACTACCATGCATATAAGAAATGCATCTCAAATCTCTGTCCAAATAAAGTTCAATTCTAGGCAATTTCAACAGTACACATATAGAAGTTCTTCATCTTATCCATACACCGATCAACAAATTCATTTTAAATGTCAACAATTTCAGTTCCTCTCAAAATCTATGGTTCAAACTACAACTCAGCAATCGACACTCCTTTAATCGAAAGCCATAGTGTATTTGCCAACACCCATATATAAATTTAAATGCAAATGCCTCTGCAATCTGACTCTGGTATTCAATGCATCCAATTCAGTGTTTGTTCTGCGTTTACACTCTTCATCTCAGATTCTGCTGTCCCATAAATTCTTTGACTGTTTAACATTCTCACAAACATTCGATTGGCCAATTATCAGTAAATCAAACCAGATATTAAACTTCGATCTGCAAATATCTTACCATGTCCATCATTGAATTGATAGTCTTTGTCCATAATTGTGTTCCATTTGATTCCACGCTCCCAAGCATCGACCCTCTATCAAATCCTCACGGCTTTCTTTCAATTGCTGCAAATCATCGATTTGCCATTACTCGAATCTTTCCGACTCCTCCTGATTGTTGGAAGTGGAATTACAGTAGACAATTAGTTTGTACCACTGCCGAAATCCATCACACATTTCTTTCTCTCTTTCTGCGCTAAGGGATTTGGAATCGACTTCCAACACTGTTAATTGAACTGCCAGTGCACAGCTCCGCTTTGGAACTTCGACTTCAATACCAGATCTGGGTTTAATAACTTCTGATTGAATCAAAACAGAAGTTGAACGCCTTTTAAAACCGAGACTCTATACATATGACCATACCTGGATCTGATTTGCTCTAATGTTTCAATACATTTCGCTAATCGGCAATCTTCAATGTGCTCTCCAACCATCATTGTTTCAATAGTCCGATCCGATATACTTTACCCAGGCCAATGCAATATTCTTGTCAGCGATTGCAAATCACCGTGATTGATGTCACTCCTTAACAATCGAATCCCGATTACTCCTATACAAAGCGAATCTCCACTTTCAGATGCAATTACAATCAGAGATCGTAGGTTGCTAATCCGAAGTAATATCAATTTCCCTTCCGTGGTTCTAAAGCACTCCAAACTCTGATTTACACCAATATGACATCAACCGCAATTGCAATTGATATGATTAGATAACACCGCCGATTTACATAGACTCAGAACTCAGATACGGTGGTTATGTGGATCCGCCGAGTTTTATAACCATAATATATTAATCAAATCTGCTCATAAATTCTTTAGAATCGTTTTCCACCAAAACGCTGTATTGAAGGCTGTTCCAGCTCACAATACAATTATTCCGGATTTACTTTAATCATGGAAAACAAATTGCGCAGATTGCTACCAGTTTATGCCATTACACAAAGAAAACAAACGCATCATCTTCATGAGTCCATCATACATTGAAACACCAAATACTAATTTTATTCATAAATAACAGTGAAACAGAGATTCTGTCTTTTGCCCCAAATTAACCAAATAAAAAACACACTGATACACTCTGTCACAATATCACATAATCTGAGCACTGTTTTTTTTTATTTTTAAAACACACAAACTACTACTAATCTGAGCTTTTCGCTCCACACTCAAACTATACACACATCAGTATCGCTCTTCTCCTCTCCGCGACACACAAACTCTAATCCCTCTAAAAAGAAATCCCCTCAGTTCATTACAATTTCCCTCTATTTATTCTCCTAAATTATCTAACAGAGTTTCCTATTTTTCCAAGAAAGAACAGAATTCTTCTATTCCGTTGTTTCCCAAGCACACCTAGACAAACATCCCTATCTCAAAATCCAAATGAAGCTAATCTCCTATTTATTACAATAACAAATTATTTGAGGGATCCAACCTCCTCAGTAAATTGTTTTTGACCAACAGTAAATAAATTTTACTGGATTTAACCACAACATGTGGACAAATTTCCACATTGCTAGCTAGATCGGGATGCTCCGGCATCATAATTTCTCACCAGACACATACCAATATAAGAGTTACCTAAACTAACTCCTATCTTAGAGGAACAACCCAAGAGTTAGGCACAAATTCCTAACTTGGAATATTTAATTAATTAATTTATTTTTAGATTTATTATTGTTTTATGAGAGAGGCTAACATTATTAATATTTTGTCTCTCTCTTCTGCTTTCTCAACTTGAAGTAGGAGGGAAACTGATCAGGTGCTCAAAATTATGCTCAAAAATAAAAGTGTCAAAATATTGTAAAATTTAGCTTCAAATTGAAGAGCTCGTCATTCTGAATCCAATGGTGCAAACGAGTTCGTATGTAGAAGTTAGAGCAAGTCAAAGTTCAAGTTTGACTTGTCTGTGTGTCAGGATTGGATGACATGGCAAAGGTCCCAGCAAAGGGGGAAGTTCCAAGTGGCAGGTTTCCACTGGGTCCCACATATTTCATTTCGGGGAAAAACAAATGATGCTAGACAAGAATCGGCCGCCAGCAAGTTGGGTTGCGATTTGCGATAATCACATATCGTACCCAAAACCCCGTTGTTATTTGTTACCACTGATAAATTTTCGATTGTGATGACTGCTTAGACGCGATACTTTATTTTGTTACAGTTTAATGTCTCGGTGGGTCCACGATATCTCATCGCAACATTTTTTTGTCTTAAGCGCCTGCAACCGATTGTCGATTGTGATGAATGATAAAACCCAGGACGCGGGAATTTTATATGACATAGTTTAATACCCCGACGGATCCACAATACCGCAATCATAGTGTTCCCGTGTTAAAAAAACCTTCGAATGCTAAACTTTTCCAATTGCGATGAGCAATGGGTTCCAGATGTGGGATTTTATATGTTGCAGTTAATTATCCCTGGTGGGTTCGCAATATCACAATCACAATGTTTTTCCATTCCATAAGAGCCCACAACACTTGCCGATTGTGATATGCGATATGGCCAAAAAGATATAGCCCGCTGTGCAACGAATTTCTCGCTCCGTTAATAGATTTTGGAGCAGAAATGAGGTTTTTGGTCGGTTTTGGAGAAATTTGTGGAACAAATAGTGGGAGAACTAGGAGAAGTCATAACTTCTTTAGTTCTTATCCAAATGGGATGCAAAAAGAGACTAGATGGCCATTTTTTAGTATTCTAAACTCATTGAGATAGATTTTAGAGGAATTTGAGCATTGCAAGCACACTTTTGTTTTAATTTGAGCATAATAAAAAGGCCCAAGCCATTAGAAGTTGGACCAAGGAGATGTAGCCCAAGAGGGGTGAACTCCTTTATAATGTGCTTGTTGTGTGTTGTATTTTGATGTTATTTGCTGTTATTTTGCTACTATTTAGCATATGTTTTGTGTTAAATTGTTTCTAACATTTACATAAGAAACTCTCATGGGAATCAAATAATTAAGAAAAAATATTGAATCCTTAAGCACTTGATAAGCAAATAATAAGCATCTTGGGTTTTATTCTGAATGGAGAATTAACACACCATTACTAATCTACTTCATTTTAGATCAAGTTGGTATTAGGGCACTCGTTTTTTCTTACTAGATTTTCCTTGTGAAAGAATGATTTAATTGTTTGCAAGTGTATGTCAAGCTTACAAGGCTAAAACTCAAAAAACGAGAAGGGAAGCTGGTTGAAAGCCCTGAAGTTGGGTCAAGTGGAAGAAGAGAAAGGTTGCTAAAGTCTACTACACCAATACATCCTCAAGTCGCAGAAGTTGCTGTTGAGTCTCCTGGGATCATGTCTCATGAAGGAGAACCTATCATGACAGAAGATGAGAAGACCTTCAGAAAGGCTTTCTTTGATATGACAAAGATGGTTAAGGTCCTCCATGAAGAGAGGAATAACAGGATGCAAGGAGAAAGTTCCAAGCCTCCCAATGGAGAAGGCTCTTTATGAGGAGGTAGTGGAAAAGGAGGTAATGGGAATGGAGGAAAATCTCCAACATCTTCTTCATCTTCTTCTTCGAAAGCATATTCACACTCTTCCACTAATACCACGCTACTTATACTCATTATCATTCTTCAAAAGGGATTGGTAAATCACATTTTCTAATGCTTGATGTTAAATTTGAGTTTCCTATGTACAATGGTGAAGTGAATGTAGAGAAGCTGGATAACTGGATTTGTCAGTTGGAGGTCTATTGTAGAATTCGGAACCTTCAAGAGGATGACATCAAAATTCAGTTGGCTTCATTGAGAATGGAGGGTGCAACACTTGTATGGTGGGAATCAAGGACTGAAGACGAGATCAAAAAACATGGTAAGACCTCTATTACTTGGTCTGATTTCATTGCTTCTATAAAAAGACATTTCTACCCATTTGATCATATGCAAAAAGCTATCATGAATTGGAAAATTTTCAAACAATTAAAAGGTCAAAATGTGCAAGAGTATACTCAATAGTTTAGGAAAAGGGCTCTTATGCTAGGAATAGACTTGGAGTCACAAGATACTTTGATGAAATACATAGGAGGGTTGCATAGCTATATTCAACATACCATTCTTATGTTTAGTCCCATGAATCTTGATGAGGCATGTGTTCAAGCTACACACCTTGAAGAAAGAGGGGAAAATGTACAAGAAGAAGGTAAGAAGAAGCCATTTCAGAGTGGTGAAAAAGGGAAGAAATTAAAAGGAAAGAAGAAGAAAAATGCTTCTGTTAAGAAAGAAGGGGAGAAACCTGTGTGCAAGAATTGTTCCAAAGAGGGACATGATGAAGAGAATCGTTGGAAGCTTCATCCTGAATTAAAACCGAAGAAAATTAACAATAAAGGGAAATAGAGGACAAACATTGCTGCACAACAAGACTTGGGTTTCGACTCAGGAGATGAAACCAAGATTGCAGCGACAGTCACTAAGGGAAAAGCCGTGGAAAAAAAAAGCAAAGAGGAATTTGTGGTAGGAACGAACACAACAAATAACTCCCACAATGTTTCAAATGAGGAAAATCGAATCAAGTTGTTCCATATCCGAGTTATTTCTCAACATACAAAAATTGATACGTTGTTTGACTGTGGATCTTAGGCCAACTTAATTTTTGCAGATTTGGTCAAGAAATTGAATATGGAAACCATGCCTCATCATAAATTGTATCCGTTGGGTTTGATAACCAAGGATGCCAATTTGCAAGTCACACAGAAATTCATTTTCAAGTTTGCAATTATTTCCAATTTCATTGATGAAGTCGAATTAGACATTGTGCCATTGGATATTTCTAGGATTGTGTTGGGAAGCTTGTATCTTTATGACAGGACAATTTTTTTCCACCGATTTGAGAACAAATATCATTTGTTCAAATACAGAGTGGAGTATATTGTGAGAGTCCATCGCAGAAATCTTAGTTTGTCTTTAGCAAGTGCAGGGGAAATGAAGCGACAGGTCAATTCCAACAACAACCTCATGCTCCTTATGATCAAGCAGAAGAATGACACAGAACAAGAATCATTTGTAGGCTATGACATGAAGCTGAAAGCTAAATTGGTTGATGTGGTCAATCAATATGGATACATGTTTCAAGAACCAAAGGGATATCCACCAAATAGGGGAATTCAACACGAAATTCAGCTACTGCAAGATTGTCGACTCCCAAACATCGATATGTATCGAATGTCAATTCTGGAAAGTTTAGAAATTAAGAAACAAGTCCTGTAATTGTTAGATAAAGGTGTAATTCGTCCCTCGACTTCGCCATGTGGTTCACCAATTGTATTGGTAACCAAGAAAGATGGAACCTGGCCCATGTGTGTAGATTATCAAGCTTTGAATAAGATTACAATAAAGAATCGATACCCACTACCCAGAATAGTTGATTTGCTAGATCGCTTGAAAAATGCAAAACATTTCACTAAATTAGACTTGAGAAGTGGATATCATCAAGTAAGAATAATTGAGGAGGATTTTTGGAAGACTGCTTTTAAAACCAAACAATGATTGTTTGAGTGGATGGTTATGCCTTTCTGTCTTTGCAATTCTCCAGCTACATTCATGAGAGTTATGAATGATGTTTTAAGATCATTTCTTGATGAGTTTGTAATTGTCTATTTAGATGATATTTTGATATTCAACAAATCATGGGAAGATAATGTCAAGCATGTGAGGAAAGTTTTGGATATCATGAGAAAATAACAATTATTTGTGAAGATGTCTAAATGTGAATTCAGAAAAAATTCCTTAGTGTATTTGGGGTTTTTTTTGTTTGGGTGAATTAGCATAAATATTTTCATTAATCAAATAAGAGGTTTACAATGAGTACATGTATTTGTAAATATCCTTAAAGCTTTTTTGGTCCAAAAAACTATCTCAACCTTTGTTTATCATTGCCTTATAAGGCACTGCCAAGAAACTTTCTAAAAATGTTCCCAAAGAAAAGATCGAGTTTCTGAGTACCAAAACCAAAATCATAGATAACAAACAAAATGATAGAAGAAGCACCATACAGAGTGATAAAAACTGACCATGAGCATGCTGTGTTGATTCTTTATTGTCTAACTGATCATTGGTGCACAATCGACACTAAAAAGAGCTGCCAAATCTAAAATCCATTGCAAAGATAATACCTTTAGTCATAGATGACCACCGGAGAAGGGGGAGCTCCATTAGCTGGTGGAGAAATGTGAGGAGGTGAATCCATGTTAACTGATGGAGCATCAATAACCACAAGAGTGTCAATAAGGATCTTAGAGTCAAACTCTGAATCCGAAACAATGTAATTCTCCACTCTTTGTAGACGGATGAGGATGTTATTTAGATAGTACCGAATGCTCCCGAGGAGGCATTTCATTTCATCCTGACCTGAAAATATTCTATAATGATCCACTTGTTTCTCCTGGATGACCAAATGGAATAGGGTTTCCAAATTCTGGTAACCTGCAACAGAATGTAGGAAATGAAATTTTGTTTTCTAAATTTGTCAGGGTTAGGAATCCATTTGAATTCTTGTTTTCCCAATTCAAAGTCTGAGAAGTAGGCTTTGTCACCAAATTCATGAGATTCAAGTTGACAAATCTCTTTTTGACTTCTGGAGGGATTGTGTCAAAGAAATATGCGACCAAATTCCACCCGAATAGTCTTCTAGGCTCATAAATAGACCTACTACTGGAACTTCCCTAACAACTTGCCATTCTTTGTCGAGGTGGCATAGTCGCTTGGAGAAGTGCACAATTAGGACTAAGTAAACTAACTAGAATACTAACATGAGGGTTTTTAACCAAATTGAAGACCAGAGTAACAGATAACGAATGTGAGGAATGCCAAAAAATGATTGTTCATCCCCAAAACCCATAGGACACAGCACTGGAAAAGACTTGAACCCATTGCGAATCCATCTATACACAAACTTGAAAGTAGTTAATATTGGCACCACACGGAAAATTGAACCAACTGTCAAATGCAGTGAACCTTGATAGTCACTGAGTGCTTTAACCAGGAGAGGGAGGTGAGAAACAAAATGGGATCATTGAAAAGTGTGTGTGACAAAAGGTTTAGGTAAGAAACAACAGTGAGGCCATCGACGAATGATTTTCCTATAGACCATATATTGTGACCGCTTTGTAGGAGAGGATATGGATGGGGACAATGTAGTAGAAGTGAGTAACCTACATTAAACCAAGGCAAATAATTATCCTGTATAAACCATAATGGATTAGCACACATGAAAATGAGACGATTCCACACCAAATTAAGCTATGTAAAGCTAAAATTCCATAATTATGACTTCACATGGCCATAGTATGGTAAACCATCAAAACCAAATTGAAAATTTTCCCAGGTACTAGACCCTACATCCCAAAACTGGACAGCTGAAAGAGATACCTGGGAAGTTGATGCCTTGAAGAGCTATTGAGGGAAGCACAACCACCAATTTGAAGACATGCCTTGAGGATGCACTATATAAAAATAGAATGAAAAATATTGACTTCGAAACCTTGGGGAACAAAAGTACCTTATTACCCGTGGTCAATTAATTTTATTTTAATCAAAGTAACATAGCAAAACAAAAGAGGGATAATCTAGGCAAAAGGTTTGCCAAGCAACTGTGAACTGCAGAATACCTCCCGACGAATCGAGAAGTATGGGTAGGGAATCTCCCCAAATATTGTGTTCGGTGTATCACAGTGTACAAGGTGGCCAAATCAGTTACCTAAGGATGGATAGCAACCTAGTTTTGTCGTCCCATATATACCCGAAAGTACATGGAGGCCAATCCATATTAGCACTGTCTAATGCAAAACTGCACAGTGAGAGTATTCCCATATGCTTTACGTACTGTAACACCGCCCTATATACCCGAAGGTATGTGGACGAGCTACGATATACTCACATATGTGGAATGAGGTATCACATTCAGGATGTATTGCATACAAGTTAGTGATAGCTGCTATGTTTTATGACACTGGAACACATCTCTAGCCTAGACCTCTAAATGTTTTTCGTTAAGTGACAATGCTCCATTAGGTAAATTCAGATAAATTTTAAGTTGATCTTCTTTAGAATTTGCCTTTCAAGGTTCACCATGTGATGTATGTTTGCAATTCCTAAAATGCAACTAATATGATAAGCATTATTTTCATTCAATTGAACAACGAAAACCTTAGCTAGTAGGGATAGAGCAATCAGATATTTGACAAATAGCAAAGAGCACATGTAATGCAATTTCCCTAGCTATTTCTTTCAAGCAGTCACAAACTACAATATGAATGATGCAAGTTTTTCTTTTCGAATCCCTTAATGTTATGATGAACAAAAGGAAAACTATGCAATACAGTAAATCAATCTTTAATAAGAACAAAGACTTTTACGACAGTTCTGTTTCGAAGGAAAAGAGGACTTTACTACACTTTCTTTCGAACAAAGATTAATCAATTATATTCTGACTTTGACTATAGACCAATAATGACAAAGAAAACATTTAAGAAACATTAATCAATCAAGTCAAAGTAGGGCTAGACAAAGAAATAGAAACTTGTTCTCTGAGACATAACATTCATTGATCAACCAGCAAGCACAAACAGAGAAAAGTTGGCAAAAACATATTCCAAAGGTGGGAAACTAACCCTAGGAGGATCAGTGCAGCCTTGAATGGGAGACAATGCGCTTAAGAGCACTGTCCCTAAGCCAAGGGTGCTCTGCAACGCACTGTATCCCTCACAAGCCTGTGCTAGTGACAGTGAGCCATTTCAAAAGGCAATTTGACACAGTTTTGACCAAATTTTCAATGCAAAAGAGCTAAATTACAATCTATGAACACAAGTAGGGTCTGCAAGGATGTCCTAGGAGGTGGATAAGCTACTAGGAAAGAGGATCTTCCCCAATTGAGTCTATCATTTGGTATCTACAGATAAATACTAATTCCCTAGGTAAGTAGCCATATCTAGAACAACAGTTTAAATTATTTTAGTCTTTCCCTATAAGAAATAGATAAGATGAGAAGATGAGAAGACCTATTTGTAGTTCCGCTTTCCTCTCGTCTCCTTTGTATTGATCTCGTCGCTTCTTCCCATACTTAATACACTTGAGAAGTACCTGTAAACACAACAGAAAACAAAGAATCGATCAAAGCAAAAGATATATTGAATATAAGTGAATGGAATCAGATATATTTCACACATATAAGCATTATAAAAAATAAAAACATATGGGAGAAAGGTTTAAACACTTTATTAAATAGAAGAAGGAATTACAACCATTGTGTCTGATTCAAATTCATTCCTCCAGCTTGGATCCCAACCACATCACAGCAAAAGCATGAAAAACTTGTAGCATTACAATACTTGCTTCAAAGCCAAATATCACAGCAACATTATGTCCTTACAATTCATCATTATCCAACCCCTGATCACTTAGATGAGTGGTCCATTTATAGGGAGATGAAGGAGGTTTTGTCATAAATGGTGGCATTGAATGGCCTTCCATACTTAGAATTAGTTCCACGGAGGAAGGGATGAGAGGATAGGATGAATCTTAACTCATTCCTCACCCATTTTCGATCTCATAGGAGTTGATAAGTGAGGGAACCTTCTAGATGACTCCAAAATATAAGAATATTCCCCAAACCCTATGTGAATTTTGCTCAAACTCGCCCAGTGCAGGTGAAAGGAAGCCTAAGTGCTCTGAAGAGCACCCTTGGATGGGCTTAACTGCTTTGCAGCACACCCTTACATGGGCCTACCTGCGCTGGTCCCTCTAGAGGCCATTTCTAGATGTCTTCAAGTCATGAAACTGTCTGGGAAGGAGGCATTCAAAGGGGTGACTTGTTTAGGGCATGTAGAAACTGAAATTAGGGTTTGATGAGCCCTAAAACACTGATTTGGATGATGGGATTTATGTGCCCAAATGGATCTGTAACAGCTGCCCCCTAAAGCATGTAGACGGAAAAATGCCAATGTCGAATGAAATGCTTTACGATGTGATGAGGAGGTATCGAAGTCGAAGGTGACCTACATCAATTACAATACATATAACATGATTTTTTATTTTTACATGAATCGCTGAGGGAAGGCATACCCATGCTCAACTTATAAAGTTTCATTACATGTACATAAATAGTCGTCTACAGATATAGACCCATGATTGGAATGACCATCAATGTAAATCCATTGTACATATGATTTAGTACTCCTGAAATTGCAGCCTGAATGGATGAAACTAGATCCGGGGTCTTCTATCTCGTTCAATCATTTGCTCAAGTATGAGTCTAACCATGTGAATATATGATCTGAAGTCGAACATGGGAACACACTGTTTGATTACCTGCCAACGTTGTAAGTTGTTAATAGACGCGAGAGAAATCACTGATAATGATAATGATCCTCAAGGTACTGTAGTACATTCTGCATGGTGTGAATGGATTATTTGATGTTGAACACCATACAAAGTCTTTTGGTCGAAGGCCATTGATGTCAACCTATCGCCAGAAGCGAGAAACTTGCCATTGATGTATGCAAGCCTCAAGGTACTGGAAGGGTGTTTCTAAGTCAACTTCTTGGATAATGTGTTGATATCGACAAGAAGCGACTCGTCGCAGGAGGGCCTTGATGTATTCCACATCAATGACATGAAACGAGTGTAGTGATTTTGGAGATGGAATTTGACTGATGACACAAGGTTCAGGAATGGCAGTCATGAAAATGAAGGTTTATGGTATTGCAAAGGATGAATTTTGACTGAATGACTTCTCTTGAACATGTCGGAACACTAAAATGAATTGGTAGCATTGACCCAAAACAAAGTGATGGATGGTATGATATACCAATGGTGTGATAACCATCAAGCTAATAACCCAACCCAAATAGTCACAGTGATGGAGTGAAAGTGTCATGTTCAAGAGCGACCTGCTACCATAAAGTGGTTTTCCCCTTTTTCCCATTTTCCCCAATCATTGTTGACCAATACCTCTTTATTTTTATAAATATTGAGGAGGATAACATATGCTTGTATAATTTCACCCTCCGGGTGAATCCATCACTATGTGATGTTTTAAGGAGTCTAGCGAAGGTGAAACTCGGTCTTGTCTAGATGGAAAAGTTTGTCACTATTTGATGTTTTAACGAGTTTAATGATAAAGATAACTTGATCCTTTTCATGTTTAGACAGTTTGAAAAGGGACAAAAAGAAAACTCCACAAGTTCTTTTTCGTTGATTTGTCTCTCAAGCCCGAAAAAGCATAAAACAATATGACAGAGAACCTATTGACCATGTTCGATCAACGTATTCCTTTTTCGTAAATAATCTATCTCAGTGTGGAAAAGGATTAAACTTATACTGAGTAGATTTCATTTCCAATCCGTTAACGAGTTGAAAAGGGCAAGTTCTCAGAAATCTTTTTATATTTCAAGAGTCTGAAAAGAGCTTAAAGATGATTCCATTTTGAGGAACGAGTGGTGTCTAGGGTAGAAACTCGTTCTGGTGATGTTGGAACTTCTCAAAACATGTTGATTTATGTGAAGAGGCTGGTCAATAAGACCACTCATTGCAACTGTTCCTCAAAAAAGGGTAAAACAACCAAGTGAAAGCGTATGATCGGCCAAGCAGATAGTAATGATGGAAGGAGAAAAACCAAGGCTCATCTGACGGAAGAGGCTGGTAGAATGGCAATCACAAGGGTTAAAGATGGAAATGGGTTCATTTTTACACAAGCTTGAACCATAGGGAACTATGATTGGCTTCAGTTTTGTGTTTACACAAGATTGAAATGAAAAACTATGCTTGAATTCAGTTTCATTTTTAAACAAGCTTGAAACGAAGAACTATGCTTGAATTCAGTTTCATTTTTACGCAAGCTTGAAATGAAGAACTATGCTTGAGATCAGTTTACATGCCCCCAACATAATGAAAGGGAGAGTCTCCTGTAACCAGATGGAAGTCACTACGGTGAAGCAGGACGGTTATCCAACATTTTTTTGGCTTTGTCCAAATAGGGACAAAGGTGAATGGTGTGATTCCCTTCACATAACCTACAGGGAAACTTAACTTTACCACTAGGTGCATGCCCCCCAAGCTTCATTACATTCACCTAAGTAGACTACTCTTGGCTATTAGGTGGATGGAATGAAGGTTCATTTACGAGATCAAGTGAAAGACTCGACTGGGATTTTATGAGATCTAATCAAAGAGTCGACTTGGAACTTTGATCCAGGGGACCTTGTTTCATTTTTAATGAGCTTGACACAAGACAAGGAACTCTACTAAGATTCCTTATTTTCATTTTTTAACGAGCTTGACACAAGACAAGGAACTATGCTCATACTCCTTGTTTCATCTTTTAACGATTTTCACACAAGACCAAGAACTATCTTCATATCCTTGGTTTCATTTTTTAACGAGGTTGACACAAGACAAGGAACTATCCTCATATCCTTGGTTTCATTTTTTAACGAGGTTGACACAAGACAAGGAACTCTCCTCATGACCTTTGTTTCATTTTTTAACAAGGTTGACACAAGACAAGGAACTCTCCTCATATCCTTGGTCACGACTCATAAGAGGTCATGAATGCCAAGAGGTTCTCATCAGATGGGAGAACAATGCTCTGGAAGGGATCCATAGCAAGGAATCTGAGATCTGATTCCAATGACCCCAATACATAATGTACAACATCACTTTAATTGATCGTTAGTTGATGTAGGCATGGAACGGGTTGCCACGTAATTAACTCGTGGTGGGGATGATACCATTGGTACAAAAGGACCACTTAGGGAAGATGGTTGACTGGAAGCCATATTTGGACTGGGAAATGAAAGCTGGTCAACGGTGACAATTTTGCCTTCATGTAGGAAACAAATCACTCGAAAGAGTGTTGAAACAATAGCTCCCATGTCATAAACATAGTCGTGCCCAAGAAGTAAATTGTAATCTAAAGGGCCTAGGACTACCATCACATTCAAATAAACGAAATTTCCTCCCAAAGTAATAGGAAATTAAGGAAGGATCCCTAATGGTTGACTGGTTCCTCTGTTAAAAGCCAACAAATTCTGGGTAACAAGCACAAGTGGCGGTGAACCGAACACTTGCCAAGTAGTTGAGGAAAGGATACTCACAGATGCACCTTCATCTATAATAGTTCCTGATACAGTCATATTACAAACCTGTACTATGATCTGGAAAGGAACATAAGAAGGAAGATGGAATCCTGCCAGTCGATTCCAATCAAAGGAAGTGACCAGACTACTTGGAGGGGGTATCGTAGAAACAAGAAAATTAACCCCTTGAGTTATGAGATCAGGAGGATTTTCCTCTTGTCTTGATGGAACATGAGGATTGCCCCCAAGCTCATTAGAATACGAAGAAATGAAAAGAACCTGAGTGGTATCATACTCCCTCTCTACAGGAAAGGTACGATTAACTAAATGTGAAATCAAGTCAACTGTTTCCTTGAGCTATTGATTTGGGTCAGGTATAGACTGATAGGATTCAATTTTAGAGAGAGTGGGTTTGACTGAAGGTTGCTTTTGGTCAATCAATTCATCAACTAGTGAAGGATTAAGGGAGAGTCTCCTGTAACCAGATGGAAGTTGCTGTGGAGAACCAGGACGGTTATCCAACACTTTTTTGGCTTCATCCAGATAGGGACAAAGGTGAGTGGGGTGATTCCCTTCACATAACCTACACGGAAACTTAACTTTACCCTTCTTTCCATGAACTTTACTACTACTAGTTGATGGTGTGTCACCAGCATGATATCCAGAAGTTGATGACACATGATGATGTGAACAAGAAGACCATTCTTCTAAGATTTGAGGAATATCAAGACAATTTCGAAGAAGATCGTCTCCCGTACAAAGTTTGCATGGATATCGAACTTTGTGAGAGTTGATGGACGGTTTCTCATCAAATGTTGCATTCAAAGCAATTATTGCTTGGTTGCCCCTCTGCTGAATTTGCTTCTTCTTCTTCTTCTTCTTATCCACCCGGTTACTAGTACCAATAATTTCACTAGGCGAACAGGAAGAAAGGGAGGAAGAAACAACCGAGGAAGACAACAAAGGGTCAACTTTAAGATCAACTGGAGGTTGATTTTGTCCAGTTGGAGGTGTCCTCGATTGCGGAAAATTAATGAAATTTTGAACCAAGGAGGTTGAAAACAACCATACTGGTAAGCCAATGGTAAATCTCGGTAGGGATAATGTATCCATATAAGGAGCACCAAAATTTCTGAAAGGAGGAAAAGGACTAGGATTCCCATAAAAAAGAAATCCTTGATCGGTGAACTCTGGTTTGTCGCCATATGTTTCAACCTAAGATCAACTAAGTGAGCGTGGAGGATGTTATCCACAATCAATTAATTTTATTTTAATCAAAGTAGCATAACAAAACAGAAGAGGGATAATCTAGGCAAAAGGTTTACCAAGCAACTGTGAACTGCAGAATACCTCTCGGCGAACCAAGAAGTACGGGCAGGAAATCTCCCCGAATGTTGTGTTTGGTGTATCACAGTGTACAAGGCGGCCGACTTGGTTACCTAAGGATGGATAGAAACCTAGTGTTGTCCTCCCATATATACCCGAAAGTACATGGAGGCCCAAACGTATTAGCGATGTCTAATGCAAAACTGCACAGTGAGAGCATTCCCATATACTTTACGTACTATAACATTGCCCTATATACCCGAAGGTACGTGGACGAGCTACAATATACTCATGTACGTGGAATGAGGTAATACATTTGGGATGTATTGTAGACAAGTTAGCGACAACTACTATGTTTTACGACGTTGGAACACGTCTCTAGCCTAGACCTCTAAATGTTTTTCGTTAAGTGACAATGCTCCATTAGGTAAATTTAGATAAATTTTAAGTTGATCTTCTTTAGAATTTTCCTTTCAAGGTTCACCACGTGATGTATGTTTGCAATTCCTAAAATGCAACTAATATGATAAGCATTATTTTCATTCAATTGAACAATTAAAACCTTAGCTAGTAGGGATAGAGCAATCAGATCTTTGAAAAAGAGCAAAGAGCACATCTAATGCAATTTCCCTAGCTATTCCTTTCAAGCATTCACAAACTACAATATGAATGATGCAAGTTTTTATTTTCGAATCCCTTAATGTTATGATGAACAAAAGGAAAACTATACACATACATTCAATCAATCTTTAATAAGAACAAAGACTTTTACGACAGTTCCGTTCTGAAGGAAAATAAGACTTTACGACACTTTATTTCGAACAAAGATTAATCAATTATATTCTAACTTTGAATATAGACCGATAATGACAAAGAAAACATTTAAGAAACAATAATCAATCTAGTCAAAGTAGGGCTAGACAAGGAGATAGAAACTTGTTCTCTGAGACATAACATTCATTGATCAATAAGCAAGCAAACAAATAGAGAAAAGTTGGCAAAAACACATTCAAAAGGTGGGAAACTAACCCTAGGAGGATCATCGCAGCCCTGAATGGGAGACAGTGCACTTCAAGGCATTGTCCCTAAGCCAAGGGTGCTATGTAGTGCATTGTGTCCCTCACAAGCCTGCACTGGTGACAGTGAGCCATTTCAAAAGGCAATTTGACATAATTTTGAACGAATTTTCAATGAAAAAGAGTTGAATTACAATCTATGAACACAAGTAGGGTCTGCAAGGATGTCCTAGGAGGTGGATAAGCTACTAGGAAAGAGGATCTTCCCCATTGGAGTCGCCAATTTGTTTTGGAGAATTTGTTATCTACGGATAAATACTAATTACCTAGATAAGTAGCCATATCTAGAACAACAGTTTAAAGTATTTTAGTCTTTCCCTATAAGCAATAGATAAGATGAGAAGATGAGAAGACCTACTTGTAGTTCCGCTTTCCTCTCATCTCCTTTGTATCAATCCTGTTGCTCCTTCCCGTACTTAATACACTTGAGAAGTACTTGTAAACAAAAAAAAAAAAAAAAAATCGATCAAAGCAAAAGATCTATTGAATATAAGTGAATGGAATCAGATACATTTCACACATATAAGCATTATAAAACAATAAAAACATATGGGAGAAAGGTTCAAACACTTTATTTAATAGAAGAAGGAATTACAACCATTATGTCTGATTCAAAGTCATTCCTCTAGCTTGAATCCCATCCGCATCACGTCAAAAGCATGACAAACTTGTAGTAGTACAATACTTTCTTCAAAGCCAATTCTCATAGCAACATTATCTCCTTAATATTCAACATAGTCCAACCCCTGATCACTTAGATGAGTGGTCAATTTATAGGGCAATGAAGGAGGTTTTGTCATAAATGGTGGCATTGAATGGCCTTCCATACTTAGAATTAGTTCAATGGAGGAAGGGATGAGAGGATAGGATGCATCTTAACTCATTCCTCGTCCATTTTCGAGATCATAGGAGTTTGTAAGTGAGATAACCTTCTAGATGACTCCAAAAGGTAAGAATATTCCCCAAATCCTATGTGAATTTTGCTCAAGCTCGCCCAATGTAGGTGAAAGGAAGCCTAAGTGCTTTGAAGAGCACCCTAGCATGGACTTAACTGCTCTGCAGCGCACCCTTACATGGGCCTACCTACGTCGGTCCCTCTAGAGGCCATTTATAGATGTCTTCAAGTCATGAAACTGTCTGGGAAGGAGGCATTCAAAGGGGTGACTTGTTTAGAGCATGTAGCAATTTAAATTAGGGTTTGATGAGCCCTAAAACACTGATTTGGATGATGGGATTGATGTGCCCAAATGGATCTGTAACACTTATCCTTCTAACATCTTGTTCCTTGTGATAATGACATTAAGGATGAATTATAACTTATTTCCTTTGATTCTTCAAGTATTTTATACTTTTGGAATGTGTTCTTCACTCAATAAACTTATGACATTACACGTGTGTTCACGGAATATTAAAGAATTCCCCAAATTTCACTAGATGTTGATGGATACCTCTAAAATCCTTTTGTTGAACCTCCTCCCAATAAATATTTGCAATTTAAAAACAAAAAAATCTATGTTTTCTATATACCCCATTTTATAGCCCTCAATACCTATAAACCCCCTAGCACCCTACATTCCCCCTCAATGTCTACAATATATTGAATTTATCTTCATATATTTAAAACCCCCTTTATGAATGTGTGTGATGAGATATTTAACAACAAGGCGAAGCCTTGTGATTTTTTGTCCACAGAAGCCATATCCCAACCTACAAATTCAATTTCTATTATTAATTTTACCCATGGGAGTTATATAATCCCTTAAGCAAAATGTTACTTCTAACTTTGAGTAACTTTCATTTGAAAACCAAATTGTTTTTTTTTTTTTTTTAAGTTTCACATAACGATATCAAGGAACATATAGCCTTTATGGTGTCACACTTTGTATTATAGAGTAGAATACTTGAGCATGTGTTTACTTTGCATCCGCATAGTCTCAAAGGGAAAAATCACTTAAAGCGTTTTGCAAATGGCCAATGTTATCTTAGTGTTTTTCTTTTAAATTTATTTTCTTGCTTACTTTCTTTTGCTTACATTTTTTGGCTCCTATGTATAAGCTATTCTTTTGTGAAATCTCCTAGTACATGAAAGAAAAGGAAATACAACCAATTCACAAGACATGGAATTGGTATGTAATTGAAAAGGGGACATATATGAGAGTTTTGGAACTACTAATCTCCCACATTTATT
This sequence comes from Pinus tabuliformis, assembly GCA_031772625.1. Classification (NCBI taxonomy): domain Eukaryota; kingdom Viridiplantae; phylum Streptophyta; class Pinopsida; order Pinales; family Pinaceae; genus Pinus; species Pinus tabuliformis. Next base: position 1,427,037,483 of record CM062804.1, read on the forward strand.
CCCTAAATTCATCCCAGATAATTTTCCCCTTCAAGAAGTAACTTATCAAACTTTTCTAAATGGAGTTGGGGAAGCACTCTTACAAGACAAAAAAGGAATTATGGCCTCCCTTTCCTTTTTATATAGGAGCTTATGGTATAAAAGACATGAAAGATGCAAATACAAAAGTTGAATATCTCATTTTCCACTTTTGAGAAGAATTATTTAGAAGATATGAACCCTCAATGTAATAGATCAACATTGCCATGCCTATAGATACAAAGTGGCGCTATAAAAATAAATTTTGGTGTGAGGAAGAATGTTATAGAAGAGTGGCATTTCTATATGAGGTAGTATTAAGAATTGGCAGCAAGGGTAAATGTGGGAAATACAATAACAAAGAGAAGAAAAGAAAAGGAATGAGGATATATGACTTGTCTAAGAAGTAGATACATGGACGAAGAGAGATTAGGAGAATAGAGATGTAGGGGCCTCCAACCTTGAAACACTTATAAAATCCCTAATTCCATCCATCATGGGAGGCCCTTTCCCTTCTAGTGAGATTGACTAAGGTAAGTTCACCAACTCAGTGTTTGAATCAATCACAATTCTAGATGCATCTATCTTTGATAAGACGACAAATTAGTGGTAAGAAAGTCATTGAAAAAGATTGAGTTACCTAGAAACCTTTGAGATTATGGTCATGACCAAGACTTAAATGATCATAGACACAAATACCAACCTAGTTTTTGTTGGCCTCATGGTGTTGGTACTGCTGTCAACCTAGGATGTCTACCTAAGGAGTCAACTATGGAGTCAATTGTGTTGGCAATGATGTCAACAAGTTTTGAGAATTTTTCATGATGATCAAAGGCTTGATGATGTGGTACTAAGGTGTGTCTAATGTTTTTTTAGGCTCTATAGGTGTTGATGAAACATTGAAGACAAATGGAAAAGTTCAAGGTAGAGAGGAGGTGATTTTCCATGTGTCAAGGCATCTTCTCTAGGAGTTAGTTATGTATAAAGTGAATATAGAAAAATCTCACTGGGATTCCTATACTATCCTTGAGATATTCGTCTCTGGGAATGAGTTCAATCCCTGTATTGATGCTTGTTGGTGAAAAATTATGATCTTTGCACACACATAAAATACCATGAGAATTTCCTAGAGTATTTCCCCAAGGTTTTTGATGGTATAGAGTATATTTGAGTTGGTATTCATTCTAGAAGGTGGTTATGTTAAAGATAAGTCTCTTATTAAATATGATGGGGGATCAAGTCGAGGTGCAAAATGTTGGAGTATGAACAAGAATGTTCAGTTCTCCATATTTACATGTGATTATTGTTTGATCACTTTAGATATTTTATTTATAGGAGGAAGCTTCATGTTGGAGAGGTTGGTTCCTTTGTGAGAGTAAGCCAATGGAGAGAATTGAGAACATGGAGATCCAATGGTGAGAGGAGAGACATAGTTTTAGAAAATTGTTGAAGGAATTCAGTTTTATTGCAAAGTTTTGTGTGCACACTTCAATACATGTTTTGTAGAGGTTTATGAACGCATTTGATTGAGGATATTGTTGCTACCTTAGAGATTGGATGTTAGCATGTTTTTTATGGCACATTTGAATTTCTAACATTGTGTATGCAGGGAACCATAATTGAGAAGTTTATGTTTTATTATTGCAGAAATTTTATATGGTTGTAGCTAAAATTATAGTTTATGTCTTATATGGTGACTATTGTTGAGACATGGTTGAGTTTTGTGATAAGATATTTTATGTTGCTGATGGAGTGGTGTTGAGAGTTTGTATGTTGAGGATTTTTTTATGTTTGATGTATTTCAATAGATTTCCACTTATGTACAGTAGATTTGTATTGCAGTTTTGATTGTGGCTGAGATTGTTGAGTTGCTGATTGTATTGCAGAGAGATATTATGTTGGAGGAGATTGTATTCAGTTTGAGCATACATGTTATAGTGAGTGCATTATGAAAATGGAAAAAATGTGGCATAGAAATGTTTTATTATTGAGAGCAGTGGATCCAATATGAAGCGTTGTGAAACAAGTTCCACAAGAAGAGCTTGAAGGTTGGGGTCTTCAGTGAGGAAAGTGGTGGCTTGCAGATTTAGCGTGTAACAACATCCTTTAAGTAGAGGCCTGAGAACTTGGGAGTGATGGCTTCTTTCCAGTGGTGTTTCAAAATACTTGGGTGTTAGGGTATCTAGAAAGCTGTGGTGTGAAAGTTTGTGGGAGTGGTAGCTTCTAACAGGTGATGCCTTACAAATCTCATACATGTAGTTTCCTGGAGCGAGTAGCAGCTCGCATGATTGGAAAGTTGTGGCTTGCACATTGCGGGTGGCCAATAAGCATATGCAAAAAATTATTTTGATTATAATAATAAAAGAAGACGAAGACAACAACATCAGTGGTTTTTCCCAGTTGTTTTTTCCACCTAATATTTGGTGTCCCCTCGAGATGGTTTTTATGTGTTGATCATTGATGCTCTCCTGGTTTACATGTTTATGTGTTGCTAATGATTATATATTCATTTGTATTGTTTCACATATGTTTTACATGCTTATGGTGTATGATGGCATAATGTTCTGCTAATGGATGAATGATCTATTAATGTGAAAGAGAAGTAAAAAATGGTTCCCCCTCTCCCCCTTCTTAGTAGTGTCAATTGTCCTACAAGTGGTATCAGAGTGGGGCTATTTGTTGCAACTTAATTGCTAGAGAGTAGATCTGGGGAGTGTTGGTGAAAAATTTACAATTTGTTTAGAATGAATCCCCCAATAGTATCTATCCTCATTGCTACAAATTTCAAGATATGGCATGAAAACATTAAATATCATTTATTAGCTTGTGGATCTAACATTTGGAAGCTAGTATGTGAAGTATGTGGTGAAGACCCACTTTCAGCTAAAGTGATGCAACATAATGCTCAAGCAAGATGCAATATTTGAGAATATTCATAATGAAGATTTGGAGAAACATAGCAGATATGAAGTTTTCCAAGGAGATTTGGGACATACTGCAAGTGTTGTTTGGAGGTGACCGCAGTAGAAATGGAGATAAAAAGGGGAAAAAGTAGAGTAAATAAGAAGAAAAAGAAGAAAGCCCCTAAGAAGAAAAAATATCAGCCAAAAGATTGGCATCCTCCTAGTGTGAATGTTTCTGCAGATTATGAGAAGATATTAGAAAAGGAAGAACCAAGTGTGTTCCAATGCAACAGATATGAAGGTATAAATTTAAATGAATTATTTTTTAGTTATGATTTATAAATATTTTATGTTTTTTCTTGTTGATTCAGACACTCATGTTGATGAATGTGATAAATTGAGATTTCTTCAAGCCGAATATGACTTAGCTATGGATGTAGTTGTTGGGAACGAGTCCCCTGGGGTCAATTTTGGGGTTAAAAGCCCAAGTTTTGGGGCTAAAGGCCCAAGTTTTGTATAAAGAATGTAAAGTCTCCGCATTTTGTGGTCGTGGAGTGCGAATATGTAAATAGTCAAAAAGGGTTTCCACCCTTAGTTTATACAGATTATGTCGGATTGATGAGATCTGCCCTTGGTCTACGAGCCATGGGAATGTATAAAAAGGGAGTCTTAGAAGAGTCAAAGGCAATAGTTTTAGTTCAGTTCTTAGTAAGTTTTTGGGTAATTGATCAATGTAATAGGTTTGTGAGAGATAAGAGTGAAGAGTCTTAGCGTAGGAAGAGGCTCTACAGCTGAGTGCGCAGAGGCCTAGGGTAGAAGTCCATAGCTGAGTGCGCAGACCCCTGCAGCTGTGTGCGCAGAGGCCTAGGGTAGAAGTCCATAGCTGAGTGCGCAAACCCCTGCCGCTGTGTGCGCAGGGTGGTTAGAGTCTATACTGGAGATCTGAACTATCAATAAAGATAATTATTCTGGAGAAATCTGTGTATGAGCTATTTTACTTCTGTTATGAATTTTTGCTATTATGTTATGTTGAATACTGGATTTATGATTTAATGCTATATTAATGTGTGAATCTATGTATTTTAATTTGTCATATGAATGCAAGTAAGAATATTTGTTTATGCGAAGATAATCATAATGCATGTTGAAGATAATCATAATGCATGTTGAAGTTAACCATTACTTAAGTTAATTGGGGTAGACACAGAAGTAAGAGTAATTACAAAGGTGCGTAAGTGTCTGAACTGGCTATTTAGGGTCCGCGAAGGACGTTTGGAAACCTTCACGAAGGTTTCAAAGACGGATAAGAGAAGTACATTGATAATCGCTAAAGGGCTTATAGATCTACATGAAGGAAGGGCTAGGGTATAAAAATTACATTACAACCATCTCAGGGTGAAGAAACTTGGTTCCTGCATCCCCCCATATTGCTTCGGGTGAGACTTCAGTCCGTGCTCTGTGGATTGGTGTTGAAAGGGTCATTAGTGTAGGGATTTTCTTGGCTAATTAATGCTAAACCTAGGTTAGGGCCCATCAAGCCAACAAATGGTTCCATTTCTGGGACCGAGATCTGCATAATGAGATGTGTGATGTCACATCATTGGAATTGAACTAAGAAGGAGATCGAAGGCTAGTTGGATAAAAAGATCTATGAATTAGCGGCACAAGAGAACAGGAATCCACGATTGACGAAAGAATATGGTTGGATAGATACTTGTGCACAGAAATACATGAGATCTTCTTCTGTTACTCCCCGTTCGAGTTGTACAAGTGGATCACGAAATTGGAAGACGACCAAGGAAGGTGGAGTTTTGACGGTCCAATAATCTGGACCCCGAATTTAGAGAGGAGATTAGAAACCTCTAAAGATAAGATCGCGCGCACTGTCGATCATTGGCTCGATCATATCATAGGAGGGCTCGTGATAGATTTTGTGGTCGATACCTCGGTCAGTTACAGCGAAGCAGAGCGCTGCTTCTTCAAGGGGCTGCGAGGTAAGTATTTAAGATTTTTAAATACTTGGATTAATATTCTCTTGTGTGAAAAGTAGGTCATACATCTACCTTTATGTTTTGGGCTACATGAAGTGGAAGGACATTTAGGAACAAGGGAAGAACAGGCCCTGGATATAGCCCACTAATTGAACCCCCCTTGAGTGACAATGAGGAAGCAACACATGCATCTTCAAGGAGCGCTATTCAGTTGATAAATCAAGGGTTCCCATGAATACCCCATCCACCCACACTGCCTCCATCTTCACCTCCACTGCATACGCCTTCACCTAAACCACCATCACATCCGCCACTGTTCAATATGGCGAACTACGTAAATCTACCTGTGTTCAAGCACATGGGAAATGAAGATACAGACTAGTTTTGGTTCATTGCGAATGTTGTATGCGAAGCTCAAGGTATCACGAATGATCAAATGAAGAAAGTGATGAGCGCCAGTATTGTAGCAAGGATGCTACAATTCCTGGGTTACCAGCTTTACTTATCAACCTAGGGTTGGTACAAACTTGGAGGTGACAGTGCTATATGCACAAGTAGAAGCAAAGGTCCTGCCTGTTGTCACTTGTTCATCTGTCAAGAGACCCCAGGGGTTCCAAGCCAAACTTCTATAGAGTCAGAAGAAGCTTGATTCTTTGATGGAAGAAGAGAAAATCTATTCTAGGAGAGATAATCTACTGCAGTAATGAAGAAAAAAACATGTAATGCTAAATCACACCATATCCTAATTAACCATTTAAACAGATAAACTAAGCAGAATTGCTAAATAAACACTAACCTAATGCTTCTATCTAAGTTACAGAAGTAAAGAGAATCAAACCAAACTAAGGTGTAAGAAAGGAAACTAAACTAAATCTATTTTCTCTTTCTTTTGGTTTTTTTGGTGTTTGCGTTGATCAGACAGTATTGAATGAACAAGTAAAAGCTCAGGAGTGGCATTGTTTTAAGGATATGCAGAACAAAGTTTGGGAAGGAGTCAAGCCGAAAAGTAATCGAAGATTGAAATCAGCGAAAGGGAGACGTAATGAAGTAGTAGTGCATAAGAACTGTTGGATCGATCGGCGAACAATAAGAACGGAAGATGAGTGGCAAATATCTTATCACAGGAGATTACATGAAGAGATGGGTGGATTGATCAACGAACATGATTAATGAAATATGAGTGGTGGAGATATTATCACGGAGGTTAAGTGAATAGATGGATGAACAGGGTTAACGATAGATGAATGGTGAAGATCTTATCACGGAGGTGAAGTGAATAGATGGATGAATAGGGTTAACGGGAGATGAATGGCGAAGATCTTATCGCGGAGGTGAAGTGAATATATGGACGAACAGGGTTAACGGGAGATGAATGGCGGAGATCTTATTGCGGTGGTGAAGTGAATAGATGGATGAACATGATTAACAGAAGATGAGTGGTGGAGATCTTATCGCAGGAAAAACGTGCGAAATATGGAGCAGGTTTTCATAGGTGGTAAGCAGTTTCTCGTGCGCCCTCAAGGCTTTAAGAGTAATTCCAAAATTTTACACGATTAGCCTAACTAGGTGGCACGTAGCACGAGAAAACCACTTTTCTCGTGTGCTCTTTGGCGGATATCGGTCATGGCGAGATTGTGTGATAGTCGTTGGATCAAGCTAGACAGATCAACGGTGGAGATGTAGGGTGCATAAAGTATTGAGAGGACGCGATAGACGTTGGATCAAGCTAGACATATCAACGGTGAAGATTTGGGGCACATAAAGTATTGAGAGGATGCGATAGCCGTTGGATCATGCTAGATAGATCAATGGTGGAAATTTGGGGCGCATAAAGTATTGAGAGGACGCGATAGCCGTTGGATCATGCTAGACAGATCGACGGTGGAGATTTGGGGTGCATAAAGTCAAACATTGAAATGAATACACATGTGGTTAACTGTGATTGGCCAAGTTTGTTGTGGATCGGATGGTAAAGAGATCTACGTATAATCTGATTAAGACATGAGTTATTAGCTCCCGCTTAAGTATTTCGTGCTGAAGGAAATGAGAATGTGAGTGAGATCTATTACAGAAAGAGAGTGATTGAAGATGATAATGATGAAATGAACCAAGTACTGAATCAAGACAAAAAACTCCAAAGCTCATGTGATAGCTAGAAATTTGAAACACAACCAATCTACTCTACCTTGCTATAATGGAAATGCAACTACTTAAGCAAATGATCAATTAAACCATGAATCTACGCTAGCTTACATGTAAAATAAAGAGGAGCCTTAGCTACTATGGTTGGGCCCTAACCCAAGAGCTTTAGCCCTTTGAGTTAACTCAGTGCTGGCTCAAAACAAAACTCATTATTATTATCAAAACAATGGATTACATCAACAACTATCACAAGTCTTGCAACTCGAAAATAAAGTAAAGTTTTACAATAAAAATCTGAATCCTACTGAGGTCATAGGCCTCTCTACTTATACGATTGAAATCTCCAATGACTTCCTTAAAATTAAGGAGGCTTGGCTCCCAAACTAGAGATAACTGGTGCTTTGAATTTCACTTGCTCGACTGCCTTCTAGTCCTCATGATTTGGCTAGTTTCACTCCAAGCTGATGAAGGAATATTCGAATGGAGGGGTAGTAAATGAGGAGGATTTACCTCCTATAATTCCTCTCCCTTGTCTCATTCGATTTTTTACCAAGGTCTTTGCTAAAATTATTTGCTTTTATCCTTTAATCCTGCGTTACATGCACATTAGACCACAAAGAAAAATATCAAACTCTAACTCATCTCATAAATAAAATATAATCAAAAGTGTGCAATAAGTTTTGAGAATAGTTGGTTTGACTAAGCTAGGAGGTGGATTAATGCCCATATCATTACCCAATGATGAGGCTCATCATCACCCCCCTACTGAAAGTGTTGTTCATCCTCTGAGCAACTTAGTCAATGTCCATCTCCTTCATGGCTTTCTTAGCCTCTCTAACATCCCATGTCTCTGTTGTGGTCTCTTTTTCTTGTTCATAGAAGCTTGCTTGCCCTTATACTTCTTCCCACTACCTCTTTTCCTCTTCTTCTTTTCTCCCTTCTAGCATCCCTAAGAGTAGTGGTGGATTGAGTTTTAGGCCTATCCAATTGACCTTCAATCTTTGCATTGATTGTTTATACATAGGTGTCCTGTTGAGTGCCTCTCTCAACCTTTGAGGGGAGTGATATTCTTTTATCTTCAAGTTGTGTGGCAGTGTGTTCCATATCCTTAAGCAAGCATGTATACTATCTTCTCCTAGCAACCTAAACATATCCTTAAAATGTGAAATTTCTTGCTCTTGGGCAGCAAGGTATCTAGGTGCCAGCTGAGGATCATTTACAATTAGATTATGGGTGTTGATTAGGGCCTTGGTATTTGATTGTTCAGCTCTGATGAAAAGAGGTTCATTTTTCTCTCTGGCCAATATTCTTTTCATCTCTGCAGCCCTTGATTCCTCATGGTTTAGCCATGATGCCAAAGCCATTAATTGTAGATCTCCTAGCTCAGCATTAGGATCCCAAACATTCATGTCTGTGAGGGCCATGTTGTGCAAGTAAAACTCAGCCATTTTGGCCCTATCCTCTAGTGTACTTTGATCACAAAGATCAATAAAATACCTGTATTCCTAAAATGGCATGGTTCCCCTTTGTGCTAGTGTTTTAATCTGAAATTGCAGCCATTGTTCTCTGAGGTAAAGAGCATAGGATTTAGCTGGCATCCTACACTAGATGGCCTCCAAGGAGAGGCTGGCCATACATGCTAGTTTCTTTTCCCTTTCCTGTAGCTGTCCTCTCAGCCATGCATTTTCCCTCTCAAGTTGATCTCTCATTATGGCTTCTCTATCCCTTAAGCCACTTAGCTCTTTGCCCATTTCCTTGAGCTTCTCTTCCATGTGCCCAATGTCTCTTGGTGTAGGGGAATCTTCAATCTCAATAGGGATTTTTGTTGATATTTGTGGCTTCCCTTGTTTGATTCTTGTGCTCTTTCTTGTTCTGAAATATAGAGGGGTTTTCCTCCTTTTCATTTTTTCCTCCTTTTGTTCTTCCCCTTCTGTTTCAATACCTTCTTCCTATCTGTTTTTCTTCTCTTCTTCCTCTTGCTATTCTTTCTCATCTCCATCAGTTTCTTCCTTCGTTTCCTCCTCTGTTTCAGCATCATCCTCCTTCTCTTCTCTTCCTTCTTCTTCTTCTTCATCATGTTCCTCTGTATTAGTTTCTTCTTTATTCATCTCATCCCCATCTAGCTCTGTATCTTATTCTTTGTGTTTTTCCTCCTCCTCATTGATAGAAGGACTAACATCATAGGTGAGGGTTTTGATGTCATCCTTACTGGTAAGTCTCTGAAGACTGAACATGTTATAGGGATCCTGAGGTTTTGGAGGGCATCCTCAATGAAGTTCCTAATCAACCCGGTCAGCCAATAGTTGTGGATTCCCTTCCTTTACTTTGTTGTTGGAGTCTATGAGTGATTGCATCAAGAAATAGGGTATGCTGAGTCTTTGGTGAACTAGTGTTTCTACCCCAAATCTTAATTCTTCAAGCATCCTAAACTGGTAGCCATAAACAACACTGTATCTACCCTCACATGAGATATATTTGATCAGTTGGTAACCTACCTCACTCCATGGGTATGACAGACTGTCCTCTTTACTCCATTTTTATCCTTTGTGGGTTCTTCACCTTCTAAAAAGAATTTCCTATTTTCCACCTGATTGTTTGCTTTGTATTCTTTTCTCCATGGAAATCCTAAGGGGAGTGTGGTGACCCTACTGATGAGCTCTGGGGTGAGATCTACAGTGAGGCCTCTAAATATAACAATGGCATGGATTTTGCTATGTGGAGTGAGGGAATGAGAAAATTCTTGAGCCACCTCATCATCATACCCTGTGAAATTTTCGAAAAACCCCATCCATTGGTGTCTTATAAAGATTTCAAGCACTTGGGGGTGCTGTTGTATCCTCACGGTGTTTGTGGGTTCCCTCCTAATAAACCCTCATGTCATCTTTCTTGTGAGGCTTGAGGAGGAAATGAGAGGTTTGACACAAGAATTTTAAATTCAACAGAAAACAGGGTTTCTTGTGTATGTAATATACCTCCCACAGTTGTTATATCCACTAGCTTTTAGAGCATTTCTAGTTCATTTGCTTGTAAATGGGGATGGATTTTTAGATCCTACCTCTTTAGAATGGTGGTAGTAGACAATTCTCGTGATATTCCCTCTTGAACCCCTCTCTGCCTATCCTGTAGACTGCCTCTGTGTATCCTATAGACTACTCCTGTAGACTGTTCCTGTGCATGCTCCTGTAGAAATTCTCTTGCAGAATGATGGATCCTTGCTTCCGGTGGGTGGCTAGAGTTATAAGAGTGACTTGATTGAGGGAGTTTCGAGGAGGTGGAATGCATGAATGCATGCAAACAATGTTTTGTTTCCCACTCCTCGTAATCAGCTCCCACCTTATAGATTCGTAGTTAACCACTTCTTGTCCTACTCCTCCTCTGTCTTTGAGTTGACTGCGGCCACGTGTGAGAGGACACCCGGTTTTGTATGTGATGACTGAACAAAGGTGGCCAAGTTAACTGACCACCTTTTCACTTATAAACCAACTACCTCGTAACCTTTACAACTTTTGATCAAATTATGCATATGAGTGAGTGAGCGGGATACTTACCTGTGGTCTCGATGCCATGTTGTAGTTGTTGAAGATTAGATGTGCTGTGTTGCTTATTTGTTGCATGGTCATTCTTATTCCTCTTTTGCTGGCTGATGTTTTTTGTCTGTTTTCTGCTATTTGTATCATATTATTGAAGACCTGTAGCTGATGATTGATATTTTTTGGGATAGGCTGCTACAGGACCTAACCAACCTACCATTCACCCTCAGATTTTTTCCTGTAGGTTTTTAGGGTATCCTGTAGGAATACAGGGGATCCTGTAGAAAACACAATCTTTGCCTAAATTGAAGCAATGAAGTGAAAAAATAATGGAATTGATGGAGGGATGCATGGTAAGGAGTGGAGGAGATGAATATATGTGAGGCAGGGTTCACTTTGGATCTTCTATTTTCTCCTTGATTGTCTTTCTCGCCTACCTGCAAATAAAAATTATGTTTTTTTTTTCTCTTTTTTTTTCTTTTCTTGAAAAACACCTAGGCTGCCTCAGAGAGGTTTTCACCCTAGATGTTTGCCTTGGGCGCCTCAAGGAAGGTTTTCACCCAGGGATCTTCTTATTCTTTTTTAATTTTTTTTTCATCATTAGGCCGCCTCCCAAGGTTTTCAACCCAAAGATGGGACTCACGCGCCTCATGGAGGTTTCACCCGAATCCTAATTCTTTTTTCTTTTTCTTTTTCTAGTGACCTGATGAGGGAGGATCTAGAACTTGCTCCACCATCATCACTGTCTTATTGCTATTGTCAATGAACTCTTGTTTTGATAAATACCTCTTGTACATTTTCAATCGGTGTCCATTAACAAGAAATGGAATGGCTTCTTCATCTATAGTTATGATTTGCACTAAACCATTATCATGGTATCTTTCCACCACATAAGGTCTGAGCCATCTGGTCCTTAGCTTGCCCTTGAAGTCTTTATACCTCAAATAATACAACAATGCCCAATCACCCTCTTGAAATTACTTATCTTTAATATGTCTATCATGCCAGATCTTCCTCTGAAGCTGAACTATCTCTGTATGTAGGAGGGACTGCATTCTGAATTCATCCAAGCCATTCAAATGGAACAATATTTCTTTCTGTGCATGACTGAGATCCAAATATAGTTGGGCTGCCATCCTTAATGTGTTATATTCAAACTCAATGGACAATAACGCCTTTTTCTCATAGACCAGCTCATAGGGTGTAAATCTAGTGGTGGTCTTCTGTTATGAAACCAGCTCAAGAAAAAGATAGAAAAGATAGATCAATGCTTTAGAATTCAGCCTCTTCGAGGGGGAAACCTCCTTTACATTACATAAATGAACAATTATTGGATGATTCAAATGACAAAACCTCCTTTCTATATATAGGAGTCTAAGGAGTCATAATATAACCCAGCCGACCTAACAATGATAATATAAAGCCACAAAAATAACAATAGAGGGATTCTATGGGGCATAGTAATAACAATATGGGTACAATAGGGGCACAAGAATATTAATAAGGGATACAATTACAATAGTAATGGGGTAATCACTAGTATTATATGGACCCAACATGCCCCTCTCCTTCAAAAAAGTGTTGTCCTCAACGCTTGAGTAGTTCTTTATACTTCTGTATAAAATTCTCATCCTCCCATGTGGAATCTTCAACGGATAAGTTCTTCCACTTGATAAGATACTCCTAAATTGATCGATTTCATACCTATCGAGTTCTTGTTTCTGTGACTTCTTCTGGTTCCAATATAATTTTTCATTCCTCGTCAAGTTCTAGCAATATTGTTTGAACTGGGAGCTTGTCGCCTATAACCTTCTTTAAACATGAAACATGGAAAACTGGGTGCAATCGAGAAGCTGCAGGAAGCTCCAATTTGTATACCATAGTACCAATCTTTTGCAACACCTTGTATGGACCATAATACTTTGGTGATAATTTATTATCCTTCTTAGCTTGCTTGAGGGACATTTGCTTATATGGTTGTAGCCGTAGGAATACCCAATCACTTACATCAAAACTTCTTTCGCTGCAATGTTGATCTGCTTGTTGTTTCATTCTATTCTGTTCCAACACGAGGTTATCCTTTAAGAGTTGGAGGACTTGTTGTTGATGTTCGTTGTGATGTTCCACTGCTTGAACCTTAGAATTTTCTCTTAAATATGATGTGATGGATGGTGGTTGATATCCATAAAGTTCCATAAATGGGGTCATTTTTGTTGTTGTATGGAAGGAAGTGTTATACCACCATTCAGCCAGAGGCAACCATTTGACCCATTGTGTATGTTTATCAGATACAAAGCAATGAAGATATCCTTCCAAACATTTGTTTACTATCTCAGTTTGCCCATCAGATTGAGGATGATAAGATGAGCTATGAGCTAACTGAGTACCAAGACAAGAAAATAATTCTGTCCAAAAATTTCCAGTGAAAATGGGATCTCTGTCACTTACAATAATCTTTGGGTTTCCATGTAGCTTTTGAATTGTTTCCATAAATGCAGTAGAAACTGTACTGCCTTTAAATGGATGTGATAATGCATAAAAGTGTGCATACTTGGTAAGTCTGTCAACCACCACCATGATGACACTCTTTCCCTCAGACTTGGGTAAACCTGTGATAAAATACATTGAAACCTCCTCCCAACTTTGGCTTGGAATGGATAAAGGTTGTAATAGACCTGGTGTCTTAATTGTTTCAACTTTATTTTATTGGCAAACCAAACATTCTGCCACAAACTTTTGAATATCTGATTTAAGGCCATCCCAAAAAAATTCCTTCTTAACCCTGTGGTAAGTTTTATAAAATCACGAGTGCCCTCCTAAGGGAGAAGTGTGCAATTCCATAAGAATCTTTTGTTTTAGCTGGGAATTCTTACAGAGGTATAAGCGATCTTTGTACCATAACGAATCATTTTTCCAGCTAAATGTATCAGATGTATTGGAGCCTTCTTGTAACTCTCAAATAAGTGCCCACACTTCTTCATCATTCTTCCATTCCTCCCTTGCTTCATTTATCCAATCTGGTTGGATAATAGAAATGGTGCACAACAATGCTTCCACATCCTCATCCTTTCTTGAGAGTGCATCTGCCACCACATTTTGCTTCCCTTTTTTGTAGATGATTTCAAAGTCATAACCCAACATCTTTGTGACCCACTTTTGTTGCTTTTCAGAGGATAATCTTTGTTCTAAAAAGTATTTAAGGCTATCATGATCCGTTTTTACCTTGAAGTTTCTTCCCATTAGGTAGGGTCTCCATTTCTTAAGTGCATGGAGTATTTCCAACATTTCCTTATCATAAATAGCTTTGTGTAAAAACTTTCCCTTGATTGGATGACTTTCAAAAGAAATGGGTCTTTCATCTTGCATTAAAACAGCACGAATTCCATTTCCTGAAGCATAACATCCCATAATAAAGGTTTTTGTGAAGTCTAGTGTAGCTAAGACTGGTGCTTGCCACATTGCCTCTTTAAGATGTTCGAAGGCTTTTGTTGTTTTTGGAGTCCATGAAAATGCATCTTTATTCAATAATGTTGTTAGAGGCGCTACTATTCTCCCATAATTCTTAACAAACTTGCGATAATACCCTGTCAACCCGCGAAATCCTCGCAGATGCTTTATGGATGTGGGGATTTTCTATTCCTTAATGGCTTTAATTTTGCTAGGGTCTACCTTAACTCCTTCATGAGATATAATATGACCCAGATTTTCCACCTCTTGTACTCCAATGAAACATTTGGATATTTTTGCATATAATTGTTTCTCCTCCAATAGTTGTAGCACCCTGTCAACATGTTCAACATGATCCTTCCAAGACTTGCTGTAGATTAGTATATCATCAAAAAATACTAACACAAATTTTCTAAGGAATGGTTTGAAAATGGAATTCATCAAACCTTGAAATGTTGAAGGTGCATTGGTAAGGCCAAAAGGCATGACCAAAAATTCATAATGACCCTCATGAGTTCTAAATGCTGTTTTTGGAATGTCTTCAGTCTTCATTCTGATTTGATGATATCCTGAACGAAGATCCAACTTGGTGAAGTAAATTGATCCATGCAATTCATCCAGTAATTCATCAATGATAGGAATGGGAAACTTATCTTTAATAGTGAGCTTGTTGAGTTCCCTATAATCCAGACACATGCGCCATGATCCATCCTTCTTGTGCACCAATACTACTGGAGCAAAGTAAAACATTTGACTCGGTTGAATTATACCAGCCTCTAGCATTTCTGCAACCATACATTCAATTTCACTCTTTTGGGCATAGGGATATCTGTACGGCCTGATGTTTGGAGGAACACTTCTTGGAATTAGATGAATAGCATGATCATGATCACGAATAGGTGGGAGACCTTTGGGAGTGTCAAATACTTGGGAATGATTGTCCAAGACTTTTTGGAGATTTTGAGAAATAGATGATTCCAATGTGGAAACATCTAGTGAACATAATTGTGCAATTACACCTCTTTGTTCTTTTTTTAGAAGCTTTGTCATTCTGTTAGAGCTGATTATCTTTCCCCATTTCCCTGCAATACCCCTTAATTCAAATTCCTTTCCTTCCACAAAAAATTTCATGAAAAGTTCTTGAAAATTAAAAGCTATTGTACCCAAGGATTGTAGCCATTGGACTCCTAGGACAACATCAGCACCTCCCATTCGAATGGAAAGCATTGGGCTAGTCAATACATATTCTCCCCTGGATAGCTTGATATTATGGCACTTTCCAGAGCAATTTATTGTTCCTCCATTTGCAAACATCACTTGACACTCTGGTGCTGGATATAAGAAGAAATTCAATTCTTTTGCTACCTTACAATGAATAAAATTGTGGGTACTTCTTGAATCAATCAACACTATTACCTTTTTCTTCTTGATTTGTCCTTCTATCTTGATGGTTTGAGGAGTGGTAATTCCTGCCAATGCATTACAAGATATGGTTGGATTCATTTCTTCTTTATCTAGGCTTTGTTCCTGGAGTATATCCTCTTCTTTTGACCTTTCTTGCTCCTTTTCTTCTTCCTCTTCACAATCTATGTAAAATAATTTCTTCTCAGCACACTTATGACCTTTAGTGTATTTGCTATCACAACTGTAACAAAGCCCTTTTGCTCTTTTTTCTTCCAATTGTTTTGGTGTCAACCTTATAGGTTGTGGAAGACTAGGGGCAACAACACTTCCATATTTATAGTTGTGAGTGGTATGCTTCCCAGTTGCCATAATTTTGCTTTCCATTTTTCTTGCTAACCTGAATGCCTTCTCTAAGGAATCAAGTTCCCAAAGGCGAACATCATGTTGGATATTATCCTTTAAAGTCCCTATGAACACATCAATCTTATGCT
Source organism: Pinus tabuliformis (assembly GCA_031772625.1). Taxonomy (NCBI): domain Eukaryota; kingdom Viridiplantae; phylum Streptophyta; class Pinopsida; order Pinales; family Pinaceae; genus Pinus; species Pinus tabuliformis. Next base: position 1,427,053,409 of record CM062804.1, read on the forward strand.
CCTATGAAATATTTTTTACCCTTATGTTCAATTTTTGGAACTCCTCAATATGCTCCAATATTGAACCCTTTTGTTTGAGACTTATCAATTGGCTAAAAAAAGTGTTGCTCTTTGTATCCTCATAATGTGCTATCAATTCTTCCATAAAAATTACCCAAGTGATAATTTGTTTACGAGAGAAAAGCTATTGATACCATACAAACTGATTTGGTTCCCAATATAAAGTTGCAATACGTACCTTTTGTGTGTTTTGCACATTATTGAGATAGAAAAATTGCTCCATCTGTAATATCCATGTTGCGGGATCCTTGCCATCAAATTTCCTCATATCGATTTTTGGAATATTATGGGTCCTCAATCCCACATTAGAGTCTATGAAATCATGATTAACATTTCTTTTGTTCGCATCATGTGTTTCCTTTACTACCTTTTCACCATTAGTAAGTATTTGTTGTAGAAAAATTGTCAAATCTGTCATCAAATCTGCCATGTCTCTCTTCAAATCTGTCTTCAAATCTATCTTCAAATCATCCATCTTAGCTTCCACGCCCTTTATCTTAGCTTTATTAGCTTTTGTGAGAGTGACATTTGTTGCACTTGGTCTTGTAATTTTTATATATCCTGTAGCATTTCTTCCTCTTCTTCATGAGTCATGCTAGAGATTTCAGGTTGCTTACTAGGTGTTTTCATTTTATTTCCTCGTGGCATTAGTTACTGATAATAATGCTCTACTATGCCCTTTGAATTCCTTCTAAATAAATTTTCAAACTAAGCTTAAGAAAAAATTAAAAAAAATCTACACACCTTTTTTCACTTTTTAGGAGCTCGATATTGCCTCTGATGTATCTCTGTACTTTCAGATCATCCAGTTTTTAAATTGTGACCTGCAGTAGCCCTGTGTGTCCTCTTTCCAATGCAACCAGTGTGATCCAAATTAGATTCTCCAAGGAAGAGTTATGCGAAATCTCCCACAGTGACCTGATTATAAACTAGTTCAATAGAGCGAACTTGTATGACATGCCACGAGTCACTGTTTCAACCTTTGGCTCTGAAAAATATGTGTTAAGAAACCAATTCAAGAAAAGATAGAAAATATAGATCAACACCTTAGAATTTAGCCTCTTCGAGGGGGAAACCTCCTTTACATTACATAAATAAACAATTCTTCGATGATACAAATGAAAAGACCTCCTTTCTATATATAGGAGTCTAAGGGGTCATAACATAATTAGAGCCGATATAACAATAATAATGTAAGGGCATAATAAAAACAATAATGGGCTTCTATGGGGCACAATAGTAACAATATGGGCACTACATGGGTACATCAATATAATAAGTGGGTTGTACTAATAACAATAAGGGGTTACACTAGTAGTATAGAGGCCTAACAATATATAAAAGAAACTACAGTCCATCCTCTTTCTATACCTTCTTACAAAATTTCAATCTGATTCTCAGAGAGAAAGTTATGACGATTTTCCCCAGGTCACCTGTTTGGAATGTAATTCAGGAGTCTGCAAAAATACCAACTTCCTGAGATCATATCTCCACAAATATAGTGTGAAAAGCTCTGAAATTCGAACCCGAGATTTAGCGTGATTTCTTCTCAAATGGGTTTTTTTTTTAGCTTCTGAAATGTCGCAGAAAAAAGTTATAGTGAAAATGCCATGATGACCTATTTGGAGCAGTGAAACCCTAGAATCCAAAGCTCTGATACCAAATGTTATGAAACCAACTCAAGAAAAAGATAGAAAAGATAGATCAACGCCTTAGAATTCAGCCTCTTCGAGGGGGCAACCTCCTTTACATTACATAAATGAACAATTCTTGGATGATTCAAATGACAAAACCTCCTTTCTATATATACGAGTCTAAGGAGTCACAATATAACCCAGCTAACCTAACAATGATAATATAAAGCCACAAAAATAACAATAGAGGGATTCTATGGGGCACAGTAATAAAAATATGGGTACAATAAGGGCACAACAATATTAATAAGGGATACAACTATAATAGTAATGGGGTAATCACTAGTATTATAGGACCCAACATCTTCCATGTTGTATTATAGGCCCAGGTGGCCTCAACTAGTCTCTCCACCCAATCCTTCCTACTGCTGCCCACTACCTTGGTTAACATGCTCTCCAGTGCCCTATTGGTCACCTCCACTTGCCCATTAGCTTGTGGATGATAAGGAGTGGAGGTACTATGCTTGATTTTGTGATGGCTGAGTAGTTCTTCAATCATGTTGGAGGTAAACTGGCTACCTTGGTCTATGACTAGCTCTCTAGGGTACCCAAATTTGTAGAATACATTATCCCTTAGGAACTCAACCACCTTCTCTTTTGTTGTTGCGTTAATCGCCTTGGTTTCAGCCCACTTAGTCAAATAATCAGTGCACACAATAATGTACTGTTTTTGCTTTGAAGGAGGGTTGATAGGCCCAATGAAGTCCATGCCCCACTTTTCAAATGGCTCGAAAGTCACTTGAGGTTGTAGGGGAATTTTATCTCTTGGAGTAGGCTTTCCCATCCTCTGGCACCGATCACACTGACTAATTTACTTTTTCACATCCTGATGAAGAGTGGGCCAATAATATCCCGCTTGTAACACTTTGAATGTTGTCCTATTTGCTGCAAAGTGACCTCTACAAGGCCCATCATGACAGGTCAGAATGATGTCAAAAACTTACTCTTCCCTTACACACCTTCTCAAGATTTAATCTGGGCCAAGTTTGAAAAGATTGCCCCCAATACAGGTGAAGGGGGTGCTAATCCTGATTATATTGGCTCTTTTCTTTGGAGGGCAAGTTTGGTGGGAACTATGCTGATACCAAATAGTTTGCTATATCAGCAAACCATGGGGAGAGAACTGAAATAGAAAACAAATGCTCGTCTGGTAACTGGTCATCCACCATTCCTTCTTCACCTGCAAGCAAATTCATCCTAGATAGAAAGTCTGCAACAACATTTTCCTTACCAAGCTTATCAACAATAGTTAGATCAAACTGCTGTAATAAAAGAAACCATCTTATAATTCTAGCATTCACATCTGGTTTGTTCATTAAATATTTGATTGCAGCATGGTTAGTATGCACAAATGTTTGATAGCCTGTAATGTAATGCCTAAATTTGTTTAATGAATGCACAATAGCCAGGAGTTCCTTTTCGGTCACAGTATAATTTAGCTCAGCCTTTGACAGGTTCTTATTGATAAAATAGATGGCATAGGGAAATTTCTCCTCTACCTGACCTAAGGCTGCTCCTATGGCTTTGTGTGAGGCATCAACATGAATATGAAAAGGGAGGGCCCAGTTTGGGCCTCGAAGAATTGGTGCAGTGGTCAACTTACCCTTTAAAATGTCTAAGGCCTCTTGACAACTTTTTGACCATATAAACTCTGAATCTTTGGCCAACAACCCAAATAAAGGAGAGGCCAACTTGCTGAAGTCCTTTATGAACCTTCGGTAGTATCCAAATAACCCCAAGAAACTCCTGACATCCCTCTGCTTTTGAGGAGGTGGGACCCTTTGGATGATTGCTATTTTGTTTGGGTCCACCTACAGTCCTTGCTGAGATATTGGATGACCTAGCACGGTCCCTTCTGTCATCAAGAATACACATTTTTCTGGACTGAGAGATAGGTTAATTTCAATTCTTCTGTGCCATATTTTTCCTAGGTTAGTTAGGGCTTCTTGAAAATCACAACCATAAGGTGTAAAATCATCCATATAGATTTCCGCTGCATCATGTATTAATTCGGCAAAAATACTCAAGACTGCTCTCTGGAAAGTGGCAGTAGTGTTGCATAGGCCAAAAGGAAGGACCCTATAAGAAAAATTACCCCAAGCATACGTGAATGTGGTCTTATCCTGGTCTTCTGGGTAGATTTGGATTTGGTTGTACCCACTAAATCCATCTAGGAAAGAGAAAAACTTTTCCCTGCTAGGCCATCTAGCACTTGGTCAATGAAGGGTAGGGGAAAATGATCCTTCTTTGTGGCTTTGTTCAACTCCTTGTAATCTACACAAATCCTCCACTTACCATTTTTCTTGGGAACTAACACTAAAGGAGAGACCCACTCACTGTCAGAGATAGGGTAAATGAATCTTGCATCTAGCAGTTTTTGCAGTTCCTCTTTGACTATATCTTTAAGAGCTGGATTCATCCTCCTTTGTGGTTGCCTGACTAGCTTGCAACCTTCTTTGATGTATATGTGGTGAGTACACACTAAGGGGTGTACTCCCTTCATTTCCTTATAACTCCAAGTGAAGGCTTCTAGGTTTTCTCTCAACATGTTGCATAACTTTTCCTCTTTGAGAGAATAAAGGGATGGATTAATTTTCAAAGTTTTTTCTAGGCCAAATTCTATGGTTTTGACATGGAGTGGGTTTGAATTGGCCAAGCATAAGTCAATTGGATGATTGTTCTAGATTTCCCTTACTTCTTCTTCTAATGGTAATGAACCAGGAGTTAGACTTTGGAGCAGGTGTTCAATTAATTCATCCTCATCTTGTTGTCCTCCTCCTATGGTTGCTTCCAAAGCATAAAGTTGGGCTGAATAAACCTCATCTTCTTCCTCCTCCTCCAACCATAACGGTAAATCATGCTCTAGAGAAGGTTGAGCAGGAGGGTATAGGACTAACTGTTTGGACATATGCTCATTCTTGATGGTCATATTCCCAACTCTGCAACTAATATAAGCATCAGTTGTGGCTAACCATGGCCTCCCAAGGATGAGAGGGTAACCAATAAGCTTAGCCTTAGGTTGGAGAACTAGAAAATCTGTAGGGTACTCCCAGGAGTCAATGGAGACCATCACATCCTCCAAAATTCCCTCAAGGGTGACTATGGAACAGTCTGAAAATTGTAGAATTGTTGTGGTCTTCCTCAATGACCCTTGGAGGTTGAGCTTGAGCATGGTATCCTTGGTCATCACATTAATGGCAGCTCCAAGATCAATCAAAGTGTGTGGGACAATGGTCCCATTGATGTGCACATCTACTACAGGGCTTCCAGGTTCCAAATACTTTAGACATATTACCTGCCCCAACATTAAGTCAGAAAGCTACCCAATGACATTAATGGTAGGGGCATCCCTTTTTATTCTTCTTAGATTCTTGAAGAACTTCTCCTTAATCAACTTATTGTAAATGGTAACATCTTTTATTGCTTGGAGAAGGGGAATCTTTACACATAGATTTTTCAATTCTCCCAAAAGTTCAGTTTCTTCTGGGGTAGGCTGGAGTGGTTGAGCTAATCTCTCGAGAAAGGGTGGATTTAATTTAAGGTTGCCTTCCTCTCTTTCTTCCTCAACCTCCCTATGTGGAGAGGGAGGTTGGTTATCTAGGAGAATTCTCCCTGATCTTAGGTTGATCTCCTAGATTTCTACAACATAAGCTGGATATAATGTCTCTCCACTGTATACTTGTTGAGACTGCCTATTGTTTGGGTTTGGATTTGGTTGGGAAGGCATCTGGGGTTGCTTGGGTGGAGTAGAGTGTAGGAGTTGTGGTTGGGTAGGTGGTGAAGGAAATAGAGCTGGAGCATTGTTGTATTGGGGCCTCCACCCCTAGAGTGGTGTATTCCACTAAGGTTGTGGCTGAACATAAGGTTGAAATGACTGACTGGCTGGCTGGGAATGATACTAAGATGCATAGGACCAAGGAGGGGGTGTAGACCAAGAAGGATGAGCAGGGGGTCCCTAAGAAGGCATAGTTGTGGTTTGGTTGGGGTTGCAATATGCATGGGATGACCCTTGCATACCCTATTGGTATGGTCTAGGCCTAGGAGGTATCCTTTGGTTGATGTTAAAAAGCTGCTCATTGACCCCTTCAACTCCTTGATATAAAACTTTGAGTCCGAGTAAAGAAGGGCACTTGTCTGTGGAGTGGTTTTCTTCACAGACCGAGAAAATCTCAATGAAATTCAATGGACGTTCATTCTTGGGATGCCTCCTGGTGCATATAGGACAAAAGATGGCCAAGGCTCTCTCTGCTTCCTCTTGATTCCTTTTGATATTCATGGTGTCCAATTTCAAGGCAAGGGTTTATCGCATCTCACTTTTGAAATCTTCCATCATATTTCCAATTTCACCCGTGATGGATGAGTTGGAAGATGATGTACTGGCCATAGGTTGACTACTCCTACCCTTTTTTCCTGGCTCTCTCTGCTTCCTCTTGATTCCTTTTGATATTCATGGTGTCCAATTTCAAGGCAAGGGTTTGTCGCATCTCACTTTTGAAATCTTCCATCATATTTCCAATTTCACCCTTGATGGATGAGTTGGAACATGATGTACTGGCCATAGGTTGACTACTCCTACCCTTTTTTCCTGGCTGCCCTAGAATGGTTTCTAAAAACAGTCTTGATATCCTCATAGGGTAATTGGTAGATATCTCCTCCTGCTGATAGATGTAAGGTATCCAAAGATCTTACCTTACTCCTCTGAGCAGGACCAACTTTAGTGACTCAGGGTCAAGTGTGCACCTGGCCCTTTTGTAACTGAGATGGAATCTTTCTTCATAGTCTTCTAAGGATTCATCCTTTTTTTGGGAAGTTTTAGTGTCCATGGATAAACGCATAAACCCCTAGACTAGTAGCTAAGTCTAGAACAACAGTGCAAAGCATTCTCTACTTTTTCTATAACCAATAGATTAAATAAGACAGTAAAGAAGCCTACTTGAAGCTTTCGCTTACTCCTTATCTCCCTTGACCAATTCTGTCGCTCCTTTCTGTACTTAATCCGCTTGAAAAGTACCTGCACACAGACAGAAGACAAAAATCGATCAAAGCATATGATAATGATCTATTGATTAAACATAAAATGGAATCAAGTGCATAATACACATATGAAAGCATCAATAAACAATACAAACATATGGAAAAATCTTTGAACACTTTATTAGTAAAAGGAAGACTTACAACCCAATTTTCTTGATTCAGTGCCACTCTTCTAGTCTAATCCCATCCTCTCCTCATAACAAGCAAGGAAATTTGACATCATTACAATACTTGAAACCAACTCAAGTCTCATACTAACAACATCTCCCTATAATTCAATTATTTCTAGCCCTTGATCACTTAGATGAGTGGTCTTTTTATAGGTGAATGAAGGAAGTTATGCCATAAATGGTGACAATGAATGCCCTCCCAAACTTAGGATTTAGTTCCATGGAGGAAGGGATAAAGGGATTGATGTTCCTCAACTTCCTCCCTCATCCAATTTCGAGCCCAAAGGAGTGGATAGCATTGGGAAACTTCTAGAAGCATCCTATAAATAATAATATTCCAAATCCCAATGCATATTTTGCTCAAATTCACTCAGCGCAGGCCAAAGAGGGCTCAAGTGCGCTGCAATGCACCCTGGCAGTGTACTGGGCTGCACTGCAGTGCACCCTGATAAAGGCCTACCTACCCTAATCTTCTTAGAGGTAGTTTTTGGATGATTTCAATCATGGAATCTCTTAGGAAGGACACATTCTGATGGTTGACTTCATTAGGGCATGTAACAACTGAATTAGGGTTTGATGGGCCCTAATGGTACTGATCTGTAAGTCGGGGTTGATGTGCCCAAATGGATCTGTAACAGTTGCCCCCAAAAGTATGAAGTCGTAAATATGTATGTCGAGTGAAATACTTTACTATGTGGAGAGGAGGTTTCAAAGTGGAAGGTGACCTGTATCAATTACAATACATATATCATGATAATTTGATTTTTTCTCATGAACTTGCTAAGGGAAGGCATACCCATGCTCAACTTATAAACTTTTATTACATGTAAAAATATAGTTGTCTACAAATATAGACCCATGAATGGATGACCATGAATGTAAGGTAATTGTACATTTGATTTAGTACTCCTGGAAATATCGTAGCCCAGATGGATGAAACTAGATCTAGGGTCTTCAATCTCGTTCAATCTTTCGCTCAAGTACAAGTCTAACCATATGAATAGATGATTTGAAGTCGAACATGGGAAGACATCGTCTGATTACTAGCCAATGATGTATGCCATTAACATACGCGAGAGGAATCACTGATAATGATAATGACCCTCAAGGTACTATAGTACATTTCGCATGGTGGGAATAAATGATTTGATGTCGAACACCATACAAATTCTTTCGGTCAAAGGCTAGTGATGTCAACCTATCGCCGGAAGCGACTCATCACAAGAGTTCCTTGATGTATCCCACATCAACGACACGAAACGAGGTAAATGATTTTGGAGATGAAAATCGACTGACGACAGAAGGTTCAAGAATGGCAGTCATGAAAATGAAGGTTTACGGTATTGGAAAGGATGAAGTTTGAACTGAATGACTTCTCTTGAACATGTCGGTCACACTAAAATGAGTTGGTAGCATTGACCCAAAATAAGGTAATGGATGGTATGATAGACCAATGGTGTGATAACCATAAAGCTGAATGACCCAACCCACATAGTCATGGTGATGAGGTGAAAGTGTCATGTTCAAGAGAGACTTACTACCATAAAGTGTTCTCCCTTTTTTCCCATTTTCCCCAGTCATTGCTGACCAGTACCTCTTTATTTTTATTAAGCTTGAGTAGGATAACATATGCTTGCTGTATAATTCCACTCTTTAGGTGAATCCATCATTATTTGATGCTTTAACGAGTCTAGCGAAGGTGCAACTCAGTCTTGTCTAAATGGACAAGTTTGTCGCTATTTGATGTTTCTAATGAGTTTAACGACAAAGATAACTCGGTCCTTTTCATGTTTAAACATTTTGAAAAGGGACGAAAAGGAAACTCCAAAAGTTCTTTTTTGTAGATTTGTGTCTCAAGTCCGAAAAAGCATAAAACAATACGAGAGAGAACATATTGACCATGTTCAATCAACGTATTCCTTTTTCGTAGTTAATCTATCTCAGCCCGAAAAAGGGCTAAACTTATACTAAGCAGATATCAACTCCAATCCATTAGCGAGATGGAATTGAAAAGCGTTCAACAATCTTTTCATGTTTAGAGAGTATGAAAAAAGCTTAAAGAGGACTCCAAGGGGGTTCCTTTTTCGTTTTTAACAAAGCTCGAAAAAGAGATAAAAGTTTGCTTTGTGGTCAAAGATGTTCAATTTACATTTGAGCATGTCAAATTCTGCATGTCAGTTGTCAAACCTGCTCAAAACACCATCAAAATAGATTAAAAATACCTGTTTCATGGATAAAATGAATCAAAACTAATGTTTACTCGATTACTATGCAAGAAATAAAAATAAAAACAAGTTTTACCATTCATTACCATTTCAAATTTACCCTTTGATTTTGGTGCTTTGGAGCAGTTTTTACCTCGAAGTTCACCAACTTATTGCAGAAGATTCAGTGGACCATTCCTCGTGCCGTCCGGACTAGGTAGGAACTATCTCTGTTCTCTTTCATTTCATAGCATTCATTTTCAATTTTAGGAAAAAAATTTGAGTTTTTGGGGCCCTTGGGGTTTTAATTTTCAAATCTAGGATCAGCGCACCCTTTCATCATCGAAAGGTGCACTGGAGTGCACTCACCTAGAAGGTTGCCTACATTGCAGTGCACTGTCCCTAAGGCTGGGCTGCGCTGAGCGCAAAACCCAATTTCATTTAGTTGTTTTCACCCAAAAATTCTTCTGTTTTTTGCAAGAAATGGATCCTAATTTTCCTTATGGTTGTATTTTCAGGTATTCATTGGATCAGAATGACGATTACATGGAGAGAATGAGAGCACGAAGAATAGGATATGATTGCCCTAAATAACCAGGGCATGGTTGAGGCCCTAAGGAATTGTGGGTTACTCAAATATTTTCGATTATCTGGTATGTGGCAGCAAATTGAGCTTTTGATGTTCCTTGTTCGTTCATGGGATCCTACCAATCAGGCATTTCACATTAGAGACAAAGTGGTCTCAATTACCATCGATGACATGTACTTTCTTACTGGACTGTCGAGGCAAGGTGCCCCCATCTCACTTTCTGGATTTGCCAAAGGGGGTGAATCAGTGAGAAATTACATACGGTAGTTCTGTCAGCCAGGTGCACATCCTAGCAGGGATGGAAAGATTAACATCAGGGATGTTAGTGATTTACCATTAAGGACAATCCTCTTTACCATTGTCAAATTGGCTGACAAGAAGCGACTCATCACAAGAGGTCCTTGATGTATCCCACATCAACGACACGGAACGAGGTAAATGATTTTGGAGATGAAAATCGATTGACGACAGAAGGTTCAGGAATGGCGGTCATGAAAATGAAGGTTTACGGTATTGGAAAGGATGAAGTTTGAACTGAATGACTTCTCTTGAACATGTCAGTGACACTAAAATGAATTGGTAGCATTGACCCAAAATAAGGTAATGGATGGTATGATAGACCAATGGTGTGATAACCATAAAGCTGAATGACCCAACCCACATAGTCACGGTGATGAGGTGAAAGTGTCATGTTCAAGAGAGACTTACTACCATAAAGTGTTCTCCCTTTTTTCCCATTTTCCCCAGTCATTGCTGACCAGTACCTCTTTATTTTTATTAAGCTTGAGGAGGATAACATATGCTTGTTGTATAATTCCACCCTTTAGGTGAATCCATCATTATTTGATGCTTTAACGAGTCTAGCGAAGGTGAAATTCAGTCTTGTCTAAATGGACAAGTCTGTCGCTATTTGATGTTTCTAATGAGTTTAACGACAAAGATAACTTGGTCCTTTTCATGTTTAAATATTTTGACAAGGGACGAAAAGGAAACTCCAAAAGTTCTTTTTTGTAGATTTGTGTCTCAAGTTCGAAAAGCATAAAACAATACGAGAGAGAACATATTGACCATGTTCAATCAACGTATTCCTTTTTCGTAGTTAATCTATCTCAGCCCGAAAAAGGGTTAAACTTATACTAAGCAGATATCAATTCCAATCCAAGGATGGGCTACGCTGAGCGCAAACCCCAATTTCATTTAGTTGTTTTCACCCAAAAATTCTTCTGTTTTTTGCAAGAAATGGATCCTAATTTTCCTTATGGTTGTATTTTCAGGTATTCATTGGATCAGAATGACGATTACATGGAGAGAATGAGAGCACGAAGAACAGGATATGATTGCCCTAAATAACTAGGGCATGGTTGAGGCCCTAAGGAATTGTGGGTTACTCAAATATTTCTGATTATCTGGTATGAGGCAACAAATTGAGCTTTTGCAGTTCCTTGTTCGTTCATGGGATCCTACCAATCAGGCATTTCACATTAGAGACAAAGTGGTCTCAATTACCATCGATGACATGTACTTTCTTACCGGACTGTTGAGGCAAGGTGCCCCCATCTCACTTTCTGGATTTGCCAAAGGGGGTGAATCAGTGAGAGATTACATACGATAGTTCTGTCAGCCAGGTGCACAACCTAGCAGGGATGGAAAGATTAACATCAGGGATGTTAGTGATTTACCATTGAGGACGATCCTCTTTACCATTGCCAAATTGGCTGGCAACGTGACACTACATTTGGAAAACAGATCATACATGCAGTATGCATTAGAGTGTTTAGAGCCAAAAGTGTTCAACTGGTGCGAGGCAGTACTTTCATCCTTGAAAGAACAACTGACCAAGGTGAAAAGTGGAAAGACAAAGAACTTTGGCTATGGGTCAATCCTGATTTCTTTCTCCTTGGAGAGAATTCCACTTATGCAGCCACAACTTGTTTCATTGGGTGTATTTGGACCTAGGGATCCACGGATGCAGAGATGGGTAGATATTATGGCTATGCATGTTGGTCAGTCATTGATTACATTTACCCCTGCTTTCTTTGAGTGGCTTGATAATCAGGATATGGCCATCACAGAGTGTCCATATTCAGGGATGGATTTTAGAGGAGATCCAAACTTGATGTTACTAGTTGGAGCACAGTCGGGTGTTATAAGTAAATTGTTTGACCAAAGTGTTTTTTGATTTTAAAGTTTCTACATTTTTTGTGTTTTCTGATTATTTCTAAGAAAACAAAATCATTTTTTATGTATGCAGATGTTGGACTTGTTCGACCTGTGGGGCACCAACGAGAGGTAGGTGGTCCAGCACAGAGACCTATTGGGAGAGCAGTTCTCCGAGACTTAGATTTAGTCGAGACATTGGCTGAACTACAGGACCACATAGAGGGTTTGACCCTAGGCATTCTAGATGTCCAAATCGAGGATTTGCCTATGCGACTGCAACGCCACACCATTGGTGTTCTAAGTCATTGGATGAGACTTTTACGCATGATAGCACAGGTTGTGACCTATTATCATGAGCATCACTAGTCTACTTAGATGTTTTCTGCATACATTTTGAGTTTTCGGGTCAGATGACCAATTTTTGTCTTGGACACAAACTATTTGTAAATTTTTTTAAAACAACTATCTATTTAACTTTCAGAGTTTCATTATGGTTATGTGATGCAACCCTATTCAACTGATTATGTGAATTGAAAATATTTACTTTACATATGTCGCAAATGTCTATTTAACACATAATTCACTAGAGAATCAGTTAATATGTTTAGATTTCTGGAAATATGCTGATATTGAATGTGTTCAAAATACCTTTCCAAAATACGAACTCTAAGGAACACATGATGTATTGCTGGGTTTCAGATGGTATAAACGCGAGTAATTTGTAGTACAACGAGTTGTGAGTCGAGCCTAATGATGATTTGGCATAAAATGACATCAAAGAGAAGTTCAATCAACACGCTATATTCAATGATATTGTTCATCAATCGACCAATACAAATCCCTCTAAAACTCACTAACTCGCCGCTTGGAGTGAAAATGGCCCATGCTGCAGAGGATAGGTTCTACGTACTACAAGTAGCCCCATCGACGTAACCAACAAATGGTTCCAAAAAGTTCGACATCTGCAACAAATGCAAAGTGGATTACTTAACCAAATAAAAAATCTAAAAGAAACACACACACACATGCAATCAAATCATATATACATTGAGTTTTGCTACACTTAACTAAGCATAGTAACATTTAAGGTACAACTCGTTTCGGGGCTGCGACAATGTAATCCCATCATAGTCCACTAACTCATAGGCACCTTTCATCAAAACACACTCAACAATATAAGGGCCCATCCATAGTGGTTCAAATTTTCCTGCTCCAAGTTTATCAGACTCCTAATCGTAAAGCAAGACCAGATCACATTCTGAGAAGACATGAGGCTTGACATTTCTATCATATTAAGCCATAATACATTTCTTATGTGCTTCGTTAGCTATTGTAGCATCACGAAGGGTTTCATCCAGATGGATTAACTCCAAGAAACACTTTTCTTCTTTAGAAGTGTCGGGTAACAGGTCAATCGCGAGTTTGAGAGGCAAGATTTCACATTGAATCGCTAACATTGCTTCCAAACCATACACCAACTGAAAGGGTGTGAATCTGGTTGCATTTCTCACCAAGGTTCGATATGCCAACACAGCCGAGTACAAGATTAAATGCCAATTTCTTTTATGAACTCCAATCATTCTCTGCAACATGTGCTTAAGGACTTTGTTGATGGCCTCAACTTGTCCATTAGCTTACGGGTAGTATGGAGTAGAACTATCCTGTAACAGTCCTAACTTGGAAGTCAACTCAGCCATAATGTGATTACGAAAATGTGATCCATGATCTGTAACTATGGCTTGTGGTACACCAAACCTGGCAACCACATGGTTGAAGAAAAATAAAGCAGCCATTTCGCCACTGTTGTTCAATGTTGGCATCGCCTTTGCCCATTTGGTAGTAACAATAGTCAACGATGACTATAATATACCCATGCCCCCTAGCGGAGGTGGGGTTACATGTCATAATGTGAATGCCCCATTTGGCGAATGGGCCAACAACAACGAATGGATGCAATGGTGCAGGTGGTAATCTGGTTTTTCGGTCATATATCTGGCATGCATGATAGCTTCTGACAGAAATAATGCAATCTTTGAATATGGTTGGCTAGAAGTAACCAGCACAGAGAATTCTTTGCGCGGTAGCATACCTAGATAAGTGTCCACAACAAGCACCTAAATGACATTCATTCAAAGCTTTCTCGGCTTCCTCATTAGTGAGGCACCTACAGAAAATTGTATCGACACTGTTAGCGCTTGAAATTTCACCTCAGGCTGAAAAAGGTAAACTCCAAGGCAACATCAAACCACTTAGCCACGTAGCTAGCCCTACGGGGCAGGAGAGGGCTCTCTCCGGTCTATCTCGGTAAAGATCTTCAAAGGGTGAGATAACCAATAAGGAAACACTGATTTTAGGCTAGTAAACTGATAAAAAGGTTTGAATTGGGAAGTTTTAAGATTTTGGTGGAAAATCGGGGAAAGGCAATTTTGGGTGCGGGGATTGGACACAGTTTTTGCAGGGGGTTCTTTGGGGCAAGGTAGGAGACTGTATTGATGCCTTTGAATTAAGTGAATGGATAGGAATGACCGGTGAGGGGCTAAAGAGAGCAAGAAACTTTCAAGAGTTCTCTTTGGACAGATGAAAACATAAATATTAAGCAAACTTAAAAGCAGAGCATGGCAATCATGAATTCTACTTTAACACTTCATTTTCCTAATTTGCAGAAGGAAAAGTAAGGAGATGATTCACATAACAAAATTACAAGTACAAAGAGAAACACACCATCAATACATGTAACCACAGGAATCCCAAAAAGGACTGCAAAACCCTGGTCTTTCTTCCTTTGCCAAAATTGCAGAGATACAATGAGTAATACAATAGAAGCTTTCTCCCTCAAGAGTCCAACCTCTCCAACCATGAAAATGATTGAGAAAATACATAATATAGACCATGCCAACCCATTCCCTAGCCTCTAGGGGTCGAGCTCATCCTTCTAGGAGCTGTTTCAACCAATTCTAAACTGAGCACTAAAATCTAGGCAGTCAAAACAACTTGCCTCTATAAGCTAGGAAACCAATTCATTCATTAAATGTTTGCTATTTCATGAATGAATCTTCTAGAATAGGTAAATAAGTGTCATGTCAACATGAAAATACATTAATTACATCAAAGAGGGTGAAAAATCCCATCACAAGTCAAAACTGGTCGAAGCTAGGCGAATTCCTGAGCTGTAGATGAAAAATTGGCAAACTTTCCCAACAGGTCGCGCCCTGATCCTGAACAGGTCGTGCTACTTTGGAGCTTCTTTTGAGGCACTTCCAGGTGTCCAAATGTGGCAAAAGTGGGCTTGTTGGAAAAGTCTGGATGTCTACTTTCCAACCCAAGTGGAATTTCGGAATTTGGTGGCCATTTGCCCCTCCAAAATTGTAATCTCCCAAGACTGCTTCCTGTGTGTCAAAAAGGTGGCAGAAAGTCATTTTTTGCTTGTTTTTTTACTTTCTGGAGGCCCAAAACTTGGTGAAATTTCTTGGCAATTGCTGAGCAAGTGTATCTTTGCATGACAAATCTAAAAATGCTGAGTTTTCCCAAAATGGAGTTTCCCATCGAATAGGTCGCGCGCTGCGCGCGACCTGTTGGGGAGGAAAACCTGTTTTTGGCACAAAAAATTCACAATTGACAAAATTTTCTCCAAATTTCTTGAAATTTGGGCTGGGAGTCCCCAATCAAGTACCATGCTCAGTCAAAGAGGCTTTGGCCAAAAATTTGGAGTGGATCGGGCCTTTTCCGTCGTTTTAGTGCCTTGGCCAACCTCCTTGGATCTGGCGATTGTATTTTTAAGGAGGTTTTTCTTCTTTGGCATGTTGTGGACAAAAACCTCTCTCAGTTTTCCAAAATTCATATTTGATTGCTCTGAAACATCTTTTGAGTGAAACTTATCCCGATGTGTGGAACAAGGGATTTTGCTGAAATAAAGCGAAATGAAGGGGATAAGGGGCTTCTAAATTCTTGGGGAATTTTTTGGGAGTGGGGAGGGATGTTAGGAAGCAGGGGAAAGTGGAATCGCGGAGATCGAGTGAGGGAAAGGGGTCCAAAAGGGAAAAACACAGGTCCAACCTAGAAAATTGCCAGGTTGTAGCAAGAAACTAGGGTTTGTGCGAAAATGAGGAATTTTGCAGATCTCAGTGATGGGAAGCATTTGATAAGGTACATGAAGGATAGGAGAAGGTGTATGAACATATGGATACAAGTTTTGCCGATGATTTGACCATCCAAGAGAAATTGGCTTCAAAACCCTAGGAGAGGGAAATGACCTTACCTAGGCGCAACTGAAGCATGGACAAGGTGTAAAAAGACTCATTAGACACTGAGATGATAATGAAAACCCTATGAATGATGATAGACTCAGCTGAATAGTGACATAGATTGGCATTTGGGCAACTTTGAAAAGAGTGAGAGCAAACCCTAGACCTAATGCCTAGTGACCAAATTTTGCTTGAAGACTCACTGAAATGACAAAATTTGACCTTGACACTTCAAAATCACTTTGTAAGAGCACGTTTGATCACTGGAGGAAGGCTGGAAAGACTGACACTAACAGACACCACGATAATAAAGCGTATCACCAATGATCATATAATATTTGGCTTGGTATCAGGTACATCGTTGTTCAGAGCGAGAGGTATTAGGCTGGAAATCTTAGGTCTGGAGATACACTAGTATACCTCCATACCATGGATCACTTGACAAGATAAGAAACAAAGACTCATCCAAGATTGATGCTTCTAATGTTGAATCATTGGAGGATGAGGGAAGGTCGCAAAGTAATTTGGTGAAAACAAGAGATTTCTTTGACTTAGATTTGATGAATTCCAAATCAAACTCCTACAAAATAACTATCCATTTTGAATATTTCCCCCCCAGCAATTGACGTGACAAAATGTATGTCATAGGGTTGCAATCCGAAACAATAGTAGTTTTACGGAGGAGGATGTAATGACGAAATCTCTGCACAACTTGAACAACTGCCAAAGCTAACTTTTCGACATAGGAATACTTACTTTCTGTATCATTGAGATTACGACTCAAGTAATAAATAGGATGTTCAATTCCACTTTCTTCTTGGACTAAAACCATGCCAATGGTTGTATCTGCAGCGACGAGATACAGGTAATAGTCTTTTTGATAGTTTGGGGCATACATTAATGATGCTCTAATCAGGGAATCTTTAAGAGCATTAAAGGAAGCTTGCACAACTTGATCCCAATGGAAGGGTACCCCTTTCTTCAATAGACGAGTAAAACCTTTAGCCAATTCAACATAGTTTGGAATGAACCTCCTTAGAAAGTTTGCCTTCCCTTGAAGTCTCTGTAACTGTAATAAGTTTAAAGGTGGAGGCAAGTCAAGGATTGCATGAACCTTAATCAGATCGAGTCGAATTCCATATTTTGAGACCGCGAATCCAAGAAATCGACCAGAGTCAACACAAAGCACACACTTGTGCAGATTGAGTCGTATCTTGTAGGGTCGGCACCATAAAAATATTGCTCTCAAATGTTGCGGGTGATCAGTCCACTTTTGTGAATGAATAGGCAAATCATCAAGATAAGGTTGAACAATGTTCTTGATGTCATGGAGGGCTTAATTCATTACCATCTAAAATGTAGCCCATGCATTCTTTAAACCAAAAGGTAACTTTTGATAGGCGAATGTGCCCCACGGACAAATAAAAGATGTTTTAGATTGGTCCTGTGGGTAGATATTGATTTGATTGTAGCCAGAAAATCCATCCACGAATGATAATATTTCACATCTGGCACTTTCTTCAATAATTTGGTCAATAAAGGGTGTAGGATAATTGTCTTTTAGACATGCTTGATTTACATCCCACTCGAATTGTCCCTTGTTTTTCATAACTGGAACAATGTTAGATACCCAATTAGTAAGAGGTACAGGGAAAATTAATCCAGCACGCAAAAAAATTTCAACCTCTACTTTAATGGAAATGGATTTCTTTGGATGAACAGGTCGAAGCCGCTATCGTATTGGTTTGACATCAGGGCACATTTTGATTTCATGTTCAACAATGCTTGAGTCAATTCCTGGCATCTCCTCGTAAGACCATGCAAAAATATCTCTAAATTCATGAAAGAGAGTACAGTAATTATCAAGTTCCAATGGAGAACAAGATTTGCCGACATGAATGTTTTCTACAATGTTAGGCTTGGTTGAAATGTTTATAGAAATCGTTTCTTCTATGTTTAACAAATTACGCTTAGAATCTACAGTATCTACTCTAACAAAATTCGACTGGAAATCAATGATTTATGGGTGGTTTATCTCATTTGAATAATCTTCTATGTCATATGGAAGATGGGAACGATGATTATAATCTTCCCCCGGTTCCTCTCCTATCATCATTGATTGGATGATTCCTTCATCTGTAGAATGTATACGTGAAAAAGGATCTGAAGAGGTACCATATTCTAATGACTTATCTACCCATACAATTGTTGAGTGCAGATTTGGGTTTGCCGCACAAGCCTGGAAGATTGATTTCTATGATGATTCAATGGGGCTTAACGGCATCACCTCAATATTACTATCAACTTCAACTTGGTTGGTAATCCTCCTTAAATCAAATGAGGTGGAGGAAATCATGTTGCAAGTCTCTACTCTTGCCACTATCACCAAATCAGATGGTGACGGTAGGGTAAAAGTACCCATTAGGGAAGGATCTTTAAAGAGACCTACTCCAACACTTTAAAGTGATAGCGGGGGTCCGTATACCAACGGAATGTTTCCATAGCCTATGAACTATTGGCAAAGAAGGCTAGCTGATCAATGACTTTGATTCCACCCTTGAATGGGAATGCAATAGTATGAAAGTATGTGAAAGCCACAATAGCCATAGCATATACCCAAGGCCTTCCGAGTAAAATGTTGTAATCGAGGGGTTCGTCAACTACCTCAACTTCAACAGTAACTATTTTGCCCCCAATTTCATTTTGCAGGTTACTCAAAATCCAACATGGAGTATATGTTCTTCCATCAAAAGCTTTCAACATGGTTGGTGTTCGTGACAATAGCGGCGAACCAAGTGTTTTCCAGCAGCTCATGGACATAATGCAAGTAGATGCCCCCTCATCAATAATAGTTTGGTGAACATTATTATTGAGATATTTTACTTGGATTAGGAAAGCTAATTGTGCCGGTAACTATGGTGAATATCCCGCATGGTTAAAAACCACAAGATTTGAATTCGTAGGATTTATTCCACCTATTGCTGATAGTAAAGCCTGCTTCTAGGAGGGACAATTTTGCAACACCTCGATTGTCGACATAGCATAAGGCGATTGAGCAAGATCTTCCACTATGTTATAATTTTGAGTTGCTCGAGCCGGAGGATTGAATGTCGATTTGTGCACAACTCCCTTTGGTGGTTTTATTGTCAATTTAGGTACAATGGGTGGAACAACTTTAGATGAAGTCGAATTTGAAGGATTAGGTTGATTAGTGGCTTGATTATTCGATGATGATGACTGATTTCCATAATATTTGTTTCTTGTTGACACCAAGACTTCATTTTGTGGCCTTGTGATGGATAACATGAGTACTTGGGATGTGGAAGCATGGTTTGTTGCAACCAAATGTGTCTCCGGGGTTGGAAACGGATCAGTCAACACTGCCGATGTATTTGAAGTCTTTAAAAGTTTAGAGACCTCAGAGCGATGTGGAAAATCTCTTGTAAAATTCTCATCATTAAATATCAAACATGGATAACATGGTTTCCTTGCTGAAGTAGAGGAATCAGATGATTTCTCTGGAGGGAAATTTTCTTGTTTTTTTTTTGTTTTTCCCCTTTTTCTTGCTCCCTTTTTGCTTTGGATTTTTGCCTTTGTTAGATGACACGACATTAATCTCAGAGGCAAGAGTATTTTCTGATTCATTGGAAGTTTTATTGGAAACAACAAGAGTTTGACTAGATTGTCTTCTTGCTATTTGTGTGCTTGAAGAACCAATCACACTATTTCCGGCATGAGAGTCCTTACTCGATTGTGGAGGAGGAGGAACAATGAAAGCTGGTCAAGGTGCATTGGGAATTTTATCATAAAGCGTGCCGGATTATGTGTAAATAAAATCCAAGTATTGGGCATGAGTAATAACTTGCTCTTCTGTGACAACTCCACCTTTCGCCACATCCTCGGTGATTGATTGCAACAAGGATTTTATGAACCACTCAGCTAAAAGTTGACCGGGAACATATGTCTTAACCATCCGACAACGACGCCGCCACTCATGAATATGATCTGATATATGGGTAGCAGTAATCTGTTTAAAGTTGGTTAGGAGTTTTGTTCCAGTGTCGTATCTGATAGGTAACTGGAAGTGGGTCAAAAATGTAGTGGCTAAAGTGGTGAAATTATCGAAAGAAGCTCTTGGTAATTCAATGTACCATTTAGCAGCTGTACCAGTAAGTGTTCTTTGGAAAAGATGAAGTCCGACCGAATCGTCATTTAAGGAGTTTGATGAACACCACAAACCAAAGGTCTTAACATGATTTGATGTGTCTTCTCTAGGATTTTCGTTAAATTTCGAAATGTCAGATGGTAACTTATGTGGAATTACCAGCCACTAAGGTGCATATAAGATTGGATCATTAATGATCCGATTTAAATCTTGTAATTCTGAAGCTACCACAAACGACAACTGTTGATTCAATTTAGGTTCAACATACTCGGGATATGATGGAATTGCCTGAGAAATAGGTCTTTGCATACCGACATAGAGCATCTGCATTTGGTAACCTTGGTATGGTTGTTGAAAAAAACTAGTATAAGGTGGTTGTTGATAATCAGGTTGAATGTGTGGTTGTACATAACTTGCAAAGCCTTGTTGACCAGGACCTTGGTAAGCTTGAGATTGACCAAAACTAGGTTGAGCCCGTGGAACAAGTCCAAACTGGGGTTGGAATTGCTGGAATGGGGTTGTTGAAATTGAGGCTGCCACGGTTGTTGAATCAACTGTTGTTGTTGTTGGTACAATTGTTGTTGATTTAATGGTTGTTGATGTCCAACAATGAAAGGTTGGCTCGGTTGTGAATAAACTATACCAATGTAAGCCTGGGTCAGTCCAGATAAGGGTATACTAACCTGCGATTGTTGTTGAACTCAAGAAACAAATGGTTGTTGTACAACAACTTGAGGAACTTGAACTTCTTGACTTGAAACTTGTGATTGCAAGGTAGAAGGATCAGTTTGTACCAGTTGAGATACAACAATTTGAACTTGTGACTGTGGTACAGTAGTAACAACAGGTGTAGTGGGAATAGCTGACATAGTTTGCATTGGTTGTGTTGGATACACAAGCCTTGGTTGAACTGGCATTGTTGGTTTCCATTGACAAACTCTAATTCTAGATTGACCTGAATACTGCAGGATATTACCATATGGTAGTCCCCCGAAATAAGGAGGATACGGTGAATAAGCATATTTCTCTCCATATGGTGGCAATCCAGTGTTTAATGGATACATAGATCTTTGTTGACCAGATTGCCCAGCTTGATACTAATATGCAGGATCAAACTGTTGAGTTCCCATTAGAGAAGAACCAGGTAAAATTCCAGTTAAGGACATGGGTGATGACCATGGTGTAGAAGCAACCCCTGAGTGGGTTATTTTTTTGTGCCAACTATAGAAAGAAGCACTTCATAGGAAAATGCCCACTGAATAGCTTAAAAGTTTGGAAAAATTGCAAGGAAGGCCATTCAATGAACCATTTCCCATCACTCATAGGATTACTAAAGGTACTCAAGAAATCAAGTAAGGAATTGAATCAAACGCAAGGTATAACTCCATACCCATCATCATTTAATACTTGGACTAACACTTATTATCATCAGTAGGTTACTTAACAGATTTATAGTCATGTAGTTTCATGGAAAAAATTTAGTCCTCCTCCAATTGAATACCCTACTTCATGGCCATAGTGGCCCTCTCCTTGGCCCTCTTCCTCAAGTCAGATATCCCCATGGCCTCAAGAATTTTTTGGAGCCTTTTCCCTATGGCATACTTTAATGTAAAATCAACCAAAATGTCCACTCAATGCACCATAAAGTTATCATCCTCGTCTATGGTCCTAGCTACATTTTCAACCTTACCCTAATCCATAACCTATCCCTTATCCTAATCCATACCCTAGCCCTAATCCAAACCCTTACCCATACTCCAATCTAAATCCTAGTCCAAACCATATTTCAAACCCTAGCCCAAATCTTAGTTCAAACCATAGCCCAAACCCTAGACTAAACCTTAATGCAAACAAGGAATTTTCACATTGGTTTAACACTGTACCTATTCTTCCTGCCAACTGCCTTATTGAATGTAATGCCCCAAATTCTAAATCATGGAAAGGAGCAAATTTAGAAACTTCCCCTATTACTACATAACATTTTTCCTGGGAAGCTTTAATCCAAACACCATTAGAGGAACAACCTATGGTTGGAAGCTATCCTGAACATATTCTCGAGGTTCAAAACCTTAGAATTTCATTTAATCATCCTTGCCAATCTAAGGAACAAACATTAGAGCAAAGATTAAGGAGTTTCTTTCTTTTCTTTCATTGGATCCTTTATGCCTCCAAGAGAGTGATTATCAAGTTATGGAAGACTTGTATGAGTTGGAGAATCATGAGTATGTGGATCATATTGAAACATGGCTTCAAAAAATTGTTAGCACACCTCATTCCCTCATCATTCGGAAACTCTTGATACCATATCAATTAAATAAATTGGTTTCTCATACTTCGATATGTGTTGAATTTTATTATTTGAAACTGAGTTTAAGTATATTTAGAATTCTATTACGCACATGGCTACATTGGAAGTACTCCTACACATGAATGGGATCTTCCTTTCTGTAAATTAGGGTAGGGTAGTAAATAAAGATGCCATCTGAAATATATAAAAAAACAACACTCTTGAAATTGCAATTTCTTAAGGCCCGACTATTGAAATTTTCATTATTATGCACTCTTGTAGTAAGTCTTTTCAGAAGAAATTCATTCTTAATGCCTCATATTTTGTAAGTTACTTTAAGTGTTGGTTATTTGGTTTTTTTTCTCCATGTCACATGGCTGAGATCATCTATTGATTCAGTCTAGGGGATTTGTAATTACACTTTCTATTCATAAGACCAAAATCTTAATCCTGGCCTAGTCACTTGAACAAACTATTATCCAAGAAAAATTTTCAATTTTCTATTCGAAGTTATTGATGAAAATCCTCCTATGGTGGACCACTCCTATAAAACCCTAATTATCTCTCATGAGAACCCTAGCATGATTAATTATAGGAATATTTCTATCATTATTTGAGATTATTTCCTTAAAATGATTTTTTAGGATAACAAGACCAACCAGTAAAGATTAGTCATTAAAAACATTTCATGCCATTCCTCGCTCTTAAGGAGAAAATTTTCCTCCCCGCCTATTAAGAAAACTAGTTAAGGTTGATCATAATCAGAGTTTATTTTAACATAAAATGATTAATTGAAGGATAAGGGGTTTCATTATGATTTGACCTACCATGATCATGGGTCCTAATGAGAATGCCATTATTGTTATTGGTCACCAAGCTAGGATAATCAATTTTCAAACTAAAATTTGGAAAAAAAGAGTTCTCATCATGGGTCATCTTGTTCATTCTTGTTAGATCTTGTGAATGGCATTGTCGTTAGTTGGTTAACAAGGCAGGAAAATATCTTTCAGTTAATTTCTAAACCAAAGTAAATAATTTTAAATGAATCTGAATCTATATCTAATAGATGGGACACAGGAATTTCATTGGTTAAAAGGCATCCTTGTCGAGGCTATAAATGACTGGCGGTAGCAGTGGCCATTCCTAGGGTATTAAAGTTACTTTTACATTATCATTTACTTGGTTGTTTTTGTCTTTCCCTTAACTCAATATCACATCTCTCTGAGAATGACTTTAATATCCTTTCAGTAATGTGCTTTGGAGTTCTATCTTTCAGAAATATGAAGGTTTTCATGGATGTGGGACCCTTAGTGTAGGTGATTCACTTTGCTTGAACAAGAGGAGCTTCAGTTATATGCTTGGATAATGGTAAGATGGTCACTTTGGGAAGGTATTATTTTTCATATCTCCATCCATATTTTTTGTCATGGCTTTCAAAATATGGTTATGTCACTTTTATTTGTAATGAAGTTATTAAGGTGAAATTATTTTGACTAAGGCTACCCTTGAGGTGCTTTGTGGAAATTTTGATGGCTGGCTATTTCCTGATAACATTATCCTTGCAATTTAGTATTTTTATGGTAGTGATGGTATTAGGATTTCTTGAAATCAGTCTAAAAAAATAAAGAATCCAATGCAAAAAGTGAACCAGCATGCATTTCCCTTTCCAAACAGACATACTTGGTAGAGGAGTATTTGTCTAAAAAATTTGTAGAAACATTATTGTAAGAGCAAGGCCATCTATAGATATTTAATCTTGTTTTTTTTGCAAGGGAGCAACAATACAACAATTGATTCACTTGCATGAGGATATGGAAGATGATCGGTATGGGGGGATATCAAGCCTCTATTTTTTTCGGTTTTATACCACTTTTTTCTCTAAAATAGCTCATGCATTCGTTTAGTTAATATTACCATTTCATGCATTATAAAGTAAATATTTATTATTGGCATGTTTCCCTTATTTTAACAAGATTTAACGTTAAAATCACCATTAACGATAATTTGTGTGTTTGCAGGTGTAAAAACATAGTCAATTATCTTTTTATACATGTGCCAATGAGCCTTCATCCTATACTCACCTTCCTATAACATGCATTGAGTTCTTGCACTAGTTCGAGATAATTGCACTAAAGTTAAAGGGTTAAGATGGCTAGCTGGTGAGTCAAAGATCTGATTTCTTTGTTCAAAACTGAGACTTTACAAGAAAATAGTTGGGACACTTCTTGAACTGGTTTCCTTTGTCTAATGTTGAAATTTTGTTTATTCATCGAGGGTGAAGGGTTGCGATACTATCATATCCAATTCCTTTTTTGGAATAGTAACTTTACCAGGCCTATTCCTGGCAAACAAATGGATTTGATTTTATTATTTGTTTGTAACAAAAATTGGCATGGTAAGGCCATCTCTGTTTTTTCAATCCAATATAAATTGAATCATGGCCCTGTGTAAAGTAATTGTAATGTTATTATAGTATTGTTGTTGGTTTAGATTTGGAGGGACAACCCCTTTTCTGGGTGCTATATTCTTCCTCTCCTCGATGTAATAATGACTGAACTTGATCAATACAAAGGTTTCAATATTATATTTTCATTCTTGTGATCTGTGTGCATGAATAGTTATTTCTCACTCCTAATTTAAGTCTTCGAATAGGGGTTCGAGTTGGTGTACCTAGGCCCACCACTCTAGCTTGATGTCTCGCTTTGGTGTGAATTATCTATAGATTTAGCACTAGTGTGTTTTATATCATTGTGTGATTGACAACATTATAATCGTGTTGGTTAACATATATCTTTATGCACTGCTTTGATTTCTTCTTATAAATGTGTATACAATGTTCTCATGACTAAAATCGAATGCAAATAATTGAATAACCCTTAGTGACAACAAAGGGTTTGACTTGAGCGTTGGATCCAATCTTCCTCTTGTGATATTTATTGATCAAACCCTTGAGGTAGGGCAACACGATACAATCACTCCTTAAGGAAGGAGAACACTCCACAAGCTATACGCTTGCCAATACAATATTCCTTGACATCTTTCCATGGGGAGTCTCTAGCCTCTATATAGGCCTTATACATACAATACCATGGATCATTACCATGGTTCCCTCAATACCATACATCTAATACCATTGGCTTATCAAATTATTGCTAACTACTCGTGGTCCCTTACATGATGTGGGTTAACCACTTTATTTATTAACTATGGCCCATCCCCTTATTACATTATTCCCTTGGGTACCTCCCTCTGTACCCCATAATATCCCCCGTAGGTATAATAGAATTTGGGTGCTAATGTATGAATTTATCCTTTATTCCATGATCAATTGAATGAGGATTTCATAGTGTGGGCATGGTTTTATTTAAATACTGGTGTAACTATTAGATATGGTCCTACGTAATCTTAATTGACATATTTCAAGGTTTTTTGTCATTTTCCTTTAAACACATATTAGATCTACCCTTGTGTTGAAGCCTCGAAAATCGGGTCGACAACAAGGGGGATACCCGCCCGGTCCAGACCTTGGTTGGCAGCTCCTTATCCGTTTGGTATAGCGGGTCCGACTGGGGATAATGGGACCAGTTTCCAAATCTATGTGTGTGTGTGTGGAATTCGATGTTGTTGATCTAACAATTCCTATCTAAGCTATTCTAATTCAAACTTTAATCTACTTCTATGTTATTGTAATCTAATAAACAACACATCTAAATCTATACTAACCCGGGATGTAATTCTTCTATTATGTGATCTAAAGAGATTTCAAATAACAACTGGTAATAAAGATCATTCAACGATTATAAGAAAGGAGATCAATTAAGATGAACTATTTCGCATAGAAAGTTAGACGAAACAGTTGTGAACAGCATATCGCATAATGAGCTATTCATACATTAAACATAAATAAATAGCTACCACCGTACAAAAGTGCCAAATGATAACTCAAGCATTCATGCAATAATATATAAACAACTAAAAACTGTATATCACTTTAACATATAAGTAGAAATGGTCAAGAGATAAAAGTACCATTTATGACTGGTCCTACTCATAAGCTTCAAGAAACAATGATTTATCTCTCCTTGCTCTAACATCTACTAAGAGTACAAAAGTGCAACATCAGTAGCAGATATCAAATGCAAACATCAACAAATCTTGATCCATTCATTCACCAAAACCTCCTCTGAGGGTGCAAAAGTGCATGTTCTGAGGACAAGTTTTTGATAAATTTCTGGACCCTTCTCTAAATGCATGAGAAGGGTTTAAATACTACTAACTAAATAACTTAATTACACAGATTCAGGATATGGTTTAAATGACCGCCCTTTTTCTAAGAAAAACTATTTCTAAAAATTAAATCTAATATCTAACTATTTCTGCATTTGCTCCTTAATGTTGCGAGCATTCAATATTTGCCTGGGTAGAGTCGGCTGACTGTCTTCCGCTTTTGGTTGAGCTAAGCAAACAGAAATGGTAAGAGCTGGCACCATCTTTTCAGCAAAATAGAAGATATACTTGAGAAGCATCCTCTGGCTATGTGGATTTACTGTGTATGCCCAGTAATAATCCAAGTTCCACTTGGTTAATCCTCGAATTGCTTCTGCCTTTGCTTTCTTGCGTTTTCCGGGCTTACGAGTGACTGAGTAGTTAGGGACTTTGCTTTTTGAGCAATTTTCTCAGCGATGCGCGATTAGCGGAGGCGCTAATCGTGCATCAGAAACTGTCTCCGTTCTTTTATCCGGGCCTTTCTGGTGCGTTTTTCGCCTTTAGTGCTTTTTCCTTCACCGGGTATAAGCTTCAAAATTTTGTAAACATACTGCTTTTGTGAGCTTCTAACCTTGAGCGTTAAATCACCTGTTGATAGCAGCATTGTTCAACTACTCATTCAACCATGGCTGTGACTGAAAGATCTGTAATGGATAGCTCAGCAGCACTCTATGAATTTGCGGCTCTGTTGCATGCGATATCCATTTATGAGGGCATCTCTTCTCTATTTCCGAGCATTGGAGCTTTACCCTTTTCCTTTATTGCTTCCTGCACATTGCTTCATGTTGTTTCTGTTTTTCATTCCTGCAGTTCACACATGAGGAGAGAGTAATGATAATAAAAATCGACAAGAAAGCTCTAAGCTCTACGGATGTACAAAAACATGCCACCTGACGTGAACTAACTCTTCGAAAAACACAAAACTGTCTTTCATTAACACTTGGCGTATCATTCATTAATTTTCATTAAAGCGTGTATCCAATTTTTGGTTTATGGACAACTTTTCTTGAATGTTGAGCCGGGGAAAATCTGCGATGGACAGTTTCTGCGATTCGCATCGCAGCATCGCATCATCGCAGTATTGCATTATCACATTTTTCATTAAGATGTGTTATCGCAGGGTTGCCCGATCGCGCTTATCGCAGAATCGCAGATCGTTGTATCGCGCGATCGCAAGATCGCAGATCGCAGTATCACGCTATCGCAAGATTGTTATAATCGTTAAATGGTTATGTGTTTTTATGCGATATCGCATATCGGCCATCGGCGATTTTTTAAGGTTATTCCAATATGAGTGTTTCTTAATACATGTGATGCGATGAAATTCGCGTCGCACTTTCGCAGTTTATCATTTTTACTCATAAGGAAGTGCCCTATCAGTCTTTGCGCGATGCGATGTTTTCTTAAGGAGTAGAATACATAAGCCTTAATTGAATTTTTTGAATTTTTTACTAAGGGTCCCCACTTACTTAGTGTTATTGCTAATACTAAATAAGGAGGGGGGTTGTTGGTGGCCACAACAATTGGCGATTCACTTGGAAGAACCAGTTATCTTTGTTTTTCTATTGAATTTTTCAAACTTCCAAAACAGAATTTTTTTTAGAAAATTAAACTTTGTTATGGAAAGATAGAGTAAATTATGCTCTAAACTGTCAATGATATTTTGTTTCAACCTCTTTCTACTCTAATTATTTGCTTCCTCAGGCTAGTCCTTATATTTACATCAGCCATTACTTGGACTTGTAAAGATAAAATAAAGTCTCCTCTGTAAACTAGTTTTAAATATGCTCATTTGTCGTAGGTAGAGCCTCTGCTGCCAACAGGCATTTATAGCCTCGACAGGGTTACCTGTTACCCAGCAATGATCCTGTATCCTACTTAAGGTGACTTACAATTTTCAAAGAAAAATCCATATCCACACTTATTGCTTTGATTTTCTTTTTTATTCTTAAAGAACAATGTCTTGGTTTGGTAGCCAAATTATGACACAGTCACTCACTTGATTTATAACTTTGCTGAATAAGCTGGCTCATGGTGAGACCCCTTGTCTTTTGATTGCAACAATCTTGAGTCATTGCCCTGTTGTGGTGTACAGTATTGGCAAAGTCAGCAAGTTATAATATTCGTGATAATGATAAGCCGGCTCGTGATGAGAACTCTCATTCTTCAAGATATAGTGTATCCTTGGATTATTCCTATGAAAGCTGCGATTTTTCTTAGCAAGGAGGAAGTCATTGTTTCCTTAAGGTCGCTCTGGACGACAATAATAGAGTTTTTTGGAAACAATTGTTCTACAGAGAATCTTTATTTTGTTATTGATACCTTTCATTGTACTGAGATAAAACAATTTCTTCACTAAAGGTTGCTTTCATCAAATTCTTTGAAGTTGAAACTAGTATCATATCTAGGTTAAAGTTTTTTAACTGTATCTGTCAATAATAAAGATTAGTTTTCAAAAAGATTTGCTATTTATACAAGCGAAAAGTTCAAAATCTGAAAGAGAATTGGTGTCTTTTTCCGTAAATGCTTAATATAACCATTCACAACAGGTTTTATTATGAAAAAAAAAACTATTCTACAAAAATAGAAGAATAATCTTCTATGGAAAATATTTCTTGAGAATTTGTCCATTAACAGGCAAAGGATCCCTCTTGCTTGCTAAATCCTGTAACATAAATGTTGATGGACCTACGACTTCAACAATCCGCAAAGGACCAAGCCACATCCTTTGAAATTTTGTATGTTTGCCCTTTTCTTCATGAGCCTTGTCGCACTTTAAAACTAAATCTCCCATCTAAAAATCTTTTCTGGTAATTATGTTTGAATAAAAAGAGGATTTTACTAGTGCTTGATGATGAGCATGCGTTTTCTTAGCTTGTTCTCATTGTTCTTCTAATTTAATTATTTCCATTTGTCTTAGCTGTAAGGAGGAAGCGGGTACTTCATCAATGTATTGTACTAAAGACAAAGAAGGAATGGCTAAGTGAGTCGGAAGAACCACTTCTTTCCCATAAACTAAATTAAAGGGAGAAGTGCTGATAGAAGCTTTTTGCGTTATCCTATCTGCCCATAAAGCATATATCAAAGCCTTGTGCCAATTCTTTTGATTTTGGTCAACCGTTCTTTTAATAATCTTGATTAGGTTTTTATTTGTTGACTCAGCTAACCCATTACCTTGTAGGTAGTAATTGGCCGAATATTTAAGTTTGAATCCTCTTTTAAGTGCAAATTCAGTCATTGCATTTCCAGAAAAGTACGATGCATTATCAAACATTAAAGCGGATGGCAATCCAAACCTGGTGATTATAAATTGATCTATGAACTCAATGATATTTTCAGAATTAGCTGTCTTGAGCGGAACTGCTTCTACCCATTTAGTAAAATAATCTGTTTCCGTGAGGATGTATCTATGCTGCTTAGAAGAGTGAGGAACGATCTCACCTATTATGTCCAAGCCCCACTGACTGAAAGGTTGCTCGATGTTTACCGGCTGTAGTGGAAGGGATGGCTTCTTTTGTCTTCTAGCAGTAGTTTGGCAGACTTGACATCTTCTCACGTAACTGTGCGAGTCTTTGAACAGTGTGGGCCAGTAATATCCTGCGTGTAAGATTTTATGTGCAGTAGCATCTCCAGCGTAGTGTCCACCTGCTGGCCCATCGTGGAGTTCCTGCAAAACTTTTTCAGCTTCAGCTTTCTCAAGACACCTAAGAAGAACAGAATCATAATTTTTTCTAAAAAGAATATCATTTATGAGCTGATATTGCTTAGCTTTCAACCTTAGGGCTCTTTTCTTAGTATGGTCAAGGTGTGAAGGAGCATACCCGTTCTTAAGATAATAAATGATATCAGCATATAGTGATTCTGCATCGTTTAGGCTTACCTCACACATTTGTACCTCTTCAGATGGAATTTCAGAAATTTGCGATGCTCCAGCCAGCATTTTGCAGAAGCCTTGACCTCTTACAATGTTTGTTGGTTTGATCTCAAGGTCATATTCCTGTAAGGCAGTAACCCAATTGGCCCTTTTCTCACCCACATCCTTCTGTACTAGAAGATTCCTTACCGCTGGAAATGGTACTATGATCTTAGTATGGGTTTTAAGTAAGAAAGGTCTGAATTATTTGACCGCTTTGAAAACAGCATAAGCCTGTTTCTCCACGTCTGAATAATTGAGTTCAGCACCCTATAAATTAGAGCTAAAAATAGCAATTGGAGCTTCCGCTTTTTCTTGATTTTCCTGAGTTAGAATTGCAGCATATGACTTATCTGAGGAAAATGTGTATAAAATAAAAGGCTCTGAAAAATTCGGGGTTGCTAAAGATGGAGCATTAATAATGGCTTGCTTGATCAGGTTGAATGCTTCATGTTCATCTTGACCCCATTTAAAATTTGAATTCTTTTTAATCATGGTTTGCAAAGGAGACACGATTCGTGAAAAATCTGGAATGAATCTCTTTACAAAATTGATTTGACCAAGGAAAGATTGCATGGCTTTTTTGTTATGAGGTAGGGATATTTCAGAAATTTCTTTGATTCTGTCGGGATCAATGTGAATACCGGATTTTGACACTATGAATCCTAGAAGTTTCCCTTCACTTAGTGCGAAAAAAGATTTCTTTGGGTTAAGTGAAATTCCATACCTTAAACATCGTTGAAAGATTTGTTTCAGGTCTTTGAGATGGCCATCTCGCTTCTTCGAGTACACTGTTATATCATCCAAATAAATTACTACAGATTTATTGACTAAACCTTTGAATGCGATGTCCATGGCTCTCTGAAATGTGGCACCAGCATTAATCAAACCAAATGGCATCTTCCGATATGCGTATGTGCCCCATTTAGTTCTGAATGTGGTTTTCAACTGATCATCAGGATGTACCAACACTTGATTGTATCCTGAAAATCCATCCAAGAAAGACATTAATTCTGAGCCCGCCACTGCCTGCAGTATCTGTTCCATAGGAGGTAAAGGAAAATTGTCTTTTTGATAGGCTTTGTTAAGGTTCCGAAAGTCAATGCAAATCCTAATATCTCCATTTTTCTTTCTAACAGGTACCATATTGGAGACCCATTTGGAATGTCTGACGGGAAAGATTATTTTGGCTTTTAATAACTTGTTGAGCTCAGTTTTTATCTGATTTTCTAAATTGGGGTGAATCTTTCTCAGCTTTTGCTCGATAGGTTTTTTGTTATCGATCATGGGAATAGTATGCTGGATGATAGAAGTGTCGTATGTTTTCAGCTCATCATAATTCCAGGCAAAAACATTTTTATATTGTCTCAAAAGACGAATATACGCTAGTTTCTCTTCAGGGGCTAGGCCGAGGCCTAGATTAATGTTTTGTGGTTTAGCATCGGTCCCTAGGTTTACTAATTCGTAGTTCAAGGTTGAACTTTGGAGTTTTGAATTGGTAGACCTCTTAAACCGATCTTTCAAATCGTACAAGTCTTCTAACTTGACCACCAACTTAGGTATAGCATTATTAGTGCTATTTTGTTGCAATTGTCGATCGTGTTGGTCTTCGTCAATTATTTGATTGGAGTAGGATCCTTCAGACGTGAGGAAATTTACGATATCAGGATCGTCATTGAATACTCTCCAATTTGTGATGTTGTCAGGAATGGATGGTCTAAAGATTAATTCTATTGAGAATCTATCTGGACTAAAATCTTCAGACGGAATAAGCTTAGAAGCTACGTTAGCCAAAAGGTCTGCACTTGCATTTTGGAGTCTGGGGATTGAAGAAATATTAAACGCTATGAAATGCTCAGTCAGATCTTGTACTAAATATTGTAGTGTTTTAAGTGACCTGATAAGCAATGTATAGTGTTATGTACCTATTTAACCACAATCTCGGAGTCTCCAAAAACTTGAAGATACTTGACGTCTAACCTGATTGCTTTGTACAGGCCTTGAACCAAAGCCTCATATTCTACTGTATTGTTTGTGCAATCGAATTCAAGTCTGCATGTGAGCATGATCTTATCTCCTTCTGGACTAATCAGAATGCATCCTGCTCCTGCTCCTTCGTTAGATCTAGAACCATCAAAAAATAATTTCCAAAACAAATATTTATTTACAAGTTTATCCAAAAAATTGATTCATTTCAAACTATCAGTTTGAGAAAAAATTTCGACTTGGGACAAAATAGAGTGTTCTAAATAGGGTGACGCATGAGCATTGAAATTGCCGAGGAAATAATCTACCGAGTAATTTCCAATAATGTTGTTGTTATACACTACTAGTTCATTTTCTCCCTCTAACTCCGTTACTATGTACTTCTGGTGTAGCTTTCGTTCAACTTTTATTTGATTCGGTTTACCGTTGTAGGGCAGCCACATGTGCGACCAGTCGGTTGCGAAGTATCCATGGAGTTTTTTTGACCAATCCCTACTAAGAATTAAGCCATAGAATTCTGGGATATCGGCAACTAGAATGTCAATAACCTGAAATACCTTCAGGTTGGATGACAATCTTATGGTTACTTGGTTTAGTTCGCCAATCACTTCGACTTGAGATCGATCTAGCTGAACTATGTGCACTGCGGATTTCTGTGGTTGAACATTTAACTTGGCACATATAGATTTGGGTAAAATATTCGATGAAGCACCGGAATCTACCAAACAATTGTGCACATTTTTATTGAAGATTTCATAAGTAAGGAGAAATGGGGGAGTGTGAGATCTTGATCTTCCTCCAATTAAGGCGATGTCATTTGGATCAATCTTATTGATCACGTTAGTTGGAGGTCTTCCCATGTTATGGGAAGCTTGAGAAAGTACAGCGGCAGGAAAAGGTGCAACTGGCACGGCATGTAATTCTTTCATCATTATCTTCTATTGATGTTTCAACTTGCTCAGTTCGTAAAGAGTGATATTAGCCCTAGTATTCTTCATGTCATCAATAATATTGTACTCCATTTCATCCGACACTATCAGTGTTTTAGATGGAGTTGTTTCATCTGCTTGGACTGGGCTAGTTTGAGTCGCTTTAGATGTCATTTTCTTTGTTGCGACTTTATCCTTTGTTGTCGAGCTTGCACTCTTCGGCTTAGGGGTAGTTTGGGGAGGATCAAGCTGATTTTTGCTTCGTGTGCTAACTGGAAATACTTCTTGATCTTCTTCTTGTGGGAGGATGAAATCCCACATTCCTTGTAATTCCACAACTTCTTCGTCATCGGTCTGTCCTTCAGTGGCAATTTCCTCTTCCTCTTCCTCGGATTTAGCATTTGAAATGGCATTGGGTGGCTTTGTATCCGTTGAAGGACCTCTTTTAAAATCTCTGTAGGGATTTTTCGAAGAGGTTTCTGCTACTTGCTTTTTTATGTCGACCATCTCATTGGACATGGTCTTTAGAACTTTCTGCAATCCTTCCAAATCAAAAGGATCTTTTGCTGGTTTCTTCTTAGAGTCTTCCTTGAAGGTGACTTTTTTGGACTTACGTTCCTCTATCGCGGATCTCTTTTCAAGGTCTATTATTCGTTTCTCTACTGCTATCGCCTCCTTCATGTTATCAGCTAAGGTTATTTTATTTGCCCTGTCCACGAAGATTGCTATGTTCGATGGCAGAGCGGTAATATACCATTCACATCGTACTTCTTTGCTGGGCAAGGAAGCAGTAGGAATTTTGTTGAAAATTTTGTTGAACCGTAAATTGAAATCCTTGATAGGCTCTCTAGCTTCGGATTTAAGATTGGATAGGTCATTGATTGACGTTGTCGTCGACCTGTCATCACCAAACTTGGTTAGTAATTGGTCCTGGAATATGTCCCAACTTGTGATGGATCCGGAGGGTAATGAAAAGTACCATGACTCGGTTGTTCCTTGCAGTGTATAGGGAAAAAGCCGAACAACAACATCTTCATTAGTAACTCCATTGAGATTAATGGAAAGAATGAAGTTGTTTATGTACTCTTCTACTAGCATGCCTGCCTCAAGATTGAATTTAGGCAGCCATTTCTCAGGATGGGCCGGTAGTTGACTTAAGGGTGCAGGCATTAAGACTGCCCCAGGGTTATTCCATGGAGACTGGGCCATTGTTGAACTACTAATAGAGGAAAGTGCAGAAGATGATCCCTGTGGCTGGGAGGATGAGGATACTACGATTGTAGATGATTGAAGAGGGGTTGTGGGGGTTCCAGTGGATGGATGGACGATGATCTGGAGTGGAGGTGTGGATGGTTGACTTCGCGGTGAAGTAGTTGAGATGGACGATGCTGACGAAAGAGTCTCACTGTTAGACTCTTGCGGTGATTTCCTCGCTCTTTTCCTGGTGGGAAGAGGTAATTCGGTTGGTTGGACGCCAAACTTTTCACTCTTTAGCCTGGTCAGGGGATGAGCAGGGTTGTACTGCGAAGTCACGCTACCTTGAGATTTATCAGACCTCTGAGGAGAAATGGAAAATCGCTGAAGTTTGTGAATCAGGGATTCGACTTCAGGAAGTTCAACGGTAGATTGTTCTAAAATATCAAGGTGTGTAGCAGCGGTTGATACTCGAGCGACTTCTGACTCTAGATTTAAATGTAATGGGGAAGTCAGGGGAGATGATGAGGGCGATTTACTCTCAGAATGGTATTCAGATTTAGATTTACTTGCCATTCATAGTTCAGGCCCTCCTTCTAGTGCCAAATATGTTGAAGCCCCGAAAATCGGGTCGACAACAAGGGGGATACCCACCCAGTCCGGACCTTGGTTGGCAGCTCCTTATCCGTTTGGTATAGCGGGTCCGACTGGGGATAATGGGACCAGTTTCCCAATCTATGTGTGTGTGTGTGTAGAATTCGATGTTACTGATCTAACAATTCCTATCTAAGCTATTCTAATTCAGACTTTAATCTACTTCTATGCTATTGTAATCTAATAAACAACACATCTAAATCTATACTAACCCGGGATGTAATTCTTCTATTATGCGATCTAAAGAGATTTCAAATAACAACTGGTAATAAAGATCATTCAGCGATTATAAGAAAGGAAATCAATTAAGATGAACTATTTCGCATAAAAAGTTAGATGAAACAGTTGTGAACAACATATCGCATAATGAGCTATTCATACATTAAACATAAATAAATAGCTACCACCGTACAAAAGTGCCAAATGATAACTCAAGCATTCATGCAATAATATATAAACAACTAAAAATTGTATATCACTTTAACATATAAGCAGAAATGGTCAAGAGATAAAAGTACCATTGATGATTGGTCCTACTCATAAGCTTCAAGCAACAATGATTTATCTCTCCTTGCTCTAACATCTACTAAGAGTACAAAAGTGCAACATCAGTAGCAGATATCAAATGCAAACATCAACAAATCTTGATCCATTCATTCACCAAAACCTCCTATGAGGGTGCAAAAGTGCATGTTCTGAGGACAAGTTTTTGATAAATTTCTGGACCCTTCTCTAAATGCATGAGAAGGGTTTAAATACTACTAACTAAATAACTTAATTACAAAAATTCAGGATATGGTTTAAATGACCGCCCTTTTTCTAAGAAAAACTATTTCTAAAAATTAAATCTAATATCTAACTATTTCTGCATTTGCTCCTTAACGTTGCGAGCATTCAATATTTGCCTGGGTAGAGTTGGCTGACTGTCTTCCGCTTTTGGTTGAGCTAAGAAAACAGAAATGGTAAGAGCTGGCACCATATTTTCAGCAAAATAGAAGATATACTTGAGAAGCATCCTCTGGCTATGTGGATTTACTGTGTATGCCAAATAATAATCCAAGTTCCACTTGGTTAATCCTCGAATTGCTTCTGCCTTTGCTTTCTTGCGTTTTCCGGGCTTACGAGTGAGTGAGCAGTTAGGGACTTTGCTTTTTGAGCAATTTTCTCAGCGATGCGCGATTAGCGGAGGTGCTAATTGCGCATCGGAAACTGCCTCCATTCTTTTATCCGGGCCTTTCTGGTGCGTTTTTTTCCTTTAGCGCTTTTTCCTTCACCGGGTATAAGCTTCAAAATTTTGTAAACGTACTTCTTTCGTGAGCTTCTGACCTTGAGCGTTAAATCACCTGTTGATAGTAGCATTGTTCAACTATTCATTCAACCATGGCTATGACTGAAAGATCTGTAATGGATAGCTCAACAACACTCTATGAATTTGCGGCTCTGTTGCATGCGATATCCGTTTATGGGGGCATCTCTTCTCTGTTTCCAAGCATTGGAGCTTTACCCTTTTCCTTTATTGCTTCCTGCACATTGCTTCATGTTGTTTCTGTTTTTCATTCCTGTAGTTCACACATGAGGAGAGAGTAATTATAATAAAAATCGATAAGAAAGCTCTAAGCTCTACGGATGTACAAAAAGATGCCACCTGACGTGAACTAACTCTTCGAAAAACACAAAACTGTCTTTCATTAACACTTGGCGTATCATTCATTAATTTTCATTAAAGCGCGTATCCAATTTTTGGTTTATGGACAGCTTTTCTTGAATGTTGAGCCGGGGAAAATCTGCGATGGATAGTTTCTGCGATTCGCATCGCAGCATCGCATCATCGCAGTATCACATTATCGCATTTTTTATTA
This sequence comes from Pinus tabuliformis, assembly GCA_031772625.1. Taxonomy (NCBI): domain Eukaryota; kingdom Viridiplantae; phylum Streptophyta; class Pinopsida; order Pinales; family Pinaceae; genus Pinus; species Pinus tabuliformis. Next base: position 1,427,090,814 of record CM062804.1, read on the forward strand.
AGATGTGTTATCGCAGGGTTTCCCGATCGCGCTTATCGCAGAATCGCAGATCGTTGTATCACGCGATCGCAAGATCGCAGATCGCAGTATCATGCTATCGCAAGATTGTTATAATCGTTAAATGGTTATGTGTTTTTATGCGATATTGCGATATGCGATATCGCATATCGGCCATCGGCGATTTTTTAAGGTTATTCCAATATGAGTGTTTCTTAATACATGCGATGCGATGAAATTCGCGTCGCACTTTCACAGTTTATCATTTTTACTCATAAGGAAGTGCCCTATCAGTCTTTGCGCGATGCGATGTTTTCTTAAGGAGTAGAATACATAAGCCTTAATTGAATTTTTTGAATTTTTTACTAAGGGTCCCCACTTACTTAGTGTTATTGCTAATACTAAATAAGAAGGGGGGTTGTTGGCGGCCACAACACCTTGTTACTACCTATATTGCTGCCCTATTACATTGGAATATGCTTAAATTTTTACCATGAGTATCTTTCTCAATCTCTATTGACTCAACCTTTAAGCTATGTTTGAGTCTAGATCACTTAGGGAGTACACAAGATCACCTAGGTTTTGATACACCTTGATAATCATGCTTGAGGAACTTTGTACTAGAGTCGTCCTAGGGTTTCTTTATTTAATAGTAGGAGTGCTTGATCTAGGGTATTCATCCCTTCTACAAATACCTTCAATCCATGCATATTCAATCTGGGTTGGCCACTGGCTTTGTACATTGTGCAGTGCAAGAATTGCATTGAATATAGTAAGTACACTATTAAAAATAACAACAAGAAATGATAAAAATAGAATCCAGAATATTCCAAATTTACTTTGTCCTTGAATTAAAATTCGAATTTAGTCTCACCAGCTACTTGAAAAATAATTAATTAATTCATCTTGGATTAATTAGTTGGAGAAATTCAAGCTAGAAGTCTTTGTGAAGTCATGCAACAGTTATCCCTTAAATTAAGGAGATTATCCCTTAATTAAGGAGATAAGGATGACTTATAATTGAGTTGTAATTAGTTAGCTCAGTTAACTGAGTTATGTCCAGTTAACTTAGTTCCAAATAGTTTGAGGAACTAATTGTGAGTTCAGTCAGTTAATGTATGCATGCATCAAACTAGTGTACTCCAGATAAATGAAGATTCTCTCATAAATAACTCATGCATGTCTATTCAGAGAAAGACCCAGATGAGATTAAAGACAAGGACATTGTACTATTAGTTGCATGAGTTTTCCTATAAAGGAAAATCATCTATGTAGAAGGAATAAGGTTCCTTGAGGATTGCGCAGTTTTACAAGGTGTGAGATCAGTGTGAGTGATCAGTGTTACACTTGGTAACAATAGGATCACCCAGGAGAAACAATGCAAGGAAATAGGAGGCTTGGAGGGTAGAGGAGAAGGCTTGTGAGAAGCCAAGTTTGCCTGTGAGCATCCAGGAGGATTGAACTAAGAGTTGGCTAGCTATGAGAGCTAAAGCTTTGTGTAATTCTGAGATATTTCCACCTTGTATGATAATACAGATAGTGGGGTTTTTAGCTAAGGCTTTCCCCTGAGTATTCTTCTGTGTTTCATGTGCATTGATTCTGCTTCTAGTTATATGTGTTCTACTTGATCTTTCTCAAATCTATTAAGATTCCACAAGTTTGATTGTAGAAGTAGATTAAAGTATTTTTCTCTAGTTATATTGCATCATCAAGTTAATCTACAGTCAGAATTTCTACAAGGTTATCAGAGCTCTGAGCAGTATACTAAGAAGATAATTCGAAGTTTGAAGTTCGAGGTTACAGGTGCAAATCGAATTCATCTCATACTAAAGGTTGCTCAATGGTGTTCTATGGCTTAAGACTCAAGTATGCCTTGGATCATAGCTCGAATTACATAGCATGGAAAGATCGCATGGAGGCTATATTAGAAGACAACGGCTTGAAGGATTTCATTGAATGAGGAATCCCAAAGCCAGCTTCAACTAATGCACAAGAGTTGGCTAAGTGGAAGAAGTGTGTGGTAAGGGCAAGACAGATCATCCTTGAGGGAGTTCGAGACCATATTGTCTCGAGTCTCCATGGGAAGGATACTCCATATTCAATGTGGAAGACATTGAAGGACCTCTACCAGAATAGTAGCGACCAGAGGAAATTGGTGCTCAAGGATAAGCTTCAAAGAATCAAGATGGAGAATGGCGATACTATTTCCACATATCTGAACAAGATCACCACCTGTAGAGATGAGCTTGAAAGTGTGGGAATAACTATTTCCAATGATGGTATGGTGAGCCTCGCTCTCCTTGGCTTTCCAAAGAGCTAGAATAGCTACTAGGACTCTGTGAATGGAAGGGAGAAACTGTCGGATTGGGAACGACTGTGGTTGAATCTCATGTAGGAGGAGATCAGGAGGAACACACGAGATGGTTCTTCATCCAAGGGTGATGAAGAAAATCTGGCCTTAGCAAGTAAGGCAAGGAAAGGGAAGGAGAAGGATTCTTATTCCAAATTGAATTCTTCTCATGGAGGGAAGAAGGTTGACAATTCTAAAGTGAGATGCTTTAATTGTCATGAGATGGGTCAGTATGCGACTAATTTCCCATCAAAGAAGTCCAAGAAGGGATCCTCGGAAGGATCTAAAGGTGAGGCATTGGCCTCTCAGTTCGAAATTGAATTCACCCTCATCGCATGCATGGTGTCCTCGATGATGGGTTCTGGTTGGTTTCTTGACAGTGGAGCATCATTCCACATGATCGGCGATAAATTTTTATTCAGTACCTTGGAGGAGAAAGACCTCAAGATGCGCATAGAGATGGGTGACAATGAAAGGTATAGTGTTTCAGGAATGGGCATGGTTGCTTTTCAGAGGGAGCATGGAGCTCCTATCAGCTTGACAAATGCGAAGTATGTGCATGGACTGAAGAAGATTTTGGTATCGATTGCAATGTTGGAGGACAAAGGCTACAATGTTGTCTTCAGTAAGGGAAAGGTTTTCCTTAGACACATCACCATGGGACAAGTGAAGCAGATTGGTTCACGAGTCAAGAACTTGTATGCTATTGAGGTTCAAGATGCATGCAAAGCCTTGAGGAGAAAGGAAAATGTTAGAGAGATGGTGGTTGAGAGGAAGAGTAAATTACCTCTCAACATGAAGCCCCAGAAGAAGTCTCAGACAATTGTGGACGAGCCACAATTGGAGATGCTAAGAGGAGACCGAATGGAGGCATCCACCCATGCAGAGACCTCTAGTAGGGATCACATGCATCCATACCTCTAGGTGTGCGGTGGGGCGATGTGAAGTGATAGTCCTAAGAAGGTTGAAATTGGGCAGGGTCCATTGAGAGGTTTCATCTCATGGATCGTACCTTGCTACGGGAGCGCAAAGTACAGAGTAGCGGGAGGAATCAATGGGATTGGTGCAGTCAGAGATCAAAGTGATAAAGGTTAGAGTAGTCAAATACTGAAGAGCGCAGAGAAGGATTGACAACAGTGTAGAAAGGCCGAGTTAGCAGAAGCACAGAGTTTTCAGTTGACAGAGGCAATAACAGTCAGAGACTTTGATGACAGAGGCATCATTCTGATTCAGGTTGGATAATTTTTTTTTGTTTCTGGAGTTGCTGGAGAAACAACACTAGAAAGAAGTGTTGCATGTAGAAAATTCAAAAGGTTCAGGATTGGGATTGAGTTGAATTCCTTTCTTGTTGAGAGGGAGTTTTAAAAATAGAAACAAGAAATGATAAAAATAGAATCCAGAATATTTCAATTTTAATTTGTCCTTGAATTAAAATTGAGAATTAAAATTTGAATTTGGTCTCACCAACTGCTTGAAAAATAATTAATTAATTCATCTTGGATTAATTAGTTGGAGAAATTCAAGCTAGAAGTCTTTGTTAAGTCATGCAACAGTTATCCCTTAAATTAAGTAGATTATTCCTTAATTAAGGAGATAAGGATGACTTATAATTGAGTTGTAATTAGTTAGCTCAGTTAACTGAGTTATGTCCAGTTAAATTAGTTCCAAACAGTTTGAGGAACTAATTGTGAGTTTAGTCAGTTAATGCATGCATGCATCAAACTAGTGTACTCCAAATAACTAAAGATTATCTCATAAATAACTCATGCATGTCTATTCAGAGAAAGACCCAGTTGAGATTAAAGACAGGGACATTGTGCTATCAGTTGCATGAGTTTTCCTATAAAGGAAACTCATCCATGTAGAAGGAATAAGGTTCCTTGAGGATTGCACAATTTTATAGGGTGTGAGATCAGTGTGAGTGATCAGTGTTACACTTGCTAATAGTAGGATCACCCAGGAGAAACAGCACAAGGAAATAGGAGGCTTGGAGGGCAGAGGAGAAGGCTTGTGAGAAGCCAAGTTTGCTTGTGATCATCAAGGAGGATTGTACTGAGAGCTCGCTAGCTGTGAGAGCTAAAGCTTTGTGTAATTTTGAGATATTTCCACCTTGTATGATAATACAGATAGTGGGGTTTTTCGTTGAGGCTTTCCTCTGAGTATTCTTCTGTGTTTCATGTGCATTGATTCTGCTTCTGGTTATATGTGTTCTACTTGATCTCAGTCAAATCTATTAAGCTTCCACAAGTTTGATTGTAGAAGTAGATTAAAGTATTTCGCTTTAGTTATATTGAATCATCAAGTTAATCTACAGTCAGACTACACCAAGCGTAGGTAGTTGTGTAAAATAGGGAGTAGTGATTTTTTTGGTTGATTAATGTCTCAATATTTTATTTCAGGGTCCTTTATTTGCATTCAATATTTTTATTTCCTTCCATAGCACCAATGAATATTTGGAGTTTATTAATAGCGTTTTTTAAGAATATTTGGTTACGAGTTGTGTTGATAGATGAATATGACAACAATGTGATTATGAGATATTTTGCCTACACACATTGATTTATTTTCAATTAATGGACTTATAATACACCAATGTTCTATTAGATAATTTGCTTAATGAAGTTTGGGGACTAATTCAAATATTTGTGAAAGGTTTACAGTTGATTTTAAAGTGAGAACTTTGATTCATTTGCATGACATAGTAGAAAACAAAGCATACTGCAGAAATCGAATTGGGAGTTTATGCATTAGTTTAAGATTGATTCAATAATTAGGGTTTTCTCTTTAAATTTTCAAAAGGTTGGGTTTATTTTCAACTGATTAATAACTAGGGTTGCTTCTAGACGTTTTGCAGGGTTAATTTTTGCAGTAATCTGGTTTTCACTTTTAATGAATGCTTTTTATTGCAGGATTTGAGTAATTTATTATAGGAATTTTATTTGCAGGTCGTGAGGGGCTCCCCCCTAGCATTTACAATGTTGCACCTCCAAGTTTATGAATTCCCAAATTGACCATTAAATGTTAGGTTTTTTACTATGCCCAACATGCTGATTCATAAATTCCTTATGAGTTGATGATTTCTGGTGCTGGAAGTATTGTTGGAGGAGCTTGAAAAGTTAGAAAAATAATGGATTTTTAAAAGTATTTGAAATGCTAAAAATTTAAGTTAAAATTTTATTTTTTTGTTCTACAGGTTAGAGTTCAAGAGGTAGGCTTGAAAGGCTCGACCTCTGGTAGGCAAACCTATCTCTCCATGCCCATAGGTCACGAGACCCAACCCTCTTCATTACAACATTAGCGGGATCCAGGCGGACCCTAACCTAGGTCAAAGTTCATGGTTAGACGTGGTTACTTGAAATTTGGAACATGTTTGGGAGGAGGGTTGACCTTGACATTCCTCTGGGATCATGCCTCAAACATGGGCCACCATGTGGGTGTGGCAGCTACCACATGGGCCACCATGTGGGCATGTCAGGTGCCATGTAGGTGTCATGATGATGTGGCAAAAGGTAATTGGCTAATATTTAAAGGGTCATAACTTTTGATCCATAAGACAAATTGAGGCAAACTTTATATCTTGGGAATTGCCTCAATGAGATGAATGCAATGATGTTGTTTATTTGAAATTCTAGAAAAAACAAGAAGGTAAAAAAATTTATCTTTCATTCCCATAACTATAATTTGGGAGATGGGTCAGTAGAGTAACCACCTCCTTCTTACTCTGGTATGGTTTGGGGTTATGAGGGGTGTGTTTACACATAGGGAATTAATGCTAGTATAATTGGCTGGAGATGGTTTGATATCTAGATTCCCAGTGGAAATTGATTGTGTGATTAATCTTCCTTTATGTACTCCTCCTCAAGCTCTGAACCTAGATTGGGGGTTATTGGATACAAGAAATAATGTCATGATCCAATCAAAGGTTGGGCGGAGTGTCATAATTCCAATCTCAGTTTCGAATTTTCAATCTATAAGATAAGTTTCCTACTTGTGCTATTGTGTACATGAATATATTGTGAATGCTTATTAACATAGTCAAAATGTGTATGTTAATGATGAGGAATGACTATTCTTGTGTATTTTACTAAGGAATACCTATTCCTGTGTATTATGATAAAGGATTGTGTTTATGGATGCTTGTTCATTACTATTGTGTGAGAGAGATGTTTAAGTGTGGTTATACCAGTGCGTGGAGGCCCTAGAATGGGAGGCCATGAATTTTAAATCTCACTGCTTGTGAGTTGGGCTCGGTACTCCAATAATAGTAGTAAAGTTCAAGAGGAATAGCTTATATGAAGCTTAGGAGGGAAAAGATTATTTATATATGCACATGGAAGTTGGCCGAACATTGTTTAAGCTCAAGAGGAAGGGATATATATATATAGATATAGATATAGATATAGATATATGTATGTATGTATGTATGCATCGTCACCCGCTTTTACAAGTTGTATGGGGTAAACATGAGTTGATTTCTACTATGACATGACTCAACCTCCAAGTTCCATTATGGAAGTGGGTCCTAAAAACCAGAAGTAAACTAACAACCCTCAGAGACTACATATCACTTAGGAGCTTACCAACCACCCCAGGTGATCAATCCATAATTTGGAACTCTGTTTCACTAACCTAACACCCTAAATGCTCCCTTGACACACTGTGTGTGGGGTTATGAGGCCCCAACCACACCCATAAGCCTTCCTGCATGCAAATATATCCTAAAATTCCTTTTTTTGTGCATGTGGTCGTGAGATCTATACCATAATTTCTTGTAAGTTTCCAAAAACATAATTAACGTGAAAACAAGGCTAACCATTCAAAACCTGAACAAGATCTTGACTGGAATGTTCCTAGTACACTATAGACATTTCTTTAAACATATGATAAACATATCAACTATAGGTCATGAACGCATATCTGATCATAAACTTCAGAACTTCATTTGAGAATCACCAAGAAGGCTCAATTCCCTCTCAAGTTAGTTGCAACAACACTTGTTAGCCCATTCATTCACCAACCATCCAAGAAACTATCAAATCATGAACAAGAGCCATAACTAGAGCACATAATAGAACCATTCTTATAACCAACATATAACCAAAATAGGAACCATGATAAATCATTCATAAGATCACTTAATAACCATTAAATGTGCTCATAAATCATAATGAAGAAAATAATTTGTATTAACATATGCCAAAGCCAACCAAGTTAGTGACTTCCATGTACCAACCAACCATAGATTGGGCTAAATCAAATATTTCTTTTAGCCAATCACCCTTATGCCATATTCCACATGAATGTGGGATCTCATGGGATAAACCAAGACATAACTAAACTAGGAATCCAAAGGTTAAACAACCTCCAGCCTCAAGCTACCGTGATCTCACCTAAACTATTCCCGAGATCAAAAAACTAAACCAAGCCTGGATGCCTAATAATTTATTCACCATACATTGAGGAATTTTCCTGTCTCCACCCACATGTCAAAGGGCTTGCCGAGAAAACCATTTCCACCCAATACCGTTGGGAATTTTCTAAGACCACCTTACTCAATTCCAAAACCTTTCGGCAATCCAAACCTCAACTAAGAATGAATCCCATCACACCATGGCTTTCTATGAAATGGCAAGGCAAGGCTGAAACCACTGTCAAACTAGGAAAAACCCATGCCAATGACAACAAATGAACTGAATAAACAAATGCATGTACCATGCATTCACATCTTAGCAATGAAATCACACATGCAACCTGTTACTTGCATTATATTCTAGGTAAATTTGTTGATCCAACCTTCTTCTTACTTTCCTTCACTTTCCTTTACTTGTACTTTCCCTCCATTTTACTTGCTTTCTTTCCTTTCTCCAAATCAAAGTGAATGCTAAAGTGATCCAAGGATGCTTTAAGTGTGCTAGTGTGAATGAGAGCCAAAACTAAACTAACTAAATTTGTAATGACCAAAAGTTGTGAACTGTTTCGCTGATTGATCCAAAATGGATCCTAAAAACCCTCTAAGTCTTCAAAAATAAAAACTATCGCATAGGATGAACCTGTAAAAATGGCAGAAAACACTATTGGGAGTGAAAAACAGAGCTATTGGAGGCTTGAACAACGATGCACAGGAGCCGTCGGATCTGGCCGATCAACTGTCCAGATCCGATCGGCATATCGCAATCAGAGATGGCAAGTAGATGCTATCGGAGGCTATCATGTGAAAGTTGTGACAGCGATCAGCGCGGGTCAACGAGGACCATCGATCAAGCATGTAGATTGACAGCCCAGGTTAACTTGCAATATCGCATCAGCAAAATACAAGGGAGCACTTACCAAAGGCCCGGGGGCTATGCGATATGAGATATTGCAATATCGCATCGGAGTGATACAAAGGAGTGGGGCCGATACATGCGACTTGCGGTAAATCTGGACCCAACGGGTTTTATGGGTACCAATATATATATTTTGAGTTCCGTAAAAAGGAGTTTTTCAATGTAAATTTGTGTTTTCATTAAATAAATGAAAAACAAAGGAAATGTGAATGGAGCGATAAAACAGACCCAAAAGGGTTTATACATGCAACGATATACATTTTGAGTTCTGTAACGAGCGAGATTTTGGGTGCCTTAGGCGGTACGTGGTATTGGCCGGGCTCCACCTGAGCCCATACATTGGCCGACATGTGGCTAGGCACCGGAGAGAGAAAATTGCCTTTTCGAGCGGGTAATCTCCATGCGCATAAGCCACCCAAAATCAATAGAAACCGTTGGATCAACGATCACTTGCGATAGCGCCCAAAGACGGATCCGAAAGGATTATAGGGTAGAATTAATGATATTTCAGGTCCGATAAATGACAGTTTGGCGGATTTTCCCATGTTTTTGTGTATTTCTCTATGTAAACAGAGAACGACTATTTTGGGGATTTCAAAGGCGCCGATGGTCCCTTCCGTTTCATAATAGGTGGCCACCATACCTAAAGACATTACACCATGATTAGTTAATGCTCAGAGGGGATTTGAACAGACAGAGGCCGAAAGCGAGAGAGCCCGAGAGGGAAAACGAACAGACAAGTGCCGATTGGCTTAAAATCCACTGAATGACAGAGATAGAGGTAGGCAGTGCTGAGAAAGAGAGCAAATAGAGATAGAGAGTGAGAGGGAGAGTTTGTGTACTCAAGAAAGACTTGGGGGATCTAAGTAAAGCCCTGTTGTTTTATTCCTGTTGTGTTGAGACTCAATTTGAGCTCACATTTGTAAAAACTTTGCTCACGAAGACATAATAGAGAGGTCACCACTAAAAGTTGGACCAGGAGACATAGACCAAGAGTTTTGGCTAAATTTCTTGATTATCTTGTTGTTTTATGTGTGTGTATCTGTTATGTATCTTTAACTGCTTCATTGTCTATATTATTCACAATCTTATCGATCCATTGCACTAAGTAATATAGGAAAATCCATGCACATGAGTCTATAATACCTTAATATTAGTCTAAGATCTCATTTTCAGATCAAGTGGTATTAGAGCTTTAAGTTTGTTAAAGTTAGACAAGCTTGTGCTAGATTCTTGAACGCTAACTAGGTCAAAGCTCAAACTGGGAAAAGGAGAACTTGTTGAGACCAATCCAGAAATTAGAAGAGTCTATCCTCGGAGGAAAATGGCAGAAGAAACTCCCTTGGGAGCAGAATCTCAATTTATGGAAGGTTTTAGGGCACTTCAGGCCATGGTGGAAGAGATGTATCGGGAATTTAAGAAAGGCCGAGGTGAAAGCACTTCAGCATCTCAACCAGATAAAGGAGCAGAGGAACCTCTTCTAGATGCCCATCCAGAAGGCAAAGGAAAAGAAGAGAGGCCTTCTCCACCATCTACTCCATCATCACCATCCTCATCATCTTCTTCACATAAAACTAGCCCTGAAAAGAAAAAGAAGAAAACTTCTGTGATTAAATTAGATGTGAAATTTGATTTTCCAATTTATGATGGAGAATTAAATGCAGAAAAGCTAGATAACTGGATTAGATAGATTGATGTATATTGCAGGGTGCAGAACATTAATTCAAAAAGGAGAAAGATTCAACTGGCTAGCCTTCACCTTGGAGGAACTACCCTAGTGTGGTGGGAAGGCAAGACACAAGCTGATCTAAAGAGACATGGTAAAATTCTTTCTACCTGGAATGAATTTGTTTCTGCCATTAAAAAACAATTCTATCCACTAGCTTATATGCAGCAAGCAATGATGAGTTTGCAAACTCTTTGCCAATTAAAGGGCCAAAGTGTACAAAGTTATACCCAGGAATTTAGAAAAAGAGCTTTAACTCTAGGCATATCTCTAGACTCACCTGAAACTTTGTTGAAGTATATAGGTGGTCTACATAGCTATTTGAAGCACACCATTCTCATGTTTAACCCCACTAGCCTAGATGATGTATTAGTTTAGGCTACACATCTAGAAGCTAGAGGCAAGAATGTGAACCCAGGGATTGGGGGATCATCAAAACCCTATGCAAGCAAGAAAAAGGAAAATAAGAAGCTAAAATGGAAGGAGATGAAGGTAAAAATTGTACAGAAAGACAAACCTTCATGCACTCACTGCAAGAAGGATGGACACGATGATGAACACTGTTGGTCTTTGCATTTGGAGCTGAAACCTAAAAAGTTTGGTAGTAAGAAGAAGAAGACTGTTGCTGCTATTCAGAAAGACTTGGGGTTAGACTCAGGTGATGAAACAACATTCACAACCACAGGTATAAAAGGTAAAAATTCTAAAGCATCTACAAGTAATTTTGCACAATCTATTGATAATGAAGATAATGAGAGGAAAATACATCATCTTTTTCTTATTAGAGTTATTTCCAAGCACCAAAAGGTTGATACTTTATTTGATAGTGGATCACAAGTAAACTTGATTTCTGAAACAATTGTAAAGAAGTTGGGCTTACTAACAACACCTCACAAGAAGCCATATCCATTAGGTTGGGTATGTGATAAAGCAAAGCTACAAGTGGCTAGACAATGTAAACTTAGGTTTGCTATTCGGTCAACATTTGTAGATGAGGTTGAGTTAGATATAGTTCCCTTGGATATATGTGGTATTGTTTTAGGAAGTCCTTACCTGTATGATAGAAAGGCCATTTTCTATAGAATTGAAAATAAGTATCAATTCACTAAAGATGCAATAGAATATATTGTAAGAGCTCATCAACTCAAAAATAACTATTCTCTCATAAACTCAGGGCAGATGAAAAGAATTGTAAATTCATGCAAGAAATTTTTACTAATGGTTGTAAAGGAAAAGAACCCTGATAAAACTAATGTATTTGAAGGTTGTGATGCTAAACAGAAAGTTGATTTAGTTAAAGTTGTTTCATAATATGATATCCTATTTCAAGAACCTAAAGGTCTGCCACCCAAAAGGGAAATAGTACATGATATTCATTTGCAGCAAGATGCTCCATTACCTAACATCGGAATGTACAAGTTATCCGCTTTAGAGAATGCAGAGATCAAGAAGCAGGTACAGGAGCTTCTCGATAAATGGTTCATAAGGCCAAGCACATCACCATGTGGATCTTCAATCGTACTGGTGAGAAAGAAAGATGGTTCATGGAGGATGTGCATTGATTACAGAGCACTGAATAAAATAACGATCAAGAATCATTATCCTCTTCCTCGCATTGATGATCTATTAGATCAGCTGAAAGAAGAAATTTACTTTTCCAAGTTGGACTTGCGTAGTGGCTATCATCAGGTCAAAGTTGCAGAACAAGATGCATGGAAGACTGCTTTCAAACAAAGCAAGGGTTGTATGAATGGATGGTTATGCCTTTTGGCTTAACTAACGCTCCTACCACTTTCATGAGAATTATGAATGATGTACTCCGACCTTTTATTAATGATTTTGTAATTGTATATTTAGATGGCATTCTTGTTTTCAGTAAAACATGGGAAGAACATTTAAAGCATGTAAAGAAGATTTTAGATGTTTTGAAAAGAGAAAATCTCTATGTGAAGTTATCAAAATGTGAATTTGGCAAAACATCTTTAAATTATTTGGGTCATATTGTAGGGGGTGATGAATTGAAGATAGATCCCTCTAAGGTTGAAGTCATTGTGAACTGGCCTAAACCCAAATCTGCTACAAAAGTTAGGAGTTTCCTAGGAGAAACACAATATTGGAGAAAGTTTATTGCTAACTTTTCCTTGATTGCAGCTCCCTTACATGCTTTAACAAGATTGAACAAGGTGTTTCAGTGGGGAGGCAAATAGCAGAAAGCCTTCGACACCTTAAAAGAAAAAAATAGTACAACACCAGTACTAGCACTGCCAGATCTTCAACAACCATTTGAGATTGAAACAGATGCCAGTGACTATGCCATGGGAGCAGTGTTGATGCAACATGGTAAACCCATATGTTATCATTCTGAGACATTTAATTCTGCAGTAGTTAATTATCCCACATATGATAAAGAATTGTATGCATTAGTGCAGAGTGTGAAAAAGTGGAAACATTACCTAATGGGCAAAGAAACAATTATACATACAAATCATCAACCACTTCAATATTTACACTCACAAACTAAATTGCAGCAATCAAGACACTATAGGTGGATGGGTTTTCTACAACAGTTTCATCTTGTCATCAGATATAAGAAGGGCATACACAATAAAGTTGCAGATATGCTATTAAGACCAATCATAAATGCATCTACTATACTTAAGAATAACTCAGTATTGCATGAAATCTACATTGTAAAATATGCTCAAGATGTAGATTTTAAAGATGTATATGCAACTTTAAGTCATGGCAAACAAGTAGAAGAATTGGATTATCATATTAAGGACCAACTCTTATATCATTTGGGAAAGTTATGCATTCCTCAAACTGAAAGAGTCAACATAATCCGAGAAGCACATACTTCTCTAATATCAGGTCATTTTGGTGTAAGTAAAACAGTTGCACATTTGCAAAGGTTCTATTATTGGCCAAGAATGCATGAAACAGTTTCTAGATATATTAAAGGGTGTACCATGTGCGCTACAAGCAAGCCTAGTAATAGAAAATTAGGCTTGTACACTCCACTTTCAGTTCCTTATCGTCCTTGGGAAAGTGTTTCCATGGACTTTGTTGGGGGATTGCCAAAATCTAGAAAAGGTCATGATTATTTATATGTTATTGTGGATAGGTTCAGAAAAATGTGTATTTTGATACCTTGTAACAAGCAGATTACAGCTGAACAAACAACGAAGTTGTTCTTTCAGCATGTATGGGTTCATTTTGGGTTACCCACTTCTATTGTATTCGATTGAGATTCCTGATTTGTTGGGAATTTTTTGTCAAGTCTATGGGAGTTGGTGGACACCAGATTGAAGAAGAGCACAACATTTCATCCACAAACAGATGGCCAAACAGAGGTGGTCAATAGGATAGTGATCCAGTTGCTCAGGGGCTATTGCAGCAAGCATCCCAAGGTTAGGGATGAAAATTTGTGTTATGTGCAACATGCTTACAACCGTGCTAAGCACTCTTCTACACAGAGATCTCCTTTTGAGACTTGTTTTGATTTTACACCAAAGTCTCCCTTGGATTTTATCTTTAGTAAAGACATAGTAGTTGATGGACACAGTGATGTGGACAAAGCAACCAAGTTCATTGAACAAATCCAAGAAATTCACCAGGCAATACAAGAACAGCTGGAAAGAAGCCAGATCAAGTGCAAGGCAAGGCATGAGAAGCATCGAATTGAGCATAGCTTCCAAGGTGGTGATCAAGCCTGGTTGTACATCAACAAGGACGAAATGCAAGGTGAAGGTAAGAAGCTGAAACCAATAAGGTATGGGCCTTTCAAGATACTTGAGAAAATTGGTGAAAACGATTTTCACCTTGATTTTCCAGCTTATATGCATATCTATATAGTCATCAATGCAGAGAACTTGAGACTATATGAACCTTCATTGATTGAAGATCCCGAAGAGCAAAGTCAGTTGCCTTCTATTGATGATATGTTGCCTAAATATCTCAATGAGTTGCAGGAAGACACAGTTCTGGACAGGAAGGTGAGAACTATGCGCAGAGGGGATGTTGAGTACCTGAGAATTAGGCTCAAAGGTTCAAAACCAAGTAGTGCAAGATGGATAGAGATTGGACAATTGAGGAAGCTATATCCTCGATTGATGCATAAAAACCAACTTTTGGTGGTCCAAAAGCTTTTTCAGTGGGAAGGCGTGATCCAAAATGGATCCTAAAAACCCTTTAAGTCTTCAAAAATAGAAAACTATCGTAGAGGATGAACCTATAAAAATGGTATAAAACACTATCGGGAGTGAAAAGCATGAAGAAACAATGAGAAACAGAGCTTTCAGAGGCTTGAACAACAATGCATAAGAGCCGTCGGATCTGGCCGATCAATGGTCTAGATCCGATCGGCATATTGCAATCAGAGATGGCAAGCAGAGGCTATCATGTGAAAGTTGCGACAGCGATCAGCGTGGGTCAATGAGGACTGTCGATCAAGTGTGTAGATCGACGGCCTAGGTTAACTCGCAATATCGCATCGGCAAAATACAAGGGAACGATTACCAAAGGCCTGGGGGCTATGCGATACACGATATTGCAATATTGCATTGGAGATACAAAGGAGCGAGGCCGGTACATGCGACTTGCGGTAAAGCCGGACACGACGGGTCTTATGGGTACCAATATATATGTTTTGAGTTCCGTAAAAAGGATTTTTCAATGTAAATTCACGTTTTCGTTAAATAAACGAAAAACAAAGGAAATGTGAATGAAGCGATAAAACAGATTCAAAAGGGTTTATACATGCAGCGATATACAATTTGAGTTCCGTAACGAGTGGGATTTCGGGGGGCCTTAGGCGGTAAGTGGTATTGGCCGGGCTCCGCCCAAGCCCGTACACTGGCCGACACATGCCTAGGCACCGTAGAGAGAAAACCGCCTTTTCGGGCGGGTAATCTCTGTGCGCATAAGCCACCTGAAATCAATAGAAACTGTTGGATCAACAATCACTTGTGATAGCGCCCGAAGACGGATCTGAAGGATTATAGGACAGAATTAATGATATTTCAGCTCCAATAAATGGCAGTTTGGCGGATTTTCCTGTGTTTTGGTGTATTTCTCTATGTAAACATAGAACGACTATTTTGGGGATTTCAAAGGCACCGATGGTCCCTTCCGTTTCATAACTGGTGGCAACCATACCTGAATACATTACACCATGATTTTTGAATGTTCAGAGGGGATTTGAACAGACAGAGGCCAGAAGCCAGAGAGCCTGCGAGGGAAAACGAACAGACAAGTGTCGATTGGCTTAAAAGCCACTGAATGACAAAGACAGAGGCAGGAAGTGTTGAGACAAAGAGCAAACAGAGACAGAGAGGGAGAGGGAGAGTCTGTGTAATCAAGAAAGACTTGGGGGATCCAAGTAAAGCCCTGTTTTTTTATTCCTGTTGTGTTGAGACTCAATTTGAGTTCACATTTGTAAAAAATCTGCTCTTGAATACATAATAGAGAGGTCACCACTGAAAGCTGGACCAGGAGACGTAGCCCAAGAGTTTTGGGTGAACTCCTTGATTATCTTGTTATGTTATGTGTGTGTATCTGTTATGTATCCTTAACTGCTTCATTGTCTATATTATTCGCAATCTTATCGATCCGTTGCACTAAGTAATATAGGAAAATCCATGCACATGATTCTGTAATACCTTAATATTAGTCTAAGATCCCATTTTCAGATCACTGATGCTTTTTTATTATTGATGTCTCCTTTTTCTTCATTTTCCTCTAATTTGCCTTGCATGTTTTCCTTTATTTCCCTAATTAAATTCCAATTATTGCCTCATTTCCTTTGCCAATGTCATTTCTAATTTCCATAGCTATTATTGAACCACACGTGATGCCCACTAAACGTTTTTTCCAACATTCAGGTTGGAATACGTGTCTCGTGACCTTGGTCTTATTTTTCCTTTATTTTCTTTACGATATGAAACTTTAACGAAAAGTTGTTACAAAACCCTCACCCTTGGGGGAACACTATTCTCGGCGTTCTATGAAACCTATAACTAGAAAACTGCTAAAAACGAAACATACTTACTATGGAGCTTTATATCATAGCTCATTGTAGTATTATAACCGCATGTGTATATGTATGTGTATATATATATATATATATATATATATATATATATATATATATATATCTATATATCTAGATATATATATATATATATATATATATATATATATATATATATATATATATATATATATATATATATATATATATATATATATATATATATATAGATATATATATATATAGATAGATATAGATATAGATATATATATATATATATATATATATATATATATATATATATATCTATATCTATATCTATATATATATATATATATATATATATATATATATATATATATATATATATATATAGATATATATATATATATATATATGAAGAACAAATATATCAAGAACACGGATAGATGAAGCACGGATTCAATCTCTTGAAAATAAATGCAAAGCTTTTATTTCATGCGAATCTCAGTAAAACAAAAGATGTCTTGGACCAAGGCTCTTGCTTCCATATATAGGAAAACAAAGAGGTCTCCCAATCCTCCTTTCCCTAACTACAAAGCTTTACTAAAGATTTCAATAGTAGCATGACATGAAACAAAGTGGAGATTCCTGACAAGGGAAACCCACGAAATCATGTACAATAATGGAAAATTTTTACGGAAAGTAAAGGAAAGTGATACAAAGTGGAGATTTTGATAAGGAGAATCCAAAAAAGCCTGTACAATAATGGAGAACCTTTTACGAAAAGTAAAGTGATGTGATGCAAAGTGGAGATTCCTGTCAAGGGGAACCCACGCATGGCATGAAACAAAGTGGAGATTCCTGACAAGGGGAATCCATGAAAGCTTGTACAATAATGGAGAATATTTTACGGAAAGTAAAGTGATGTGATACAAAGTGGAGATTCCTATCAAGGGGAACCCACGAAAGCCAAAACTTATTTATTAAAGCTTTGTACTAAAAGTTAGGACCTCCAATAATTACCATTCTCCTTTAGGACTTTTGTCTGTATCATAATCACTAGTGTCAGGACTAGAATCATATTCTTTGACAAACCTGTCTAAATCCAATCCTGGTAGATTTTGTAACCAGGGGGGTTCGCTACCAAAGCTGGCAGAAAAAGCAGAGAAGATCATGTATGGATCTAAAGAACCTGGAGGGATGCCCACTTCTCCAAAGTAGTTTAATTGCATTCTAAAAGAACCGTCTTCTAATTCTACTAGGTCTATACCTTTGTACAACAAATCAAACTCAAATATGTCATATCTTTCAGCCCCATATTTCATATCTTAATGGAGAATTGACAGTGCTGTAAACTGAGATAACCTTCCCTGGTATTCTTTTCTTGGAACAAATGAAGCCATTAGCAAATTCATCCAGTTGCTCCAAATACAAAATGGGGACACAACGTCCTCGCAATACATAATTATGGAAACTCTATCATAAATTCGGGTTGTCTGAAGAATACAGTAATAATATGACCAATTCAATGCTAGGTCAAAAATATATACAATTCTTCTGTATGGATGCATCACTAACCCAAAATAAATATGAACATTATTTATATTAGCAAGAGGAAGACTGTAACCCATCTTGGCATCAACAGAGCAAAACCATTTCTATATAATAATATTTTGAATTTCAGTGGGCAATCTTTTAATTTTAACCAGAAGGCAATTTGTGCAAAATGAATAATGACATTGGGGAAATAATTCAACCCAAGATTTTTTAGAGGAGGACGAGCTTTCTCCAATTTCAAGCTTCTTGATTGCCTTTTCTTCTGATTTTTCTGATCCTTCTCTTGTCATAAGATGAGCAAGATAAGTTTCTTTGCCTGATTTATAAATTATATCAAAGTTATATCCATCTAGCCAAAGAGCCCATCTCATTATTCTGGAGTTACCTTGTTCTAGAAGTCTTTTGTTTTGGAGCATTCCTTTCATATGCCTGAGGTCAATTTTGACTGTAAAATGAGTGCTCTTAAGGAACAATCTGAATCTTTTAATTCCTTTCTTTACAACAAGAATTTTTTTGTGTGAAGAAGGGTAATTTAATTCTGAACTAGAAAATGTACTTGAAGTATAAGCACAAACTTCTTCTCTTTTCCCATGCTTCTGTAAAAGGATTGCCCCCTAGAGACAATCCGATGCATCTGTTTCTACTATAAAAGGAAGATCTTCTTGAGGAAGAGTGAGAGGTGGTAGCTGCTCAATCTTTTGCTTGATATTTTTAACTGCTTGAGTCGTTTGATCAGACCAAATGCCTCCCTCTTTTAAACGTTGTTGTAGAACTTTTGTATCTTTTGCTTGTTCAGGATAGAATTGTCTTATATAATTCAAGCATCCCAAAAACGTCTGTACAATTATGATGTCTGGTAGAATATCAGGAAAGTTAGCTAATGAATGTAGAATATGAGGCTGTAATTCGACTTTCCCCGGGATATAAGCAATCCCAAATATTCAATGCCAGTTTTGGCAATAATGAATTTATCAGATGAATTAGAGAGGGCAAGTCCATGTTGATGGACTATTTGATAAAAACTCTCTAAATGACTTTTATGTTCTGCAATATCTCTGCTATACACAAGAAGATCATCAATATATACAATAATAAAAGAAAATCATTTAAAGATATCTTCCATCCTTTTCTAAAACTCTGAGGGAGAATTCTTCAAGCCAAAAGGAATGACAGTCCATTGATAATGTCCTCCTGGAACTACAAAGGTTGTTCTGTATCTATCCTTCGGGATAATCCCAATTTTCCAAAATCCACTTTTCAAATCAAATTACTAAAAACATTTTCTTTAGCAATTTTGGATAAGAGTAACTCTTTATTGGGGATAGGATACCTGATCGGCATTAGTGCTTCATTTAAAGCCTTGTAATTTATAACCAGTCTCTTTTTCCCTTGTTTTTTCTCAGAGTGTTTGTTGACATAAAATGCAGGACAAGCCCATGAAATTTTACAAGGTTCAATAAGCTTTTTAAGCAGCAGATCTTGGATTTCTTTATTACATAATTCTTGTTCTGAAGGGCTCATATGATTTGCAGATGCTTTCTGAGCCATAATTGTGCCTTCTTTTTTGAATGGAAGAGAGACAAAATATTTCTCCCTAGATCAAAATGCATCAGGATGATCAGAAGTACAATTTTATTTGATTTTCTCACTAATATCTGCAAGAACAGTAGCACCATGTCCCCCTTAGACCGATAGTTAATACTATTGGCTCCCCAACCTATGAGCTTGCTAAATATGTCGCCAAGATTCTAAAACCCCTGGTTGGAAATACTGACTCCTTCATTAAAGACTCGCACGACTTTGTGAATCTTATTAGAAATGAAAGAATGGAAAAGGATGACATCCTTGTGAGCTTTGACGTGGTTTCCTTATTCACGAAGATTCCTCTTGATGAAGCCATTCAGGTTATAAGAGGTGTCACTGATCCAGAGACCGCAAAGCTGGCTGAAGTCTGCTTAAGGTCAACTGTATTCACATTCCAAGGAACATTTTATGAACAGACATCTGGTGTAGCAATGGGATCACCCCTATCGCCAATTGTGGCCAACCTATACATGGAATATTTTGAGAAGAAGGCCTTGGAATCTTATCCTTTAAAACCAGCTTGGTGGAAGCGTTTTGTCGATGACACCAATATAAAATGGACCCATGGTAAAACAGAACTCGACAAGTTTTTTAATCACCTTAACTCCATCTCCCCTGATATAAAATTCACTATGGAGCTTGAAGAAAATATGAGCATCCCTTTCTTGGACATTCTTATCATCAGAAAAGAGGATGGCTCTTTGGGCCATAAGGTTTTCAGGAAGTCAACTCACACGGAGAGCTACCTTCATGCGGATTCCCACCATCACCCAGCCCAAAAGCTTGGCGTTCTGAACACTCTTGCCATTAGAGCCCTCCGAATTTCTGACTCAGAACATATAAATGAAGAGAAGAGGCATTTAGTTTCAACTTTCAAAAATATAGGCTACAAGGATCATGAGATTAAGAAAGCCATAAAGAGAGCTGAAAGGAGGTTGTCATCTCCCAAACCAAAAGAGGAGGATCAACCTCAAGGTGTTAAGGTTTTTCTTCCTTATATCCATGGGGTCACAGATAAAATGGCAAAGATCCTAAGAAAGAAAAACATTATAACTCAATTCTCAGCTCCCGGTACCATCAGACAAAGTTTAAAATCTGTTAAGGATGATATTGACAAGCAGCAGCTTAAAGGAGTCTATAAAATAGACTGTTCATGTGGAAAAAGCTACATAGGTGAAATTGGTCGCTCCCTCCAGACAAGACTGAAAGAACATGGCGCTGACATCAGGAATGGAAGATCCCGTACCTCAGCCTTGGCAGAGCACTCCTCGAAGACTAAACACCACATTTGCTTAGAAAACGCATCAATTATCGCAAGAGAAGAGCAGCATCAGAGACGGAAAATCAGAGAAGCCCTCGAAATCCTGAAGCATCCTTGTAATCTGAACAGAGACAGCGGTTTGGAGATTAGCGGAAGCTGGCTTCCCCTGATCAGTGAAATCAAGAAACGTCTGCCTGGCCCCAGGTAAGTTGTCAAATAGGTAAGATTGTTATTAATTTAGATATTAATATTAGTTTACATATGAATATAAATATTATTATAGATATTAGCATAGTTTCGATTTTAATATTAATTTTGTTATTAGGTCATTTATATTCTATTAAAGCTCTACTTTTAATATAATTTCAAGCATAGATTTTAATATAATTTAGACATTAATGTAGGTTTTAATGTAGTTTAGATTTTAATATAGAATTTAATATAGAATTTAGGTTATTTTAATATTAATTTATTTAGTTATTTTAATATTAATTTATTTAGATATTGATATATATTAGGTTTTATTGGTATTAATATATTAAGTTATTTAGATTTTAGGTTATTTAAACATTTAAGTTATATAGTGATCTAGTTTTATAAAAATATTAAGTTTTATAATCATTAGGTTATTTAAATATTAATGTTATATAGTTTTTAGGTTTTTATGATATTAATATTTATATTAGTTTTTAGATATTAATATTAATTTAGATTTTAGGTTATATAAAGGTTTATGATATTAATATTAATATATATATTAGTTTTTTAGATATTAATATAGATATTAGGTTTTATTGATATTAATACTTTTATATATATTAAGTTATATATATTTTAGGTTATATAAATATTAAGTTATATAGTGATCAAGTTCCATAAATATTAAGTCAGATAGTCATTAGGTTATATAAGTATTAATGTTATATAGATATTAAGATTTATGATTTTAATATTAATATTGTTTTTAGTTTAAAGTTTTTGTTTTATAGATATTAAATATATGATATTAATTTATAAAAATTAAATAAATGATATTAATTTATAAAAATTAAAATTAATTTTAGGTTTCATTATAAATCTTTCTTGCCGACCTGTGCTGTTCCTTTAAATATTCCTTCCCTCATGAGTATTTATTTCTTCCATCTCGCTCTTCTTTTATCATCTTTCTCTTACCCTGATGATGGATCCCATTTGGGATTCGAAACGTTGGTGTAAAAATTCCATTACTGTGGATTCTCCGGACAAAAATTCAAAAATGCTTAACAATTTTCTGGATTTTAGTTAGATCAGCTAGAGTAGTCTCTTGTTTAAGAGCTTCATCTAGCTTAATCTTTAGTGTATATCTGTTCTTGGCTAGTACTGGAATCTTACTTCCCTGTACATTAAAAATGATTAGATTTTTGTCAATTGTAATGGGCATGAACTTTTTCACAAAATCTTGTCATAAAAATATATCTGCCCTTGTATCATAATTAAACATAGTCACACAAACTTCTATTGCTCCAAGTAGTAGAGGAAAATCTGGGGCTATATATGAAATCTGGATAAGCTGTTTATTGACTGCTCTGAACTGAATTTGAGTATGCTTCCAGTAGTAAGAAGGGATTTCTTTGTATTTACAATAGCTACTCATAGCACCTGTATCAATCTGGGCATCTAGAGTATATTCTTTATATAAAGGGACTTTTATATTTACAGGAATTACCATCCTATCATCAATCCCACTTATATCTTGGATATTTTTATTTTTGGCTTGATTCTGTGTGGTCAAATATGTCTGAGAATCTGCAATAGAGAGAGAAACAAACTTGGAGTTTAAGTCATCTAATTATTGCATTTGAATTTTGATTTTGTGAGCAAGATCCCTCATCTGTGCCCAATCTTCTTTTAAACTTTTTTCAACCTGGTGAATTTTGTCCAATATTTTCTCTATTGTCCAATATGTTCATCTATTTTCTCTTGTATCCTTCTTCTGGGTATGAGTAAATTGGGATGTAGAGATGCTTTATCCCTTTATAATTCTTCCACCTACTGTTTAAGACTAGAGAAGGAGAACATTAAGCAATCAGAGATATATGTACATTCACTCTGATTATCATCTAAATAGATTTGTTTGAAATCTTCATCTAGATCTGAGGAGCTGTCTTTTTTAGTAACAAAAAAGCATTCAAAATCAGAATGAGACTGAGAAACAAGATCCCATTCTACTGGATGATGTGCAGATTTAAATATAGAAGAAATTTTCTTTTGAATCTTTTTCTTCTCTTTATTGGGACAATTATTTTCCCAATGACCAAGATTTCCATAGATAAAACATTTTGTTTGTTTGGCTGGCTTATTCCTCTTTCTGAGTATAAATATAGATATTTGCTTTGGAGATGAGTATCTTTTCTTTGATCTAGAGGAATATTGCTTGGTTTTACATTGACATTTATCAATTTGGTTTTTTTGAGAACCCTTCTTGGAGGTGTTCTTATAACATCCAAAATGACATGTCTCTAAAAAGGAGTCACAAATAGCAGGACTAAAATGTAACTGTTTTTTGACATTTTTCTTGGTCTTATATGATGCACATTCATTTTTCAATATTGTGAGTATATGCTGGTGTAATGTTGCTAATGATAATGTATCAATAGAAATATCCTGGGCCAAAAGTGACTGATGAACCAATTCTAGAATCTTACCAGGCATAGATGCTATGTAATGCCTCAGATATGTAATTTTGTGATGATTAGGAATATTATAATACAAATTCTGCATGGTGCAATAATATTCTGATAAGAGATCTAAACTGCACAGTCTTTGACTCATAAACATTTGGGCGAAGTGCTTATTATCAGAAGATATAACTCCCAAAAATTCATGGGAGAGGGCCATCAGTATTGCTTGGAGTGGATCTTCACTTTCTAGAATTTCACTCTGTTCATCTTTTTTGATAGTTTCCCACCACAGTTTTGCATTTCCAATTAGATTCCATGTGAGGAGAATTACTATATATTTCCATGAAGCTTTTGTATCAGCTTTCTTTTGGGAAGCCCAAGCATTTATCTGCTGCAAAAGAATGAGGGTTTTATATCTTGATAAACAATCAAAATTTATAAAGAAAGTATTCCCCTGCTTATCAGACCTAAAAATAGAAGATTGACCATAGCTGAATTCTGTGGAGGCAAGATTATGTGTCCATGTGCTAAAGTGACTGTTCTTTGATTGTGATCCAATGTCAAGTCCTATTTTTCTTGCATTTTTGTTTGAAAATTTGAATCTTTCATTCCTTTTGTTCTTTGCGGGATTTGATGATCCTTCATCTCCTAACTGGCTTTCCATTTTGATTTTTATAGTACAGAAATTTTCAATTTTTTGTTTTAGTAGATCCAAGTTTTCCTATATACGGAAGCAAGAGCCTTGGTCCAATACATCTTTTGTTTTACTGAGATTCACATGAAATAGAAGCGTTGCGTTTATTTTCAAGAGATTGAATCCGTGTTTCATCTATCTGTGTTGATCATCTATCTGTGTTCTTCGTATCTTTGTTCTTCATATTGGTATCAGAGCCAACTTCCATATTCTTTCGGAGTGAAGGAAAAGAACAATTTGTGCGTAGGAGAACCACCGGGAGCTTGTAAGTCCATCATAAGTCCCGCTGTTGCTAAAGGATAGGCGTTAGGGCGTTGGGCAGATTACTCCTATTGTTGCTCTACCACCAGGTGTTTCTATTTCCTTTATTCTCATCGATATGGCTAGTAGTTCAAATTTTGGTTTCTCAACTGTGTCACGAAAGCAAATCATGAGAAAATATGGTCATGGTTAACTAAGTATACTAGTAAAGATTAGAAAGATGTCTTGGACCAAGGCTCTTGCTTCCATATATAGGAAAACAAAGAGGTCTCCCAATCCTCCTGTCCCCAACTATGAATCTTTACTAAAGATTTCAATAGTAGTATGACATGAAACAAAGTGGAGATTCCTAACAAGCGGAACCCACGAAAGCCCGTACAATAATGGAGAATTTTCGTAGAAAGTAAAGTGAAGTGATACAAAGTGGAGATTCTGATAAGGAGAATCCACAAAAGCCTGTACAATAATGGAGAAGCTTTTATGGAAAGTAAAGTGACGTGATACAAAGTGGAGATTCCTATCAAGGGGAACCCACGCATGACATGAGACAAAGTGGAGATTCCTGACAAGGGGAACCCACGAAAGCCTGTACAATAATGGAGAATCTTTTACAGAAAATAAAGTGATGTGACACAAAGTGGAGATTCTTGTCAAGGGGAACCCACAAAAGCCAAAACTTATTTATTAAAGCTTTGTACTAAAATTTATATACATAGGACCTCCAATAATTACCATTCTCCTTTAGGAATTTTGTCTATATCATAATCACTAGTGTCAGGACTAGAATCGTATTCTTCGACAAACCTGTCTAAATCCAATCCTGGTAGATTTTGTAACCAGGGGGTTCGCTACCAAAGCTGGCAGAAAAAGCAGAGAAGCTCATGTATGGATCCAAAGAACCTGGAGGGATGCCCACTTCTCCAAAGTAGTTTAGCTGCATTCTAAAAGAACCATCTTCTAATTCTACTAGGTCTATACCTTTGTACACCAAATCAAACTCAAATATGTCATATCTTTTAGCCCCATCTTTCATATCTTGATGGATAATTGACAAAGTTGTAAACTGAGTTAACCTTCCCTAGTCTTCTTTTCTTGGAACAAATGAAGCCATTATCAAATTCATCTAGTTGCTCCAAATACAAAATGGGGACACAACATCCTCACAATACATAATTATGGAAACTCTATCATAAATTCGGGTTGTCTGAAGAATACAGTAATTATCTGACCAATTCAATGCTGGGTCAAAAATATATACAATTCTTATGTATGGATGCATCACTGACCCAAAATAAATATGAACAATATTTATATTGGAAAGAGGAATACTGTAACCCATCTTGGCATCAATAGAGAAAAACCATTTCTCTATAATAATCTTTTGAATTTTAGTGGGAAATCTTTTAATTTTAACCAGAAGGCAATTTGTGCAAAACGAATAATGACACTAGAGACATAATTCAACACAAGATTTTTTAGAGGAGGATGAGCTTTCTCCAATTTCAAACTTCTTGATTTTCTTTTCTTCTAATATTTCTGATCTTTCTCTTGTCATAAGATCAACAAGTTAATTTTCTTTGCCTGCTTTATAAATTATATCAAAATCATATCCATCTAGCCAAAGAGCCCATCTCATGATTCTAGAGTTACCTTGTTCTAGAATTATTTTGTTTTGGAGCATTCCTTTCATATGCCTGAGGTCAGTTTTGACTGTAAAATGAGTGCTCTTAAGGAACAATCTGAATCTTTTAATTCCTTTCTTTATAGCAAGAATTTCTCTGTGTGAAGAAGGGCAATTTAATTCTGAACTAGAAAATGTACCTGAAGTATAAGCACAAAACTTCTTCTCTTTTCACATGCTTCTGTAAAAGGATTGCCCCCCAGCAACCATCTGATGCATCTGTTTCTAGTATAAAAGGAAGATCTTCTTGATGAAGAGTGAGAGGTGGTAGCTACTCAATCTTTTGCTTGATATTTTTAACTGCTTGAGTCATTTGATCAAACCAAATTCTTCCCATTTTTAAACGTTGTTGTAGAAATTTTGTATCCTTTGCTTGTTTAGGATAGAACTGTCTTATATAATTCAAGCATCCCAAAAACCTTTGTATAGTTCTAATGTCTGGAAGAATATCAGGAAAGTTAGCTAATGAACGTAGAATATGAGGCTATAATTTGACTTTCCCTGGGATATAAGCAGTCCCAAATATTCAATGCGAGTTTTGGCAATAGCGAATTTATTAGATGAATTAGAGAGGGCAAGTCCATGTTGATGGTCTGTTTGATAAAAACTCTCTAAATGACTTTTATGTTCTGCAATATCTCTGTTATACACAAGAATATCATCAATATATATAATAATAAAAGAAAAATCTTTAAAGATATCTTCCATCCTTTTCTGAAACTTCGAGGGAGCATTCTTCAAGCCAAAAGGCATGATAGTCCATTGATACTGTCCTCCTAGTACTACAAAGGATGTTTTGTATCTATCCTCTGGGATAATCCCAATTTTCCAACATCCACTTTTCAAATCAAATTTGCTAAAAACATTTGCTTTTGCAATTTTTGATAAGAGTAACGCTTTACTGGGGAGAGGATACTTGATCGGCATTAGTGCTTCAATTAAAGCCTTGTAATTTATAACCAGTCTCTTTTTCCCTTGTTTCTTTCTCAGAGTGTTTGTTGACATGAAATGCAGGACAAGCCCATGAAGTTTTACAAGGTTCAATAAGCTTTCTGAGCAGCAGATCTTGGATTTTTTTATTACATAATTCTTCTTCTGAAGGGCTTATATGATTTGTATATGCTTTCTGAGCCATAATTATGCCTTCTTTTTTGAATGGAAGAGAGACAAAATATTTCTCCCTGGACCAAAATGCATCAGGATGATCAAAAGTACAATTTTCTTTGATTTTCTAACTAATATCTGCAGGAACAGTAGCACCATGTGTATCAACATGCTTAACAATTTTCTAGATTTTACTTAGATCAACTAGAGTAGTCTCTTGATTAAGAGCTTCATCTGGCTTAATCTTTAGTGTATTGTTCTTGGCTGGTAATGGAATCTTACTTCCCTGTACATTAAAAATGATTATATCTTTGTAAATTGTAATGGGCATGAACTTTTTCATAAAATCTTGTCCTAACAATATATCTGCCCCTGTATCGTAATTAAACAGAGTCACAAAAACTTCTATTGCTCCAAGCAGTAGAGGAAAATCTGGAGCAATATACGAAATCTGGATAAGCTATTTATTGACTGCTCTAAACTAAATTTGAGTAGGCTTCTAGTAGTAAGCAGGGATTGCTTTGTATCTACAATAGCTACTCATAGCACCTGTATCAATGTGGGCATCTAGAGTATATTCTTTATATTCGAGGACTTTTATATTTATAGGAATTACCATCCTATCATCAATCCCAATTATATCTTGGATATTTTCATTGTTGGCTTGATTCTGTGTGGTCAAAGATGTCTGAGAATCTGTAATAGAGAGAGAAAAAAACTTGGAGTTTAAGTCATCTAATTCTTGCATTTGAATTTTGATTTTGTGAGCAAGATCCCTCATCTATGCCCTATCTTCTTTTAAACTTTTTTTCAACCTGGTGAATTTTGTCCGATATTTGCTTTGTAGCATTGGAGGTCAAAGGAGGATCCCAATCCTAGAAATCTTCTAGTCTAATAGAAGTTTGAGGGAGATCATTTTTCAAATGATCTATTGTCTCTTGTATCCTTCTTCTGGGTATGAGTAAACTGGGATGTAGAGATGCTTTATCCCTTTCTAATTCTTCCACCTACTATTTAAGAGTAGAGAAGTAGAACATTAAGAAATCACAAATATATGTACAATCACTCTGATTATCATCTAAACTGATTTTATAAAATCTTCATCTAGATCTCAGGAACTATCTGTTTGAGTAACAGAAAAGCATTCAAAATCAGAATCAGACTGAGAAACAAGATCCCATTCTGCTGGATCATGTGCAGATTTAATTATAGAAGAAATTTTCTTTTGAATCTTTTTCTTCTCATTATTGGGACAATTATTTTCCCAATGACCAAGCTTTCCACAGATAAAACATTTTGTTTGTTTGGCTGGTTTATTCCTCTTTCTGAATATAAATCTAGATCTTTTCTTTGGAGATGAGTATCTTTTCTTTGATCTAGAGGAATATTGCTTGGTTTTGCATTAACATTTATCAATTTGGTTTTTTTTAGAACTCTTCTTGGAGGTGTTCTTATAACATCCAAAATGATATGTCTCTAAAAAGGAGTCACAAATAGCAAGATTGAAATGTAACTGTTTTTTGACATTTTTCTTGGTCTTATATGATGCACATTCATTTTTCAATATTGTGAGTATATGCTGGTGTAATGCTGCTAATGATAATGTATCAATAGAAATATCCTGGGCCAAAAGTGACTGATGAACCAATTCTGGGATCTTACCAGGCATAGTTGCTATGTAACGCCTAAGATATGCAACGTTGTGATGATCAGGAATCTTATAATACATATTCTGCATGGTGCAATAATATTCTGGTGAGAGATCTAAAATGCACAATCTTTGACTCATAAACATTTGGGCGAAGTTCTTATTATCAGAAGATATAACTTCCAAAAATTCATGGGAGAGAGCCATCAATATTGCTTGGAGTGGATCATCGCTTTCTAGAATTTCATTATGTTCATCTTTTTTGATAGTTTCCCACCACAGCCTTACATTTTGAATTAGATTCCATGTGAGGAGAATTGATATATCTTTCCATGAAGCTCTTGTATTAGCTTTCTTTTGGGAAGCCCAAGCATTTGTCTGCTGCAAAAGAATGAGGGTTTGATATCTTGTTAAACAATCAAAATTTATAAAGAAAATATTCCCCTTCTTATCAGACCTGAAAGTAGAAGATGGATCATAGCTGAATTCTGTAGAGGCAAGATTCTGTGTCCATGTGCTAAAGTGACTGTTCTTTGATTGTGATCCAATGTCAAGTACTGTTGTTCTTACATTTTTTTTTGAAAAATTAAATCTTTCATTCCTCTTGTTCTTTGGGGGATTTTATGATCCTTCATCTCCTGACTGGCTTGCCATCTTGATTTCTATAGTACATAAATTTTCAATTTTTTGTTTTAGTAGATCCAACTTTTCCCGGGCTAAGCTAGTGCTTTGAACTAAAGCAGATAGCTCGCTATCATTTCTATTCATCATTTTAAGTGAGAGTTGTTGTGAATTTCCAACGGCTTTGGCCAATGTGAACTTTGGGCCTTCTTCTTCTATCTCAGAGTAATTGGGGGGACTGTCAAACTTGACTATAGATGCTTCAAAGCTAGTTATAGCTCTACTTATTACTCCTAGCTGATCATTGATTATTCTGAGCTGGTTTTCATATGTATCTTGAGAAGCATACATGGTATCAATACTCTGATGAATTTTTCTAACATGTTCTTTGACTTCAACCACCTCCCTGGCTAAGTCATCTATGTTCTGGGCTATACAAACTGACTGATAATTACCATAGTTTTGCATTTTAGTGAATTCAGAAGGTTCTAGATCTATAGCTGTTCTGTAATGCAAAAACTGAAGGTCACTTTGAACAACACCATCCTTGAATTTAGGTGTACTATTACTTGGATCTAATCTTCTTTCTGGTAATTCCATTCTATTTCCTGGCTTCTCTCTAGGGAGGGAGATCATGCATAGATCTTTCGTTGGAGGCATGATACATTCAGGACAATTTGAATGCTGTCCTAAATGGTGAGTTGTTACCACTATTTGGTATTTTTTTTGTTTTTAATTCTTTATCTCCATTGCAGTAGATGCAGTCTACTAATGGATTGTTCTTATACTTATTCAAATACTTAGAAAATGGTGATGAAATATGTACTTGGCGAGGTAATCTGGAGGACTGACTTCTAACTAACTTTTTTTTCGAGGAGTCTCATTGGAACCTGAGACTTGTACTACCATCTGGTATTTTTACAAATTTTAACTATTTGGCGGAAGAATTGGCCAATTGTGGATAGTTCTATGACATCGGGGTATATTGACTATTCCATTCATATGGTAAACTTAAATCACAAAACCCTACCTACAAGGGAGTTGTTTTTCCAGGGCCAAAAATAACACCTTCTTTTAAAGCTCTTTGTGACAAACTAGGATTTAAAGGAGGCATACTTGAAGAAACAAATCGAATACATACATGCGACTGTAGTTGTGCTATCTGTGACTAGGGAGAAACTACCACCTCTCACTCTTCCTCAAGAAGATCTTCCTTTTATATTAGAAACAGATGCATCAAATTGTTGCTGGGGGGAAACCCTTTTATAGAAGCATGGGAAAAGAGAAGAAGTTTGTGCTTATACTTCAGGTACATTTTCTAGTTCATAATTAAATTACCCTTCTTCACACAAAGAAATTCTTATTTTAAAGAAAAGAATTAAAAGATTCATATTGTTCCTTAAGAGCACTCATTTTACAACCAAAACTAACCTCGGCATATGAAAGGAATGCTCCAAAAAAAAATACTTCTAGAACAAGGTAACTCCAGAATCATGAGATGGGCTCTTTGGTTAAATGGATATGACTTTGATATAATTTATAAAGCAGACAAAGAAAATTATCTTGTTGATATTATGACAAGA
This sequence comes from Pinus tabuliformis, assembly GCA_031772625.1. NCBI lineage: Eukaryota > Viridiplantae > Streptophyta > Pinopsida > Pinales > Pinaceae > Pinus > Pinus tabuliformis. Next base: position 1,427,121,880 of record CM062804.1, read on the forward strand.
GAAGGATTAGAAAAATCAGAAGAAAAGGCAATCAAGAAGTTTGAAATTGGAGAAAGCTCGTCCTCCACTAAAAAATCTTGTGTTGAATTATGTCCCCAATGTCATTATTCATTTTGCACAAATTTCCTTCTGGTTAAAATTAAAAGATTGCCCACTGAAATTCAAAAGATTATTATAGAGAAATGGTTTTTCTCTATTGACGCCAAGATGGGTTACTGTCTTCCTCTTGCCAATATAAATAATGTTTATATTTATTTTGGGTCAGTGTTGCATCCATACAGAAGAATTGCATATATTTTTGACCCAACATTGAATTGGTCGGATTATTACTGTATTCTTCAGACAACCTGAATTTATGATAGAGTTTCCATAATTATGTATTGTGAGGATGTTGTGTCCCCATTTTGTATTTGGAGCAATTGGATGAATTTGCTAATGGTTTCATTTGTTCCAAGAAAGGAAGACTAAGGAAGGTTAACTCAGTTTACAGCTCTGTCAATTCTCCATCAAGATATGGAAGATGGGGTTGAAAGATATTGCATATTTGAGTTTGATTTGTTGTACAAAGGTATAGACCTAGTAGAATTTGAAGATGGTTCTTTTAGAATGCAGTTAAACTACTTTGGAGAAGTGGGCATCCCTCTAGGTTCTTTAGATCCATACATGAGCTTCTCTTCTTTTTCTGCCAGCTTTGGTAGCGAACCCCCCTAGTTACAAAATCTACCAGGAATGGATTTAGACAGGTTTGTCGAAGAATACAATTCTAGTCCTGACACTAGTGATTATGATACAAACAGAAGTCCTAAAGGAGAATGATAATTATTGGAGGTCCTATGTATATAAATTTTAGTACAAAGGTTTAATACAAATATTTAATAAATAAGTTTTGGTTTTCATGGGTTCCCCTTGTTAGGAATCTCCACTTTGTTTCATTTCATGCGTGGGTCCCCTTGACAAGAATCTCCACTTTGTATCACATCACTTTACTTTTCGTAAAAGGTTCTCCATTATTGTACATGCTTTCGTGGATTCTCGTTATTAGAATCTCCACTTTGTATCACTTCACTTTACTTTCCATTAAAATTCTCCATTATTGTACAGGCTTTCGTGGGTTCCCCTTGTCAGGAATCTCCACTTTGTTTCATGTCATGCTACTATTGAAATCTTTAGTAAAGATTCGTAGTTGGGGAAAGGAGGATTGGGATACCTCTTTGTTTTCCTATATATGGAAGCAAGAGCCTTTGTCCAAGACATCTTTTGTTTTACTGAGATTCGCATGAAATAGAAGCTTTGCGTTTATTTTCAAGAGATTGAATCCGTGTTTCATCTATCTGTGTTGATCATCTATCTGTGTTCTTCGTATCTCTGTTCTTCATATTGGTATCAGAGCCAAGTTCCATATTCTTTCAGAGTGAAGGAAAAGAAGAATATGTGCATAGGAGAACCACCGGGAGCTCGTAAGTCTGTGATAATTCCCGTTGTTGCTGAAGGATAGGCATTAGGGCGTTGGGAAGATTACTCCTATTGTTGCTCTACCACCAAGTGTTTCTATTTCCTTTATTCTCATCAATATGGCTAGTAGTTCAAATTTTGGTTTCTCAGCTGAGTCATGAAAAGCAACTCATGAGAAAAGATGGTCATGGTTAACTAAGTATACTAGTAATGATCAGAAAGATGTTTTGTTTGATGATAAAGTAGTTGAACAAGAATTCAATCCCCAACCCAATTGGGAATTACCTTCTATCGAAACTGATAAAATTTACAAGTTACCCATCTTCCAGTTTTGTGCTACTACTCTTTTCAGGTTTTCTTCTGTAAATGCTCCAGTTTTAGTAGGGCATAGTGTCTATCAGATTCCTTTAGTCAAAAAATAATATATTGAATGGGGTTTGACTAATGGATATGACTCATTCAATTTGGTATCAACCCTCTAGTCAGACAAGGTTTAAACAATTCATGTCTTACATGTGTTCTTGACACCAGACACAATAAGTTTGAAGATGCTTTAATAGGTGGTTTTCAAAGCCCCTTAAATAATGGTCCAGTCTGGTCTTCAGTGGTTCCTCGATATCAAGTGTCATTAACAGATCCATATATAAATGATTTTCTGCAAGCATATATTTAGTTTCATGGGTATGACACTGCTCCCCAGTCATAGATAGCACAGCTATAGTCGCATGTATGTATTCGATTTGTTTCTTCAAGTATGCCTCCTTTAAATCCTAGTTTGTCACAAAGAGCTTTAAAAGAAGGTGTTATTGTTGGCCCTGGAAACACAACTCCCTTGCAGGTAGGGTTTTGTGATTTAAGTTTACCATCTAAATGGAATAGTCAATATACCTCGATGTCACAGAAATATCCACAATTGGCTGATACTTCCTCCAAACAGTTAAAAACTGTAAAAAGACCAGATGGTAGTACAAGTCTCAAGTTCCAATCAGACTCCTCACAAAAAAATTTAGTTAGAAGTCAGTCCTCCAGATTACCTCGCCAAGTACATATTTCATCACCAGTTTCTAAGTATTTGAATAAGTATAAGAACAATCCATTAGTAGACTGCATTTACTGCGATGGAGATAAAGAAGAAAAAACAAAAAAACAATACCAAACAGTGGTAACAACTCACCATTTAGGACAACATTCAAATTGTCCTGAATGTATCATGCCTCCAGCAAAAGATCTATGCATGATCTCCCTCCCCAGAGAGAAGCCAGGAAATAGAATGGAATTACCAGAAAGAAGATTAGATCCAAGTAATAGTACACCTAAATTCAAGGATGGTGTTGTTCAAAGTGACCTTCAGTTTTTGCATTACAAAATAGCTATAGATCCAGAACCTTCTGAATTCACTAAAATGAAAAACTATGGTAATTATCAGTCAGTTTGTATAGCCCAGAACATAGATGTCTTAGCCAAGAAGGTGGTTGAAGTCAAAGAACATGTCATAAAAATTCATTAGAGTATTGATACCATATATGCTTCTCAAGATACATATGAAAACCAGGTCAGAATAATCAATGATCAGCTAGGAGTAATAAGTAGAGATGTAACTAGCTTTGAAGCATCTATACTCAAGTTTGACAATCCCCCCAATTAATCTGAGATAGAAGAAGAAGGCCTAAAGTTCACATTGGCCAAAGCCATTGGAAATTTACAACAACTTTCACTAAAAATGATGAATAGAAATGATAGCGAGCTATCTGATTTAGTTCAAAGCACTAGCTTAGCCCGGAAAAATCTGGATCTACTAAAACAAAAAATTGAAAATTTTTGTACTATAGGAATCAAGATGGCAAGCCAGTCAGGAGATGAAGGATCAACAAATCCCCCAAAGAACAAAGGAATGAAAGATTTATTTTTTCAAACAAAAATTTAAGAACAACAAGACTTGACATTGGATCACAATCAAATAACAATGACTTTAGCACATGGACACAGAATCTTGCCTCTATAGAATTCAACTATGATCCATCTTCTACTTTCAGGTCTGATAAACAAGGGAATACTTTCTTTATAAATTTTGATTGTTTAACAAGAGATCAAACCCTCATTCTTTTGCAGCAGATAAATGCTTGGGCTTCCCAAAAGAAAGCTGATACAAAAGCTTCATGGAAAGATATAGTAATTCTCCTCACATGGAATCTAATTGGAAATGAAAGACTGTGGTGGGAAACTATCAAAAAAGATGAACAGAATGAAATTCTAGAAAGTGATGATCCACTCCAAGCAATACTGATGGCTCTCTCCCATGAATTTTTGGAAGTTATATCTTCTGATAATAAGCACTTCACCCAAATGTTTACGAGTCAAAGGCTGTGCAGTTTAGATATCTTATCAGAGTATTATTGCACCATACAGAATTTGTATTATAAGATTCTTGATCAACACAACACTGCATATCTTAGGCATTACATAACATATATGCCTGGTAAGATTCCATAATTGGTTCAGGTGTCACTTTTGGCCCAGGATATTCCTATTGATACATTATCATTAGCAACATTACACCAACATATACTCACAATATTGAAAAATGAATCTGCATCATATAAAACCAAGAAAAATGTCAAAAAACAGTTACATTGCAATCCTGCTATTTGTGACTCCTTTCCAAAGACATATCATTTTTGATGTTATAAGAACACCTACAAGAATGGTTCTCAAAAAAACCAAATTGATAAATGTCAATGCAAAACCAAGCAATATTCCTCTAGATCAAAGAAAAGATACTCATCTCCAAAGCAAAGATCTAGATTTATATTCAGAAAGAGGAATAAGCCACCCAAGTAAAAAAAAATGTTTTATCTATGGTAAGCTTGGTCATTGGGCAAACAATTGTCCCAATAAAGAGAAGAAAAAGATTCAAAAGAAAATTTCTTCTATATTTAAATTTGCACATGATCCAGCAGAATGGGATCTTGTTTCTCAGTCTCATTCTAATTTTGAATGCTTTTTTGTTACTCAAAAAGACAGTTCCTCATATCTAGATGAATATTTTAGACAAATTTGTTTAGATGATAATCAGAGTGATTGTACATATACATGTGATTGCTGAAGGTTCTCCTTCTCTACTCTTAAACAGCAGGTGGAAGAATTAGAAAGGGATAAAGCATCTCTACATCCCAGTTTACTCATACCCAGAAGAAGGATACAAGAGAAAATAGATCATTTGAAAAATGATCTCCCTCAAACTTCTATTAAACTAGAAGATTTCTAGGATTGGGATCCTCCTTTGACCACCAGTACTACAGAGCAAATATCAGACAAAATTCACCAAGTTGAAAAAAATTTAAAAGAAGATAGGGCACAGATGAGGGATCTTGCTCACAAAATCAAAATTCAAATGCAAGAATTAGATGACTTAAACTCCAAGTTTGTTTCTCTCTCTATTGCAGATTCTCAGACAGCTTTGACCACACAAAATCAAGCCAACAATGAAAATATCCAAGATATCAGTGGGATTGATGATAGGATGGTAATTCCTATAAATATAAAAGTCCCTGGATATAAAAAATATACTCTAGATGCCCAGATTGATACAGGTGCTATGAGTAGCTATTGTAAATACAAAGCAATCCCTGCTTACTACTAGAAGCCTACTCAAATTCAGTTCAGAGCAGTCAATAAACAACTTATCCAGATTTCATATATTGCTCCAGATTTTCCTCTACTGCTTGGAGCAACAGAAGTTTTTGTGACTGTTTAATTATGATACAAGGGCAAATATATTGTTAGGACAAGATTTTATGAAAAATTTCATGCCCATTACAATTGACAAAAATATAATCATTTTTAATGTACAGGGAAGTAAGATTCTAGTACTAGCCAAGAACAGATATACACTAAAGATTAAGCCAGATGAAACTCTTAATCAAGAGACTACTCTAGCTTATCTAAGTAAAATCCAGAAATTTGTTAAGCATGTTGATACACATGGTGCTACTATTCTTGCAGATATTAGTCAGAAAATCAAAGAAAATTGTACCTCTGATCGTCTTGATGCATTTTGGTCCAGGGAGAAATATTTTGTCTCTCTTCCATTCAAAAAAGAAGGCACAATTATGACTCAGAAAGCATCTGAAAATCATATGAGCCCTTTAGAACAAGAATTATGTAATAAACAAATCCAAGATCTACTACTCAGAAAGCTTTTGAAACCTTGTAAAAGTTCATGGGCTTGTCCTGCATTTTATGTCAACAAACAATCTTAGAAAAAATGAGGGAAAAAGAGAATGGTTATAAATTACAAGGCTTTAAATGAAGCACTAATGTTGATCAGGTATCCTCTCCCCAATAAAGAGTTACTCTTATCCAAAATTGCTAAAGAAAATGTTTTTAGCAAATTTGATTTGAAAAGTGGATTTTGGCAAATTGGGATTATCCTAGAGGATAGATACAAAACAACCTTTGTAGTACCAAGAGGATAGTATCAATGGACTGTCATGCCTTTTGGCTTGAAGAATGCTCCCTCAGAGTTTCAGAAAAGGATGGAAGATATCTTTAAAGGTTTTTATTTTATTATTGTATATATTGATGATATTCTTGTGTATAGCAGAGATATTGCAGAACATAAAAGTCATTTAGAGAGTTTTTATAAAACAGTCCATCAACATGGACTTGTCCTCTCTAATTCATCTGATAAATTCATTATTGCCAAAACTCGCATTGAATATTTGGGATTGCTTATATCCAAGGGGAAGTCAAATTACAGCCTCATATTCTACGTTCATTAGCTAACTTTCCTAATATTCTACCAGACATCAGAACTGTACAAAGGTTTTTGGGATGCTTGAATTATATAAGACAGTTCTATCCTGAAAAAGCAAAAGATACAAAAGTTCTACAACAACGTTTAAAAAAGGGAAGCATTTGGTCTGATCAAATGACTCAAGCAGTTAAAAATATCAAGCAAAAGATTGAGCAGCTACCACCTCTCACTCTTCCTCAAGAAGATCTTCCTTTTATACTAGAAACAAATGCATCAGATTGTTGCTGGGGGGCAATCCTTTTACAGAAGCATGGGAAAAGAGAAGAAGTTTGTGCTTATACTTCAGGTACATTTTCTAGTTCAAAATTAAATTACCCTTCTTCACACAAAGAAATTCTAATGTAAATAAAGGAATTAAAAGATTCATATTGTTCCTTAAGAGCACTCATTTTACAGTCAAAACTGACCTCGATCATATGAAAGGAATGCTCCAAAACAAAAGACTTCTAGAACAAGGTAACTCCAGAATCATGAGATGGGATCTTTGGCTAGATGGATATGACTTTGATATAATTTATAAAGCAGGCAAACAAAATTATCTCGTTGATCTTATGACAAGAGAAGGATCATAAAAATCAAAAGAAAAGGCAATCAAGAAGTTTGAAATTAGAGAAAGCTCATCCTCCTCTAAAAATTCTTATGTTGAATTATGTCCCCAATGTCATTATTCGTTTTGCATAGATTGCCTTCTCGTTAAAATTAAAAGATTGCCCACTGAAATTCAAAAGATTATTATAGAGAAATGGTTTTGCTCTATTGATGCCAAGATGGATTACAGTCTTCCTCTTGCCAATACAAATAATGTTCATATCTATTTTGGGTCAGTAATGCATCCATACAGAAGAATTGTATATATTTTTGACCCAGCATTGAATTGGTCAGATTATTACTGTATTCTTCAGACAACCTGAATTTATGATAGAGTTTCCATAATTATGTATTGTGAGGACGTTGTGTCCCCATTTTGTATTTGGAGCAACTGGACGAATTTGCTAATGGCTTCATTTGTTCCAAGAAAAGAAGACTAGGGAAGGTTAACCCAGTTTACTTCTCTGTCAATTCTCCATCAAGATATGAAATATGGGATTGAAAGATATGACATATTTGAGTTTGATTTGTTGTACAAAGGTATAGACCTAGTAGAATTAGAAGATGGTTCTTTTAGAATGCAGTTAAACTACTTTGGAGAAGTGGGCATCCCTCCAGGTTCTTTAGATCCATACATGAGCTTCTCTGCTTTTTCTGCCAGCATTGGTAGCGAACCCCCCTGGTTACAAAATCTACCAAGATTGGATTTAGACAGGTTTGTTGAAGAATACGATTCTAGTCTTGACACTAGTGGTTATTATATAGACAAAAGTCCTAAAGGAGAATGGTAATTATTGGAGATCCTATGTATATAACTTTTAGTACAAAGCTTTAATACAAAGCTTTAATAAATAAGTTTTGGCTTTCGTGGGTTCCCCTTGATAGGAATCTCCACTTTGTATCACATCACTTTACTTTCTGTAAAAGATTCTCCATTATTGTACAGGCTTTCGTGGGTTCCCCTTGTCAGTAATCTCCACTTTTTTTCATGTCATGCGTGGGTTCCTTGACAGGAGTCTCCACTTTATATCACATCACATTACTTTCGATAAATGGTTCTCCATTATTGTACAGGCTTTCGTGGATTCTCCTTATTAGAATCTCCACTTTTTATCACTTCACTTTACTTTCCGTAAAAATTCTCCATTATTGTACAGGCTTTCATGGGTTCCCCTTGTCAGGAATCTCTACTTTGTTTCATGTCATGCTACTATTGAAATCTTTAGTAAAGATTTGTGGTTTAGGAAAGGAGGATTTCGTGACCTCTTTTTTTTCCTATATATGGAAACAAGAACCTTGGTCCAAGACATCTTTTGTTTTACTGAGACTCACATGAAATAGAGGCTTTGTGTTTATTTTCAAGAGATTGAATCCATGTTTCATCTATCTGTGTTGATCATCTATGATCATAATGAAGGACACAAAGCCGGCATCTAATCAACCATCTCCCATGTAGCTTCATCAAGCCCAAAGTTCTTCCATTGCACTATAACTTGCTTTATTTCTTGGTTTTGGAGCATGAGTTATTTATACTATCATATGCATTGAGGCTCTGGTTGGGAGTCTCCCTCTCGTTCCACCTGCAATACATACCAATCCTTCACATGATTAGGTTCCCACACATATCTCTTAAGCAATGAAACATGGAAAAAATCATGGACTTTAACTGTCAGTGACAGTGAAAGTATGTAGGCCATTGTTCCAATCCTCTTAAGGATCTCAAAAGGCCCATAATGTCAAGGTTCTAATTTGGCACATGATCCAATCCTCAAGGAGATCCTCTTGGGCTTGATATGCAAGTAAACATGCTCTCCACCCTAAAACTCCTTGAATGCTATATGATTATTTGCATAATTTGTCTACCTATGCTATGTTGCCTTCAAATTCCTTTCGATAACCTGCATCTTCTACTCCATCTATGTTAATATATCTGATCCAATCAGTACCCTGTTCATTGGATCACTCTAGCTAATAGGAGTATTAAAACTCCGCCCATAGAGAGCCTCAAATGGACTCATCCTTAAGGATTCCTGATACCTATTATTATATGAAAAGTCCACTAGTGGAAGATACTCCTCCCATTTCCTCTGTTGATGCATGACATACATCGTCAACGTATCCTAAAGAATCATGTTAACCCTCTCTGTCTATCCATCTATCTATAGATGATAAGTTGTATTGAGGGCTAACTCTATCCCCCAGCCTGCAAACAACTCCTTCCAAAACTTGCAAGTGAACTTGGCATCTCTATTTGATATAAGCTTCTTGGGAACACCATGCAACCTCACTATCCTCCTGATGAAAATATAAGCTACGTCACTAGTTGAATTAGTATACTTCACTGCAATGAAGTGAGCTACCTTACTTAACTTGTCAACCACAACCATGATGGAATAATGTTGTCTCAGTGTCCTAGGAAAACCTGTAATGAAGTACATGGGAATAGCCTCCCATTTCTATTATAGAATCAAAATAGGATGTAACAAACCAATTGGGTGCTTTCATTCATCTTTCACGTGCTGGGAATCCAAACATCTAGCAACATGCTCAACCACTTCCTTCTTCAAATTCGTCCAACAATATAAAAAAATTAATAGTTATCAATGTCTTCTAATATGCTGGGTGGCCTAAATCATGGCTTGACATGAAACTCCCTCAAGATAGGCTTATGGAGATCACTGATATCTAACACATAAATCTTGTTTCCTAAATTTGATCCAGTCGTATGTCATGAGGTGATACCCCTCATCTCTATCATCTTCACCCTGTTGCTACAATCTCTAATTCAATCGTTGGTGTTATCACTTAGTAATTTCTCAAGGTTAAACAAAGAAATCATCGAGGTAACCAAAACCAACTTTTGGGCATAGGCTCTAGCCAAACTAGGCTCACAGAGGGCTCTCTCTGTATGATTTAACTTTGTTTGTTTGAATTTTAGGCTAGTTATGAATGTTAGGGGGTTTTTAATTTGTATTTGAGATTGGGTGGTGGGATTCTTTAAATAGATGGATAGAAGATGTCCCTCTGACCAGTGAGCTATGGATTCAACAGAAGGGCAACAGAACTGGA